>CM066037.1:1980839-2392195 GCA_033557465.1 Ichthyophis bannanicus
TACCCTTGGACAAGCCTTGTGTAACCTATTTTTCTCCAGGACCAAGCAGTAAGTCAGTCCTCACATCTGGGTGACGTCGGCGCCGACGGAGCTACCATGCGGAGCAGTTCCCCAGCTTTCAAAGAAAGCCTTTGTAATCGGTGGCCGCTGCGTCGCTTGGCGTGGTCCCCTTCCCGCCCAAAGTTGCCCTCTTGCTCAGTCTTCTTTTTTTTTTCCGCGAGGCCCTCACAGACGCCCTGTTCCCTTGTCCACCTGTTAAAAAAGGTGAATTTTTCTGCGTTGGGTCGAGATTTTTCTTCGGTTCCGGACGTCGGTTTCCTTTTCCACCTGGACTCGGTACAACCGTGCCGAGCCCGGATCTCTTTTTTCGGTTTTTGTCCTTAGAGGCTGCGTTCACGCCTCTTTTCTTTTCGCCTGGCAGCCAATTTTTTTGATCTTTCAGGGGCCCTTTTTCCCCCGAGGGCTGCCCGTGGCTGTAAAGAAGTGTGATCGGCTCAAGAAACTGATGTCTCTCACCGACACACACTACTGCTGCCTCCTGTGCCTGGGGCCACTACCATGATTCTACAGTCTGTAGTCCCCTGTGGCAAAATGTCTTCCAAGGCATTACCGAGCCGTCAGTCACCAGCGTGAGAGGATCTTCTCTCTCCGAATCTGCCTCTGTATGGGTCCAGAACTTCCGTGAGAAAAAAAAAAAAAAAAAAAAAAAAAGAGAAAAAAAGAAAAAAAAAAAAAACAGAGGCCTCGACGTCGTGGGAGTCCTGATCCCCGAAGCATCGTCGGGGCTCCTCTGAAAGGGATCCCCCCTCGAGGGAGCACCGAAGTAAGAAGCAACACGCGAGGGCGGCATCGGTGGATGCTCCTTGGCTCCTCAAGGTCCAGTTCGCATAGCCCCGATTCGCCGTCCCGGGTCTTCGGAGTCGGAGAGGCCCGACAAGCACATCCTTGGTGTAGAGTCCGGAGGCCCTGGTCACGTGGAAAAGTACTATCGTCCTCGTGGACTCTCCTCTGGTGAGCCGACTTCGGGTCCCGACGCCGTCAGGGGCCCGGATCGGAGGCTGCTGGGTCTCCTGAGCTCTGACTCAGGTTGATGGCCATTGGAAAGCCAGATTGGCTGCCTTCATGAAGCATAGCGGGTTGCTGATCGCCTGGTCTCACCGGCGCATCTGCCCCGAAGCCCCGGACAATCGACGTCCATGTCAACCTGGAGGCCAAGCCTATCCCTCGAGATACCATGCGAACTCGAGTAGAGTCTCGGCCGAGGTCACCCTTGGCCTCCTTTTCGGGACCGAGTTCGTCAATACCAGTTCCCTCGGCATCGGTGGTGGGATGGGCATCGGTGCCCGCCCACTCGGAGCCGCTCGATTCCTCCTCGGAGGAATCGGCAATGGAAAAGGAAGCGGAGTCCCCTGACACCTTCTGGACTCGGTGCGGCCCCTTCGGACTCACCGGGTTCCGAGACTCGGACAAGGTCCCCTCCGAGAGGATACCAGGTTCTCGGATTTCGTAAGGGACATGACCAAGGCACTGGCATTCCCTGCGGACCCCGAGGAGTTAGTCTCGAGGCACGAGGAGCTCGAAGGCTCTGCATTATGACTCTCCTCCCACGGAGGCCTTTTACTGTCCCGGTTCCTCCGATTCTGGAGCGGTTGCTCTAGGGTCCGCATGTGGGAGGCGCCGGCCCTCGATGCCGGTTCTAAGCACGCGTTTGTCGATTCCCATCTTTTGATTCCCGCAAGTCCCCTGGGTTTTCAAAAGTCCACAGTTACCGCACTATTCCATGGTTGTGGAATTCGGCCATACATCGTCTGAAGAGTCCAGATGCACCTCCTCGGTGCCAAAACTCCTGGCAGGGAACCCCGGAACCCTGGATGCTCTCGGTATAAAATGCTTCCATGGCTCTATGCTTGCTTGCCGGTCCATGATCTACCATCTATACCATGGGCATGTACCTTCTGGACCTGGCAAAGGAGATTGCCGGGTTCTCTGCTGGTCTGTCCGAGGAACCTTTTGCAGAGGTTCAAGGCCCTGTCCTTCTGGTATTTGCGATAGTGCTCGAAGTTTATATCTCGAGCACCCTACGATGGATTTGAAGGCTTCGTCCCAGGTACGAGGGGCCGGCATCGGTGGCACGCCGCCAGTCCTAGCTACAATCCTCAGACCTAGAGCCGTGGGTAACGGCCAAGTTGGTCGATGTCCCTTGCCGAGGTGAAAACCTCTTTGGCAATCCCATGGCCGAAAAGGCTGCAGAACTGCGAGACCGAGACTCTATCCGGACAAGGCTGTTCAGGAAAACCTCTGCCCCTTCTCAGAAGAAGAAGGGCTCAGGTGAAAAAGAGAACCTTGTTTACTGGAGGAAGACCGCTGCCTACAAACCGTACCCTTACTACCAGGCCTCTGTAGCCTCCCCAACAGGGCCAGCAAGCCAAGGGGCAGGGTCATGGGCCCCGTCGGCAGAAGGCCCCCAAGCCTCCTACTCCGTCTCCTGCTCCAGCAGGGAGGGGTTGTTTGACTATGCCCCAATAGCCTCTCCTCCTCTCCATGGCCACAGGCAGGTCACTGACCCTGTAACGCATACAGGTGGCCAGCCCTCACAGGGGATACTTGGGTTTAAGCAGCATTCGAAAAGGCTATCTGCTCCACTTCACCCCAGAACCCCCCCTCCTACTTTCAAGGGGAGCCCTCCCAGACCCCCTCTGCACATAAACTTACTCCTTCAGGAGTTGGTAAAAGGTCTACTAAGGGGACAGGCTGTGGAACCGGTGCCTCACCATCTGGAAGGGCAAGGCTTCTACTCGAGGGTTTTCCTGTAACCCAAAAGAACAGGAGGCCTCAGACCCATTTCTCGACCTGAGAAATCTGAACAAGTTTCTGGAGAGTGAAAAGTTCCAGCTGCTTACCCTTGGAATCTTACTGCCCTACCTCCAGCAGGGAGATTGGCTATGCTCCTTATACCTGAAGGATGCCTTTACTCACATCCCCAATCCATCCAAGTCACAGACAATTCCTCAGATTTGCGGTGGGAGGAACGCACTTCCAGTACAGAGTTCTTCCTTGGGCCTCACCTTCTGCCCCCAGGGCTTTGTACAAAATGCCTGCTGGTGGTTGCGGCCTTCCTCAGGAACCAGGGGATCTTTGTGTTCCCTTACCTGGATGACTGTGCTAATCAGGGGCCAGTCTCCACAAGAGGCCCAAGCAGGCCACATGCATAACCATATCCCTGCTTCAGCACCTGGAGTTTTTCGTCATAAAACTGCCCAAAGTCCACTTTGGTCCCCTTAACAGGACGTGGAGTTCATAGGGGGCAAGGTTGGATACCATCCATGCAAGGGCCTATTTGCCTGTGGACAGAGCTCACAGGCTGATAAAGTTTGGCCGGCCAGTTTCGGGCGAACTCTCTGGTCTCGGCCAGACACTTCCGCCGGCTCTTAGGTCACATGGCTTCCACAGTGCATGTCACCCCACAGGCCCGGCTTGGCACATGCAGGCCGTCTCAGTGGCACCTCAGGGCGCAGTGGCTGCAGGCCACAGAGAAATTTTTAGACAGAATAAGGGTGTCCAAACGCTTGGTTGACTGGTGGAGGCATCTCCCAAATCTGCGTCTGGGGTGTTCCTTTTCAGGCCTCCCCACCCACGTCAGGTACTAACAACCGATGCTTCCCTGCAGGCGCTGGGGGGCACACTGCCAGGGGTCCTGCACCCAAGGTCCCTGTGGTCTCCGTGTAGGTCCCGCCCAGCAGATCAACCTGTTGGAATTGATGGCCATTTATTCGACTAGCCTTACGGACTTTCTCTCAGATCCTGTCTCATCAGTCTGTCCTAGTTCACGACGGACACCCCGGGGGCTAGTTTCTACGTCAACAAGGCAGGGAGGGCAACCGTATCCAGACCTTCTGTGCCTGGAAGCACAAGCTCTCTGCTCCTGGCTTTTCACTCAGGGCATGCCCCTCAGGGCGGGCTACCTCCCAGGCCAGGAAAAAAACTACCTGTCGGACAGGCTAAGCAGAACTCCTGCAGCCTCACGAGTGGCAGTGTGGTATCTTCTGGTATTTTTCACATATCTTTCTGAAGTGGGGTCTTCCGACCATGGATCTTTTTGCCAGTCCGCTGAACAGGCACCTAACCCAGGTTCTGTTCCAGGCAACCGCCTCCAGTGAGAACAGCGCCAGATGCATTCCTGATCCCCTGCTCAGAGGGCCTGCTGTATGCCCTTTCCTCCCCACACCTCCTGGTTGCCCGTACTCTATTCAAAATCCACAAGGACCGACCAACGGTGATCCTACTAGCCCCCAGGTGGCCCATCCAGCCGTGGTTCCCTCTTCTTCTGCATGTTGGCAGTGGATACTCCACTTCCTCTGGGGTGGCAACCCAACCTTCCCTGACTCAGGATCATGGGTCCCTCTTGGCTTCCCAACCTCAAATCCCTCAATTTGAATGGCCTGGCTGCTGCAAGGCTAGTCATTGCGCCCTTGCTCCTATCAAGGGAGGTTTGAATAGGTTGTGTTAGCCTCCATGAAGCATTCCACTAGGAAGGCCTATGCTCTGAAGTGGCGTAGGTTCTCTACTTGGTGGTCTCAACAGCACGATGACCCCTTCTCCTGCTCTGTCCAGGTGGTGCTGCAATACCTGCTCCACCTTTCCAACCTAGGACTTCAGTCCAACTCTGTGCCCGTGTTTCACCTCAGTGCCCTCTCAGCTCATCACTCGCCGGTGGATGGAGAATCTCTCTCAGGCCACCCTCTGGTGTCTCGCTTTCCTCAGAGGTCTGCTGCGGCTTAAGCCTCCTCTTCGTCCACCGGCCACTGAGTGTGATCCTCAGTGTGGTCTTTGCAGCAACCTGAACTCGCCCACCTTTTGAGCCGATGGCAACCTGCCACTTACTTTTCCTCTCCTGGAAGGTGTTGTTCCTTGTGGCCCTCACCTCGGCTAAGCGGGTGAGTGAGCTTCAGGCCCTGTGGCCTCGGATAGGCCGTATACCAGGTTCTAATAGGAACAGGGTAGGCTTGCGTGACATCATCCTAAGTTTCTTCCAAAGGTAGTGTCCCTTCCTTTCCACCCCTCATCCAGCCCGGTGGTACTTCCGACTTTCTTTATCCCCGGCCCGCCCGCCAGTAGGGCCAAAAACTGTTCCTTGCCAATACCCTGGATTGTGGAAGGTCCGCTGTCCTTTTACCTAGAGCGTACGCAGGGGCATAGAAGGGCCTTCTCAAACTCTTCATTTCCTTTGACCATAATAAATTGGGGTGGCTTTCACTAAGCATACGTTGTCCATCTGGGTGGCGCGGACTGTAGCGCCTTGCGTACAGGGTCATCCGGCCTCGTCCCTGGAGGGTCAAATTACGGCCCACCGGGTCAAGGCGGAAGGCCTGACATCAGTAGCCTCACTTTCATTCTGTGCCATTGGTCAGACATCGTTGCCGGGCCGCTACTTGGTCTTCAAGCCAGACTTTTTGCGGACCACTACTTGCCTCGCGAGGGAGTCACGTAAGGAAATCTGCTTTCGGGCAAGCCAGTACTACGTAATCTCTTTGTGGTTAGGCAACCTCCTACCCCCCTCCGGCCCTGGTTGTGTGGGCTACCCGTTCAGGGCTAGTGGTCTCAGAGAAGATTCTCTCAGTGGTGCTGAGGGCTCGGAGGGAGCTCTATTTTTCAGCCATGGGTTCCCGGTAGCCCAGAGCTAGGGAGTCCACCCATATGGTGAGGTACTGAACTTCCCTGCTTTGTCCTGGAGAAAGAGTAAGTTACTCACCTGTAACAGGTGTTCTCCAGGAGCAGCAGGAATCAGTCCCTCACTACCCTCCCCTCCTCCCCTTGGAGTTTGCAGTTTGTATAAAGTTCATTTTCTTTTTGTTCTGTTCTTTTAGCTATGTCTTTAGATCTGAGGCAAGATGGCCACCTTTGGGCGGGTGGGAAGGTACTTGCATGCGTGCCTGCATTCCCAAAGGCTTTCTTTGGAAAGCGGGGGAAATGCTCCGAGCCATGTGGGGGCCTGTTGACACCGACGTCACCCATATGTGAGGACTGATTCCTGCTGCTCCTGCAGCACACCTGTTACAGGTGAGTAACTCCTCTATCTTTTTGGCAACCTGCCAGGTACTTGTGACCTGGAGTGTGCGAATGTTTGGAAACAGGATACTGGGCTTGATGGACCTGTCTGACCCGAGTCATTTTTTTATGTTCTTATGGCTCTTTTTTTCTGCTGTCATGTTTCTCATGTTTCTAGATAAGCCTGTAGGGCTAGGCATTGTGTGATGCTTTTTCCTGTAATGTATAACCTGAACCCCGTAGAAACCTCTTTCGTTTTCAGCTCATATTGCAAATTTGCAACTTGCTTCGACCTGAAGTCATTGGCTTTGTTGTAGTGTCATGTTGAGGGTCCCGGAGAGGTCTGAGTCACGAGACAATGTCAAGTCCTTTGGGTTGATTGCCTTCTATAATTGGCTTGCCGAGCAAATTTTTCCCATTTGCAGTAGTATAACTCACAGGGAAGTTGCTAAAACCATTTGCATGAGCTGTGAGAGTAAATGCAGCGCTGGACTATGGAAAAATGAAAAGTTTGGGGTTAAAAGATAAAATCAAACCAGCAATGAACACTTCATTCACAGATACAAACCAGAAGTCACAGATCTCTAGAAAACTCACTTTGATGGGCAGCATATGCCACAGTCCCATGAAGACGATTCGCAGACCTGCCGCTAAATACCACTAGAAATCCCCATGCTAACGTGGCCTTGGCCATCAGGTGTTTTTGAGAGGGGGCCATTCGGGGGTGATATTCAGCTGCTGGCTGGTTATCTTAAATCCGCTAAGGTTGAGGCTAACTTTCAGTTGCTTTAGACTGAACATTGCGGCAGCGCTGCCTGGCCAACCCGTTGCTGGATGTGACCCTCTAACTGCCATATCTTCCGTCTTGGTGATTGGCCCCAATATATAGATATATAATAAAGACAGAAAACTGTCCAAAACTTTCAAAAGCTATTACAAATGTTCAGAAGAACGGCCTCTAAAGCAAATTGGTACTTACCCTGCTTTCTTTTAAGACTTAAAGGCCAGTAGTGTCAATTGCACCCAAGCAAACCCATTGCAATGTGGGAAGGAGAGGCCAGGCAAGAAAGGGAGCCACGGCCAGCGGCACTGACAGCCCGAGCATCTGTTTTGCCGCCACTGCCTCCCACTCCTCTCCTCCACACCCTGAAGTTTTCCCAGTCCGTCCCATCAGCCATCACCTCTCACTGCTAGTCCGTAAACGGTCACAAGTTTGCTTAGCCTTAAAACAGGAAGGGCACTTTTCGTGTGCAAAGGGTGGGGGAGAAAACTGTTATCCTGGTCTATTAAACCAGGCATAACGAACGATATTAAGATTAAGTAGGTAGTATTGAATCATCAAAGGGGCTTGTTGGAAGAATTGTCACTCTAGAAGCAAGCATAGCAAGGGGACAGATCTCAGCTATCTGCTTTTCAGAGGAGAAAGCTGAGAGCAAACAAAGCCTCTATTGATAAATGAACATTATTTTTTTTTGCTGGAGAAAGCGGAGGAGTAGCCCCTGTGGTTAGAGGCAATAGCCTAGCACACCCAGGAGATCTGGGCTTGATTCCCACGGCACTCCTTGTGACTTTGAGCAAGTCACTTTACCCTCCATTGCCTCAGATAAAAGTCTTGGCAAATCTACATTCTGGTCCATAGCTTGCCAAGAAAGCCCAGGGGCTGCTGGATTGCTCAGGAGTCAGCACTGACTTTAAGTCACTTAAAAAAAAAAAGCAACAACAACTTGCTGGCAAATTTGCTGATTTAAAGCCTGGTATATAGGAGAGATGGTCGGTTATTTTTGAAAAGTCTGTTTTTGATTTCATTAAACAAAGCAAAAACATAATTTCTCAACTTGCTTTAGAGTTTTAAAATTAATTTCTTTTGAATTTAGGTAGGTCCTTTATAGCCCTTAAAAGAAAGCAGGCAAATTGCCAAGCTATTCCTTAGAGCTTGGGCTCCCAAAGCTGTCCTCGGACCTCCCCCAGCCGTTCTGCTTTTCTGGATATCCACAGTGGATTGTGTGCATGAGAGAGATGTGCATACAATGGAGACAGCGCCCGCAGATCTCTTCTCTGTGCATATTCATTCTGCTTTTCGGGGGGGGGTGGATATCCACAGTGATTTTTCCATGAGAGAGAATTTGCATGGCAATGGAGACAGCGCCGCAGATCTCTCTCTTTGCATATTCATTCTGCTTTTCTGGATATCCCCAGTGATTGTGCATGAGAGAGATTTGCATGCCATGGAGACAGCGCCGCCGATCCTCTCCTCTTTGGCATATTCTTCTGCTTTTCCTGGATGATCCACATGATTGTAGCATGAGAGAGGATTTGCATGCATGGAGACAGCGCCCTCAGATCTCTCTCTTGCATATTTCATTCTGGCTTTTTCTTGATATCCACAGTGATGTGTGCATGAGGAGAGATTGTTGCATACAAGTGGAGACAGCGCCCGCAGATCTCTCTCTTGCAGTATTCGTTCTGCTTTTCTCTGATATCCACGTGATTGTGCTCATGAGAAGGAGATTTAGTCATGCAATGGAGACAGCGCCGCAGGATCTCTCTCTTGCATATTCATTCTGCTTTTCTGGATATCCACAGTGGATTGTTGCATGATAGAGATTTGCATGCAATGGAGACAGCGCCGCAGATCTCTCTCTGTGCATATTCGTGTCTTTCTGCTGTTTTCTGGATATCCACAGCCGTGATTTGTGCATGAGAGAGATTTGCATGCAGAAGTGGAGACAGCGCCCCAGCAGATCTCTCGTCCTTTGCATATCATTCTGCTTTTTCCCTGGATATCCACAGTGCGTGTGCATGAGAGAGATTTGCCATGCAATGGAGACAGCGCCCTCTTGGGATAGATCCCCTTCCCTTCCTCTGTGCGATATTCATTCTGCCTTTTTCCTGGATATCCACAGTGATTGTGCCATGAGAGAGAGTTGCATGCATTGGGAGACAGCGGCCGCAGATCTCTCTCTTGCATATTCATTCTGCTTTTCTGGATATCCACAGTGATTGTGCATGAGAGAGATTTGCATGCAATGGAGGCAGCGCCGCAGATCTCTCTCTTGCATATTCATTCTGCTTTCTGGATATCCACAGTGACTTGTAGCATGAGAGATTTTGCATGCAACTGGAGCACAGCGCCGCATAGTCTCTCCTCGTCGCATCTTCATTCCTGCTTTTTCTTGATATCCACAGTGATTGTGCATGAGAGAGATTTGCATGCAATGGGAGACAGCGCCGCAGATCTCTCTCTTGCAATCTTCGTTTCTGCTTTTCTGGATATCCACAGGATTGTGCATGAGAGGATGTGCATGCAATGGAGACAAGCGCCGCAGATCTCTCATCTTGCATATTCGTTGTCCTGCTTTCTGGATATCCACAGTGATTGTGCATGAGTAGAGAATTTGCATGCAATGGAGACAGCCGCCCGGCAGATCTCTCTCCTTGCATATTCATTCTGCTTTTCTGGATAACCACAGTGATTGTGCATGAGAGAGATTTGCATGCAATGGAGAACAGCGCCGGCAGATCTCTCGAGGGGGGACGAATCTTGCATATTCGTTCTGTCGTTTCTGGATAATCCACAGTGGATTGTGCATGAGAGAGATTTTGCATGCCATGGAATACAGCGCCGTGCACATCTCTCTCTTGCATAATTCATTCTGCTTTTCTGGATATCCACAGTGATTTGTGCATGAGAGAGATTGTGCATGCAATTGAGGCAGCGCCGCAGATCTCTCTCTTGCATATTCATTCTGGCTTTTCTTCTTCTGGATATCCACATTTGATTGTGCATTGAAGAGAGATTGCATGCAATGGACAGTGCCCGCATATCTCTCTCCTTGCATATTCCGTTCTGCTTTTCTGGACTCCACAGTGATTGTGCATGAGATAGATTTGCATGCAATGGAGGCAGCGCCGCAGATCTCTCATCTTGCATATTCATTCTGGCTTTTCTGGATAGCCACAGTGATTGTGCGTGAGAGAGATTTGCAATACAATGGAGACAGCGGCCGCAGATCTCTCTCTTGCATAGTCATTCTGCTTTTCCTGGATCGATTATCCACAGTGATTGTGCATGAGAGAGATGTGCATGCATGGAGACAGCGCCCGCAGATCTCCTCTTGCATATCCCATCTGCTTCTTCTGGATATCCACAGTTGATTGTTGCATGCAGAGAGGATTTGCATGCAATGGAGACAGCGCCGCAGATTCTCTCTCATTGCATATTCATTGTTCTCTGCTTTTCGGTATATCCACCGTGAGTGTGCATGAGAGAGATTTGCATGGCAATGGAGACAGCGCCGCAGATCTCCCCTCTTGCATAGTTCATTCTGCTTTTCTGGATATCCACAGTGATTGGTGCCGGAGAGAGATTTGCGATGCAATGGGATACAGCGTCCGCAGGGGGGGGGGGCAATCTCTCTCTGTGCATATTCATTCTGCTTTTCCTGGATAGTCCACAGTGATTGTGCATTGCGGAGAGGATTTGCATGCAATGGAGACAGCGGCCCCGCAATCTCTCTCTTGCATATTCAAGTTCTGCTTTTCTGGATATCCACATGATTGGGCAATGATAGAGATTTGCATACAGTGGAGACAGCGGCCCGCAGATCTCTCTCTTGCCTATTCATTCTGCTTTTCTGGATATCCACAGTGATTTGTGCATGAAGAGAGTTGTGCATGCCGGGAGGCAGCGCCGCAAGATCTCTCCTCTCTGCTATTCATTCTGCTTTTCTGGATTATCCACAGTGATTGTTGCATGAAGAGATGTGCATCCAGTGGAGAAACGCGCCGCCAATCTCGGTCTCTGGCAGATCATCTGCGTTTCTGGATATCCACATTGATTGTGCATGGGAAATGAGAGATTTGCATGCAATGGAACAGCACCGCAAGATCTCTCTTATCTGTGCATATTCATTCTGCTTTTTCTGGATATCCACAGTGATTGTGCATGAGAGAGATTTGCATACAGTGGAGACAGCGCCCGCAGATCTCTTCTCTTGCATATTCAATTCTGCTTTTCTTGGAAAAAAAAAAAAAATATCCACAGGGCTTGTATTTTTTGCGATGAATAGATTTGCATGCAATGGAGACAGCGCCGCAGATCTCTCTCTTGCATATTCATTCTGCTTTTCTGGATATCCACATGCGATTGTGCATGAAGAGAGATTTGCATGCAATGGAGCACAGTGTGCCCCGCAGATCTCTCTCTTGCATATTTCATTCTGCTTTTCTGGATATCCACAGTGATTGTGCATGAGAGAGTTTGCAATGCAATGGAGACAGCGCCGCAGAATTCTCTCTCTTGCATATATCATTCTTTTTGGCCTTTCTTTTTTTTTTCCTGGATATCCACAGTGATTGTGCATTATTGAGATTTGCATGAAATGGTTACATGGCCGCAGATCTCTCTCTTGCATATTCATTCTGCTTTTCTGGATATCCACAGTGATTGTGCATGAGAGAGATTTGCATACAATGGAGACAGCGCCGCAGATCTCTCTCTTGCATATTCATTCTGCTTTTCTGGATATCCACAGTGATTGTGCATGAGAGAGATTTGCATACAATGGAGACAGCGCCCGCAGATTTCTCTCTTGCATATTCGTTCTGCTTTTCTGGATATCCACAGTGATTGTGCATGAGAGAGATTTGCATGCAATGGAGGCAGCGCCGCAGATCTCTCTCTTGCATATTCATTCTGCTTTTCTGGATATCCACAGTGATTGTGCATGAGAGAGATTTGCATACAATGGAGACAGCGCCGCAGATCTCTCTCTTGCATATTCATTCTGCTTTTCTGGATATCCACAGTGATTGTGCATGAGAGAGATTTGCATACAATGGAGACAGCGCCGCAGATCTCTCTCTTGCATATTCATTCTGCTTTTCTGGATATCCACAGTGATTGTGCGTGAGAGAGATTTGCATACAATGGAGACAGCGCCGCAGATCTCTCTCTTGCATATTCATTGTGGATGTCCTGAAAGCCCAACTGGCTGGGAGGCAGCTTTGAGAACCTTTGCTTTAGAGGTTTAAAATTAATTTCTGTTAGATTTAAGTGGGCCCTTAAAAGTGATCCTCTCTGGGCCCCCTTAAAAGAAAGCAGACAGGTAGTTTGTTTTTTTTTCCTCTCACCACAGGCAAATCCCTTAATTTATAGTTATTATCCCACTTAAGAGAGTGAAATTTGTGTATCTTATCAGAAGTGATTAACCCTTAACAGACTATCAGCAATTTCACTGGGAGGCAAAGATAAAATAATAGGACAAAATATACTAAATAATCCTAAAGGCCTTTATATTAGTTTAGCGGTTTATAGTTGATAAAGGAGTAGGGATACCTAAACTTACTAATAAAAAGATGTAGACAGCAGTTCAGCAGCCAGATGGGAAGCTACAGAAGCTGCTCTTGCCAAAGTTTCTAATGACTTGTTCCTCACTAAATCTAAGGGCCTTTTTTCCATCCTCATCCTTCTTGACTTTCCTGCTGCTTTTAATATTGTTGAGCACTACCTTCTCCTCCATACCTTGACCTCGCTTGGTTTTAAGGCTCTGTTCTGTACTGTGTTTTTTTCTTATCTGCCATTGCATTTGTAGTGTATGTTCTATTGAATCCTCCTCTACTGCCATCCCACTTTCCGTTAGTGTACGCGAGAGCTCTGTCTTGGGACCTCTCCTTGTCTCTCTCTACGATCAGGCCCTTGGTGCACTCATTCTCCTCCCATGGTTTTCAGTACCATCTTTATGACTCTCAAAGTTACCTCTCTACACCTGAAATTTCTCCAGGAATCCAGGCCTGTATCTCAGCCTGCTTATCTAAAGTGCTGTCTCGATGTCCCACTGCTGTATGAAATTGAACATGGCTAAAACACAGCTCCTTATCTTTTCCCCCTAAAGCCACCTCCTCCTTTCTCTTTCTCTGTGGAACACTCTACTTCTCTTTTGTTTCCTCAGCTCGCAACCTTGGAGTCATCTTTGACTGCTCTCTCCTTCTCTGAACACATCCAAAAGCCAGCTAAAACCTCCCGTTTCTTCCCCTATAACATCAGTAAAATTTGTCCTTCCTTTCTGAACACCCTGCAAAATGCAGTGTGTGCTTCTGAGTCAATGCTGACTTCTGGCGACCCAGCAGCTCCTGGGTTTTCTTGGCAGTGTGACCAGACGTAGATTGCCAGGCCTTTCTTCCAAAGCAATGGGAGGTTAAGTGACTTACCCAAGGCCACAAGGAGTGCTAGTGGCACCCTAATAAGACTCTTATCCACTCTCTAGTCATCTCCCATATAGACTATTGCAACCTGCTACTTTCCGGTCTCCCTCAGAATCATCTCTCTCTCCTTAAGTCTGTTCAAAACTCAGCCACATGGCTAATCCCTCACATAACCCCTCTTCTCAAGTCACTTTCTGGCTCCTTATCCATTTCCGCCTTCAATTCAAACTTCTCCTACTGACCTATAAGTGCACTTACTCTGCAGCTCCTCACTATCTTTCCTCTCTTATCACTCCCTACACACCTCCTTGGGAACCCCGCTCCTTTGGCAGATCCCTTTTATCTTTGCCTTCTCTGCAGTGCCAACTCCAGATTTTGCTCATTCCATCTTGCTGCTTCATATGCCGTTAGTCCGCCAGGCTCCTTCTCTGGCCCTCTTCAAATCTAGGCTAAAAACCCACCTCTTTGAGGCTGCATTTGGATCCTGATCTCCTTGTTCCCCTGTTTATCAGCTATCTGTATCTTGCCATTCGCCTTGATTTGCCCTACTCCCCAGTTGTTGTGTGGTCTGCTCATCAGAGCTTACAGTCTAATCAAGACAAAGACTCTCTCTCACTTGTACATGTAGAGCACTGCATAACCCTTGTAGCACTACCCAATGGTATGTAGCAGTAGCTATGCAGTCTTTTGCATTGAGTTCCCCATGTTGGTGAGAGGGTCACATGTGTGCAGTCAGTGCAAAGAGCATGAAGTGATGCACAAGAATCGGTGTAAGCCGAGACTGTACATCCCTAGAGCTGAAGGACGGCTAGGACTCATAGAGATTGATTACACATACAGAGCTACTATCATAACCTCCAGCATCATCAAGTCTAAATACCAAAAAGTGATGAAATATGAAAGTAAACGTCCAGAATCTGTCTCCATCATCAAACTTGGACAAGTGTTCTGGCAACTAGATGGAGTGAGTGTGAATCCACAAGCACATACAGGGAAGGAAGCAACAGAATCTGCAAAACAAAAGGAAAACTCTTCAAAGAATTAGATCAGCAAACAAGATAAAACAAATGGCAAATGCACAAATACAGTAGGAAATACAAAGTGTTACTCCAGGAACCCTTTGTCAATCAAGGATGGACACATGAATGGTTAAAGAGAGTTGAACTGATACCGAAGGATGAGAGATTGATAGTGGCAGTCCAGGACAGCGGCGTACGGACGAGATGGTTTACAGCGAGCACTGAAAAAACTGGCAACACAGACATATGTCCTTCTGTGGGAAAAGAACTGGAAAACAGTGACTCACCTCATAGCTGGCTGTGAAGTTCTGATGCCAGAAAAATTTCTATACAGAAAGGCATAATAAAGTAGCATGTCTTATCCATTGGAAACTCTGTAAGCACTACAACATCACTGTGCCTGAAAAGCATTGGAATCATGACCCTAAGAGAATGAGGAGGTTATGATTACCTGGGATACTCACATTCCGACTGATAAAAGCTGAATGCAAGGAAGATGGATATAGTGGTTAAGGAGAAAAAAACCAGAACGGCATTGATTATAGAGGTGTCAGTTCCAAGCGACTATTCTGTGAATCGTTTTGACAGGCCAAAAATCTTTAAGTACCAAGAAATGTAGTTGGAGACCAAAAAAATGTGGCAGAAAGTTACCAAGTTATTTTCCATTGTGTTGGGTGCCACAGGCCTAATTAAGAGGAATTTCCAAACACACCTCAATAAATTATCTATTTATGTAACATCTTATGAACTCTAGAGGGAGGCTCTCTTTGGCACGATACAAGTACTACGCTGAACATTAGCAGTAAATTTGAGAAAATTGGCTTAGAAGTGAGGTTCATGACTGTCATGGTATGCGCAAAAACTCATCCATTTGGAGAAATTGCCCCCTAAAGATCTCTTGGCTCTCAGAGAATGAGTTCAGTCTCTAGAGGTTGGAGTATCTAACTTGCAAGAACTGTGGCAGATGGAGAGGTATGAAAAGGAGTAGAAAAGATCCATCTCCAGTATGGCAGCTGAGAACATGACTAGGACAGCATCACCTGAGTATGTTAGAAAATGGCGTGTGGTCAGAATGGGGGTTTAAATACTTGTAAATAAATAAAGTCCTGACTGCAGGATCAATCAAGAGGGTGTACAAAGATAACAGAGAAAACAACCACAAACTGAAAAACAAGGGAAACACACCCTGGAGACACCATCCCCTCACAGAAAACCCTCGAATAATGCTGCCTTCAGTACCTTCTGAAAAGCCAGCAGAATGCCCATGGAGCGCACCTCTAGAGGTAGGGCGTTTCAACACTCCACTGCTGCTACCCAAAATACCCAAGCCCTCCCCCTCACCATCCTGGCCAACTCTATCCTCGAGGTCTCAAGCAGTCTGCCCTGGGAAGACCACAGCTCCCTTTCTGGTTTATGTCATCCCAGCAAGCCCTGCAGATATACTGGGCACCCCTCGTTCAGCAGGTGAAAAGCAATCACGAGCAGCTTAAAGATGCAGTGCTCCCGAATTGGGAGCCAATGCAATTGGAGGAGCAGGGGACCAGCACTATCTTTCCTCGGGGCTCCCAAGAGCACTCCAGCAGCCACATTCTGGATATTCGACAGTCTGTGGACAGATTTCTTGGGTAATCTGACATAGAGGACGTTACAGTAGTCCACATCCTGAAGATACTCCTCAAGACGGACTGAGTCTTGAAGGACTACGAAAGGGGACTGCTACTTCTGGAGAGAGATCTGCAATTGTAAGTATTACTTCTGGGAATTTTTCTAAATCTTGGGGGAAAAGGAATTCTTTAGATTAAAGCTGATTAATCTGTGAACCCAGTGTATTTTTTAAATCAGTCAGGGCCTAGTAGCAGCAAAGAGTTTTCAGTTTAAATTTAAAACACAGTAGAGAGCTTTCTGGTTAGATTTAGAACCCAAGACACCCTCTATCCAAGCAAGGGCTGTGGGACTCCCCCTGGAGATTGGACACAGATTACCTTAGAAGCACAGGACAGGGTACTGTGTAGCAGCCAGCTTTTAATAAGTCTATTTTTCCTCCCTCCCCAACACCCACCCACCCTTGGGATAATCGTAGCTTTATAGGTACTTAAACCTCTTAAAGGAAAGGAGGTGCCATATTCACTCTCAGGTGCAGCTGTTTATTCTCATCAGCATACATTAAAGACCTGAGATTAATAAAATTTCAGGTGAACAAAGTACATTAAGGGGCTTGTTTACAAAGCCGCGGTAGCGGTTTGCGATCGTAATCGGAGCCGCGGCCCCATTGATTTCAATGGGGCCGCGGCTGCGATCGCGATCACGAACCACTACCGCGGCTTTGTAAACAAGCCCCTAAACGTATTAAGTATAGTTTTATTAGTATAAGTATCCCCAGCAACCCTTAGTAAGTAGAGGACTTAAATATCTAACACAACCTTAAAACGAAGATGCAGACAGCAGTCCAGCAGCGAGATGGGGGCTTTCCAGTCTTTTCCATTGAGTGTCACATGTATGATTTTCTCCAAGTTGGTGAGGGGTCTTACGTGTGCACAAGGTGCAAGGAGCTCTTTGCTCTCAGGGAACGAGTCCGATCTCTGGATGCAAAAGTATCGGACTTGAAAGACATAAGGAAGACAGAGAGGTACATAAATGAGACCTACAGGGATATAGTCCTGAAGTCCCACCTCCAGTCTGGCAGCATCCCTGTTGCCATGGAGGAGAGAGGTCACGTGACAGGAGAGCATCACCCTGGTGTGGCAGGAAGTGATCCTGTAACTAGGACCTTTCCTCCAGGTGATGTAAACCCCTCTCGCACCAAGGACGTTTCTCCAGGGCCATGTCCCATTAGGGAAGGGTTAGGACAGCCATTATAGTTGGTGATTCGATCATTAGGCATGTAGATAGCTGGGTGGCTGGTGGACGTGAGATTGCTTGGTAACATGCCTGCCTGGTGCGAAGGTAGCGGACCTCACGCGTCACCTAGACAAGGTCTTAGATAGTGCTGGGGAGGAGTCTGCTATCTTGGTACAAGTCGGTACCAGTGACATAAGAAAATGTGGTAGAGAGGTTCTGGAGGCTAAATTTAGGCTTTTAGATAGGAAGTTGAAATCCAGAACTTTCAGGGTAGCGTTCTCCGAAATGCTTTCCGTTCCACGTGCAGGACCCAAAAGGCAGGCAGAACTCCGGAGTCTCAATGAGTGGATGAGACAATGGTGCAAGGATGAGGGCTTTGGATTTGTTAGGAACTGGGGAACATTCTGGGGAAAGGAGGGGCTCTTCCGAAGGGATGGGTTTCACCTTAACCGGGATGGAACCAGGCTGCTGGCAATAACCTTTAAAAAGGACATAGAGCAGCTTTTAAACTAGATAATAGGGGAGAGCCGACAGTCGCCCAAGAGCGCATGGTTCAGAACAATGTATCCTTGAAGGATACTACCAAAAAAATGAAGTTAGGGCACATCAGCAGAGAAGGTTCCAAATGCCCTTGAGTACAGAGCAGACAGAGCTTAAAGGCTCCAAATTACCCCTGTCTGTCGATAACCAGATTAATATGAATAAAATACAGTCTCTAAAATGCTTGTATGCAAATGCTAGAAGTCTAAAAAATAAGATGGGAGAGTTAGAATATGTAACACTAAATGAGACGTTAGATATGATTGGTATCTCAGAGACATGGTGGAAGGAGGACAACCAGTGGGACACTGTGATACCTGGGTACAAACTATATTGTAATGATAGAGCTGATCAAATTGGTGAAAGGGTTGCGCTCTATGTTAGAGAGGGCATTGAGTCACAAAGGATTAAAGTTCTACAGGAAACAAAATTTACTGTAGAATCTCTATGGATTGAAATTCCATGTAAAAAGGGGAAGGCGCTAGCAGTGGGGGTGTACTATCGACTGCTTGGCCAGAATGAAAGAAATCAGGGAAGCCAACAAAGGTTATAGAACGGTAATAATAATGGGTGATTTCAATTACCCCGGTATTGACTGGGTCAGTGACACGGCAGGACATGCTAGGGAGATTAAGTCTCTAGATGAAATAAATGACTGCTTCTTGGAGCAGCTGGTTCATGAACCAACCAGAGGGGAAACCATTTTGGACTTAGTCCTTAGTGGAACACCAGATCTGGTGCAAGAGATAAGGGTGTTGGGGCCACTTGGCAATAGTGATCATAGCATGATCACATTTGATTTAATTAATGGAAGAGGGACAGTAAGGAAATCCACAGTACTGTCTTTTAACTTTCGAAATAGAGACTATGATAAAATGAGGAAAATAGTTAAGAAAAAACTAAAAGGAGCAGTTGCAAAGGTTAAAGACTTACATCTAGCTTGGGGGGTGTTTAAAAATATTATCTTGGAAGCCCAGACCAGCTGTATTCCACGCTTTAAAAAAGGTGGAAGGAAATCCAAAAAACTGCCAGCACGGTTTAAAGATGAGGTCAGAGATGCTGTTGCCAACAAAGCATGTTTCAGGAAATGGAAAAAAGAGCCAAATGACGAAAACTGGAAACAGCTGAAGCGCTGACAAGTTAGATGCAAGGCATTGATAAGGCAGACAAGGAGAGAATTTGAGAAGAAGCTTGCGTGGAAGCAAAAATGTATAATAAAGACTTTTTCAAGTACATTCATAGCAAAAAACCTGTGAGAGAGTCAGTTGGATCATTAGATGATAGAGGGGTAAAATTGGCACTAAGAAGGGACGAGGCCATAGCGGAGAGACTAAATGAATTATTTGCTTTGGTCTTTCCTGAGGAAGATGTAGGAATGTTACCCATGAGTGAAGTGGTATTTAAAGGTGATACTGCAGAAGAATTGAAAGAACATGAAGGACTAGAAAAAGGGACTGTTACTTCTGAAGAGAGATCTGCAACTGTGAGTATATACTTCTGGTAATTTTCTAAAAGGAATTCTTTGTATTAAAGCTAATTAATCTGTTAACCCACTATTTTTGTTAAATCAGTCAGGGCCTAGTAGCAGCAGTTTAAGTTTAAATATAAAACACAGAGGAGAACTTTCTGGTTACATTTCATACCCAGCAGAGAGCTTGTAGTTTAAATTTCATAAGAAGTTAGAGCCTAGCAGCAGCTAAGAGCTATAATTTAAATCAAATCAGAATTTAGCTTACCTCAGCAGCACAAGACAGGGTACTGTGTAGCAGCCCTCTTTTAATAAGTGTTATTTCCCTCCCTCCCCTGGGATAATCGTAGCTTTATAGGTACTTACACATCTTAAAAGACAGGAGGTGCTCTCAGGTGAAGCTCATTACCCAAATCAGTCATACACTAAGGACCTGAGATTAGTTAAGCTTCAGGTGAACAAGGTATATTACACGTATTAGGTACAGTTTTATTAGTATAAATATCCATAGCAACCCTTAGTAAGTAAAGAACTTAGATCTAAACACAAACTTAAAACTTAGATGCAGACAGCAGTCCAGCAGCGGGATGGGGGCTTTCCAGTCTTTTGCATTGAGTGTCACATGTATGATTTTCTCCCAGTTGGTGAGAGGTCTTACGTGTGCACTAGGTGCAAGGAGCTCTTTGCTCTCAGGGAACGAGTCCGTTCTCTAGAGGCTAAAGTAGCAGACTTGGAAAGCATAAGACAGACAGAGAGGTACATAGATGAGACCTACAGGGATATAGTCCTGAAGTCCCACCTCCAGTCTGGCAGCATCCCTGTTGCCATGGAGGAGAGAGGTCACATGACAGGAGAGCATCACCCTGGTGTGGCAGGAAGTGATCCTGTAACTAGGACCTGTCCTCCAGGTGATGTAAAACCCTCTCGCACCGAGGAAGTTTCTCCAGGGCCATGTGCCCATGAGGGAAGGTTAGGACAGCAGTTATAGTTGGTGATTCGATCATTAGGCATGTAGATAGCTGGGTGGCTGGTGGACGTGAGGATCGCCTGGTAACATGCCTGCCTGGTACGAAGGTAGCGGACCTCACGCGCCACCTAGATAAGGTCTTAGATAGTGCTGGGGAGGAGTCTGCTGTCTTGGTACATGTCGGTACCAATGACATAGGAAAATGTGGAAGGGAGGTTCTGGAGGCTAAATTTAGGCTTTTAGGTAGGAAGTTGAAATCCAGAACTTCCAGGGTAGCATTCTCCGAAATGCTTCCTGTTCCACGCGCAGGACCCAAAAGGCAGGCAGAGCTCCGGAGTCTCAATGCGTGGATGAGACAATGGTGCAGAGATGAGGGTTTTGGATTTGTTAGGAATTGGGGAACATTCTGAGGAAAGGAGGGGCTCTTCCGAAGGGATGGGCTTCACCTTAACCGGGATGGAACCAGGCTGCTGGTATTAACCTTTAAAACGGAGATAGAGCAGCTTTTAAACTAGATATTAGGGGAAAGCCGACAGTTGCCCAAGAGCGGACGGTTCGGAAGAATGTATCTTTGAAGGATACTACCAAAAGCAGAGAGGTTCCACAAAAGAGTAAAGTAGCCCAAATGCCCTCAAGTATGGAGCAGACTGAGCTTAAAGATCCCAAATTACCCATGTCTAACAATAGCCAAATTAATATGAGTAAATACATTCTCTAAAATGCTTGTATGCAAATGCTAGAAGTCTAAAAAATAAGATGGGAGAGTTAGAATATATAGCACTAAATGAAAGGTTAGATATGATTGGAATATCAGAGACATGGTGGAAGGAGGACAACCAGTGGGACACTGTGATACCTGGGTACAAACTATATCGTAATGAAAGAGCTGATCAAATTGGTGGAGGGGTTGCTCTCTATGTTAGAGAGGGCATTGAGTCAGAAAGGATTAAAGTTTTGCAGGAAACAAAATCTGCTGTAGAATCTATATGGATTGAAATTCCATGTAAAAGGGGGAAGGCAATGGCAGTGGGGGTGTACTATCGAGCGCCTTGCCAGAATGACCAAATGGATGATGAAATGCTCAAAGAAATCAAGGAAGCTAACAAAAGTTACAGTGCAGTAATAATAATGGGTGATTTCAACTACCCCGGTATCGACTGGGTCAGTGTCACATCAGGACATGCTAGGGAGATAAAGTTCCTAGATTAAATAAATGACTGCTTCTTGGAGCAGCTGGTTCATGAACCGACCAGAGGGGAAGCCATATTAGACCTAGTCCTTAATGGAACACCAGATCTAGTGCAAGAGATAAGGTTGTTGGGGCCTCTAGGCAATAGTGATCATAGCATGATCGCCTTTGATTTAATTAGTGGAGGAGGGATAGTAAGGAAATCCACAGTACTACCTTTTAACTTTCGAAAGGGAAACTATGATAAAATGAGGAAAACAGTTAAGAAAAAACTAAAAGGAGCAGTTGCAAAGGTTAAAGACGTACATCAGGCTTTGCTTTTGTTGAAAAATACTATCTTGGAAGCCCAGACCAGCTATATTCCACGCTTTAAGAAAAATGGAAGGAAGTCCAAAAAACTGCCAGCATGGTTTAAAGGTGAGGTCAAAGAGGCTGTTGTTGCCAAAAAAGCATCTTTCAGGAAATGGAAAAAAGAGCCAAACGATGAAACCTGGAAACAGCACAAGCACTGGCAAGTCAAATGCAAGGCATTGATAAGGCAGGCAAAGGGAGAATTTGAGAAGAAGCTTGCTGCGGAAGCAAAAACGCGAAGTAAAGACCTTTTCAAGTATATTCGTAGCAAAAAACCTGTGAGAGAGTCAGTTGGTCCATTAGATGATAAAGGGGTTAAAGGAGCACTAAGAGGCGACAAGGCGATAGCGGAGAGATTGAATGAATTCTTTGCTTCAGTCTTTACTGAGGAAGATGTAGGGATGTTACCCATGACTGAAGTGGTATTTAAAGGTGCGGAAGAATTGAAGGAAATATCGATACATCGAGAAGATGTATTACAACTATTAGATAAACTGAAGAGTAGCAAATCACCTGGGCCGGATGGTATACATCCAAGGGTGTTGAAAGAACTGAAATACGAGATTGCAGACCTGCTATTAGTAATCTGTGAACTATCATTAAAATCATCTCTAATACCTGAAGATTGGAGGATCGCCAATGTAACACCAATTTTTAAAAAGGGTTCCAGGGGTGATCCGGGAAACTACAGACCGGTGAGCCTGACATCAGTACCGGGAAAAATGGTAGAAACCATCATAAAGAATAAAATTACTTAGCATGTAGATAGTCATGACCTAATGGGAGACAGCCAACATGGCTTTAGACAAGGAAGATCTTGTCTTACTAATCTGTTATGTTTTTTTGAAGGAGTGAATAATCAGGTGGACAAAGGTGAGTCGGTTGATATTGTGTATCTGGACTTTCAGAAAGCCTTTGACAAGGTCCCTCATCAGAGACTTTTGGCAAAACTAAAGAGTCATGGGATAGGAGGCAGTGTACTATAGTGGATAAGGAACTGGTTAAAAGATAGAAAGCAGAGGGTAGGGCTAAATGGCCAATTTTCCCAATGGAGAAAGGTGAATAGTGGTATACCCCAGGGATCTGTGCTGGGTCCGCTGCTTTTTGACATATTCATAAATGACCTGGAAAGTGGAATAACGAGTGAGGTTATCAAATTTTCAGATGACACAAAACTATTTAAAGTTGTTTAAACCCAAGAGGATTGTGGAAAATTGCAAGAGGATCTTGATAAATTGGAAGACTGGGCATCAAAATGGCAGATGAAATTTATTGTGGACAAGTGCAAAGTTATGCACCTAGGGAAGAACAACCCAAACTATGGTTACACGATGCAAGGTTCCACATTAGGAACCACCACCCAGGAAAAAGATTTAGGCGTCATTGTGGATACCATGTTAAAACCCTTGGCCCAGTGTGCAGCGGCGGCCAAGAGAGCAAATAGAATGCTAGGTATGATAAGGAAAGGAATGGAAAATAAAACAAAAGATATTATAATGCCTCTATATCGTTCCATGGTGAGACCGCACCTTGAATATTGTGTGCAATTCTGGTCGCCGTATCTTAAAAAGGATATAGAGATTTTAGAAAAGGTTCAGAGAAGAGCCACCAAAATGGTAAAGGGGATGGAAGGATACTCCTATGAAGAAAGGCTAAAAAGGTTGTGGCTCTTTAACCTGGAAAAGAGACGGCTGAGGGGAGATATGATAGAAGTCTATAAATTAATGAATGGAGTGGAACGGGTAAACGTAGATCGATTGTTTACCTTATCAGAATATAGAAAGAATAGGGGACATGCAATGAAGCTACAGGGTAAACTATTTAAGACTAATAAAAGAAAATATTTTTTCACTCAACGTGTAATCAAACTCTGGAATTTGTTACCGGAGGATGTAGTAAAGGCTGTTAGTGTAGCTGGGTTTAAAAAAGGTTTGGACAAGTTCCTGGAGGAAAGATCCATAAACCATTATTAAGAAGGGACCCAGGATATCAATGCTTGAACCAATACAAGCATTGTGGAACCTGTGTCCCTTGGGGAAACTGCTAGGTACGTATGACCTAGATTGGCCACTGTTGGAAACAGAATACTGAGCTTGATGGACCTTGGTCTGACCCAGTATGGCATATCTTATGTTCTTATGTTCTTAAATATTGATACACTGGAAAGATGTATTACAACTATTTCATAAACTGAAGAGTAGCAAATCACCTGGGCTGGATGGTATACATCCAAGGGCGTTGAAAGAACTGAAATATAAGATTGCAGACCTGCTATTACTAATCTGTGAACTATCATTAAAATCATCTTTAATACCTGAAGATTGGAGGATGGCCAATGTAACTACAATTTTTAAAAAGGGTTCCAGGGGTGACCCGGGAAACTACAGACCAGTGAGCCTGACGTCAATACCGGGAAAAATGGTAGAAACCATCATAAAAAACAAAATTACTGAACATGTAGACAGTCATGGCTTAATGGGAGAAAGCCAACATGGCTTTAGACAAGGATGATCTTGTCTTACTAATCTGTTACGTTTTTTTGAAGGTGTGAATAAACAGGTAGACAAAGGTGAGTTGGTTGATATAGTGTATCTGGACTTTCAGAAAGCCTTTGACAAGGTCCCTCATCATAGACTTTTGGCAAAACTACTATTATGGATCGGGAACTGGTTAAAAGATAGAAGGCAGAGGGTAAGGTTAAATGGCCAATTTCCCCAATGGAGAAAGGTGAATAGTGGAGTACCCCAGGGATTTGTGCTGGGTCCGCTGCTTTTTAACATATTCATAAATGACCTGGAAAAGGGAATAACGAGTGAGGATATCAAATTTGCAGATGACACAAAACTATTTAAAGTTGTTAAAACCCATGATGATTGTGGAAAATTGCAAGAGGATCTTGATAAATTGAAGACTGGGCATCCAAATTGCAGATGAAACTTAATGTGGACAAGTGTAATGTTATGCACCTAGGAAAGAACAACCCAAACTATGGTTACACGGTGGAAGGTTCCACATTAGGAACCACCACCCAGGAAAAAGATGTAGGTGTCATCGTGGATAACATGTTAGAACCCTCTGCCCAGTGTGCAGCGGCGGCCAAGAGAGCAAATAGAATGTAGGTATCATAAGGAAAGGAATGGAAAATAAAACAAAGAATATTATGAAGCCTCTGTAACATTCCATGGTGTGACCGCACCTTGAATATTGTGTGCAGTTCTGGTCGCCGTATCTTAAAAAGGATATAGCATTATTAGAAAAGGTACAGAGAAGAGCCACCAAAATGGTAAAGGGGATGGAAGGATACTCTTATGAAGAGAGGCTAAAAGGTTAGGGCTCTTCAATCTGGAAAAGAGATGGCTGAGGGGAGATACGATAGAAGTCTATGAATTAATGAATGGAGTGGAACGGGTAAATGTAAATCAATTGTTTATGTCATCAGAATATAGAAAGACTAGGGGACATGCAATGAAGCTACAGGGTAACCTATTTAAGACTAATAAGAGAAAATATTTTTTCACTCAAAGTGTAATCAAACTCTGGAATTTGTTACCGGAGGATGTAGTAAAAGCTGTTAGTGTAGCTGGGTTTAAAAAAGGTTTAGACAAGTTCCTGGAGGAAAGGTCCATAAACCATCATTAAAAGGAACCCGAGATATCACTGCTTGACCCAATACAAGCATTGTGGAACCTGGACCTTTGGTAGCCACCCTCTGTACCAACTCCAACCTGTTTATATCCTTTTGAAGGTGCAGTCTCCAGAATTGCACACAATACTCCATAGAGGTCGCACCAAAGACCTTTTCAGAGGCACTAACACCTCCTTTCTTCTGCTCGCCATTCCTCTCCCTATGCACCCAAGCATGCTTCTAGCTTTTGCTGTCGCCTTTTCTACCTGTGTAGCTACTTTAAGATCATCAGACACAATCATGCCTAGGTCCCGCTCTTCTTTTATGAAGAGAAGTACTTTACCTCCTATAGTATATTGCTCCCTTGGATTGCTGCAGCCCAAATGCATGACCTTGCATTTTTTAACATTAAATCTCAGTTGTCAAATTCTAGACCATTCTTCCAGCTTAGCTAGATACCTCCTCATGTTATCTACACCTTCCTGGGTATCTACTCTATTGCAGATTTTGGTATCATTCGCAAAGAGGAAAACCTTACCCAACAGCCCTTCCGCAATATCACTAACAAAGATGTTAAAAAGAATCGGACTAAGGACAGATCTTTGGAGCATGCCACTGGTAACCTCCTTCTCCTCAGAATGAACTCCATTTACCTATACCCTTTGTCGTCTCCCACTCAGCCAGTTTCTAACCCAAGCAGCAACTTTAGGGTCCATCCCTAGGGTACTCAGTTTGTTTATAAGTCGCCTGCGCGGAATGGTGTCAAAGGCTTTACTGAAATCTAAATACACCACATCTCGGGCTCTCCCTCAGTCCAAATCCCTGGTCACCCAGTCAAAGAAATCAATCAGATTCGTCTGACAAGACCTGCCTCTGGTGAATCCATGCTGCCTCGGATCCTGTAATCCGTTGGACTCCAGAAATCTCACTATTTTCTCTTTCAGCAGCGCTTCCAATAATTTACTCACCACCGAGGTTAAACTAATTGGCCTGTAGTTTTCAACGACATCCTTATTTCTGCTTTTGTGTAAAGGCGCCACAGGTGCCTCTCTCCAATCCTCTGGCATCACTCCCGACTCCAACGAGGCATTGAAAAGGTCAGTCAGTGGAGCTGCTAGAACGTCCCCAATTTCCCTCAGTATTCTCAGGTATATCCCATCCAGTCCCATCACTTTGTCTACTTTAAGTTTAGCTAGCTTCTCATGAACCCAGTCTTCTGAAAATGTTTCAAGATGCCCTCGCTTCTGTTCCTTTTTGTGGATATTTGCTGAGGTCCTGCTCCTGGTTCTTCATCTGTGAACACAGAACAGAAATATTTGTTAAGCAATTACGCTTTATCCTCATCAGCTTCTACATATTCCTCCCCTTCACCCTTGAGTCTGGCAATACTACTTTTGCCCTTCCTCATCTCACTAACACATCTGAAAAATGTTGTATCCCCCATTTTATTGCATTAGATATTTGCTCCTCTTTTTGAATCTTTGCTTTCCTGACTACTTTGCTAGCTTCCCTAAGTTTTTGCAAATATAGATGCCTGTCTCCCTCTCTCTGTGATCTCTTGTATTTCATGAAGACCTCCCTCTTTTTCTTCACCTTTTCAGCTACTTCTTTCAAAAAGCATAGCGCTCTCCTTTTGCTTTTATTTACCATTTTAACAATAAGGTTGGTTGCCTTTAAAATATCCCCTTTCAGTTTTGCCCACTGCTTTACTACATCCCACAGCTGTTCCCATCCCGCTAACGACTCCCTGAGGTATTGGCCCATCTTGGCAAAGTTAGTCTTCACTTTTAAATGGATTTTAGCAGCCCTAGTCGTAATACTGAACCACACCATCTGGTGATCACTGGATGTGAAATGATCCCCCACTATGACATCTGAAACTCTTTCACCATTGGTAAGCACCAAGTCCAGTATGGCCCCTTCACGTGTGGGGTCTGTTACCAATTGCCTGAATAGTTCTCCCTGTAGAGAATCCAGGATCTCCTTACTTCTAGATGATACTGCAGCAGGGATGTGCCAGTCAATATCTGGCATATTGAATTCCCCTATCAGTAGCACTTCCTCTTTCCTGGCAATGCTGCGTATGTCTTCAATTAACTCTCCGTCCACCTCTTCTCCCAGTGAGAGAGGTCTGTATATCATGCCAATACAAATAGATTTCTCTTTCCCTCTTTCAAATTTAACTCATAGTGCCTCCTCTCTCCCTTTTAAGCCCTGTAGTACCATAGTTTTAGTATTATTTTTTACATATAGCGCCACTCCTCCTCCCCTTCTTCCTACTCTGAGATGTAACTATACTAGGCTATACGTTATTCAGAAAGGACAGTCATGGTTGTCCATGAACCATGTCTCTGTTACTGCCACTACATCCAAGTCAGCCTCTCCCATTAAAGCCTCAACATCTGGGATCTTATTTCCCATGCTCAGGCATTTATACATACTGCTTTCCATATGTTGCCCCTTTTACCCATTTCCATAAAGGTATTTAATCTTTCACTTACATGGGAGCTTTCACTTACCTGGGGGCTTTCTTCACCCATCCCTAACAAATCTAGTTTAAAGCCCTCTTCAGTAGGTTAGCCAGTCTGCTACTGAAGACACGTCGACCCTTCTTGGACAGATGGACGCCATCTCTGCTCTGCAACCCTTGGAACAGCATCCCATGGTCCAGGAAACCAAAACGCTCTTGATGACTATCCACACAGCTATGCATTTATCTCCAGAATGAAAGCTTCTCTGCCTTGGCCTTTACCCTCAACAGGAAGGTTTGAAGAAAACACTACCTGCGCCCCTATCTGCTTCACCCTCTGAGCGTATCAAAAGTGACTTCATGGCTCTGGGACAGAGGGATACCTGGCAGTATCATTTGTGCTGACATGGATAAGCAACATCGGGTAATAGTCAGTGGGCTTGATGAGTCTCCGCAAACTCTCTGCAACATCTCAGATTTTGGCACCTGGCAGACAGCATACCTCTCTGGACATCAAGTCTGGTCGGCAGATGGACACCTCAGTTCCCTTCAGAAGAGAGTCACAAACCACAGCTACCCTTTGCTTTATTGTGGTCACTGATTCTGCAACTTTGAGGTGTTCAAGCTCTGGTTCTTTCCTTTCCATGGATGCTTTCACCTCCTTCACTTTCAGGGCTGCATAATGGTTCTTCAATTCAAGGGCTGGAGGAGTTGGATTGGTGATTCTACAGGCCCTGGTGACTCGTGTCCAACCTTTGTCATTCCATAGGCTCCCATCATCTCCTCTGCTGGAGAGCTTGGATGTTTCAAGAAGCTTCTCATCAATGTACTTCTCACTGTCTTGATTGCTCCTCAGCTTCGCTGCCTCTTCTCTGAGTTCCTCCACTTGTTTCCTGAGAACTTCATCATACAGGCATCCTGCACATGGAACCAGTCCTTCAACTGGCATTGGGACCTCTGTCTGGACAGAGGCAGAAGCTGTAACGGGGGCAACAGCTTTGATGATATGGTTTTTCCCAGCCCTTGTTCAGTTGGTGGAGCTTAGGTACCGGTTAAATCAATAGAGAGACCTACCAAAGTACTAGCCGGTTTCCTAGCAGAGTTTTAAACCTACACCACTAAAGAAAATAGTTTCCCTTTTGAACTAAAGCACCAAAAAGAATGTAACTTTGTTTTAAAAATGTACCAAAACTCTTTTAAGAGCTCCCAGGCAGAGAGCTAGTAATTAAAATGCCACACACTCTTACCTTTGCTTGAAATGTAGAGCCCCTGTTAGCAACGCCTCAACAGTGCAAGGCTCTGAATAGATCGTTGGTCTTGCAGAATTCTATCAGTCTTTCTCCAGCTTCATTTCTGTTGCCAAGTCCATATTTTCCAACTATTTTCCTTTTTTCTTTGACAGAACATGCAAACAGGATATCCTGATAGTCATGGGTGACTGGAATGCAAAAGTTGGCAACAATTTCAGCTTGTACTTGTTCATAGAACTCTTCAATTTCATCCTCTTCTGCAGCTGTTGTTGGGGCATATACTTGAATTATAGTTGTGTTGATAGGCATTTCTCGTAGATGAATAGAAATTAAGCATTCACTGACTGCATTGTATTTCATTACAGTTCTTGCAAGTTTCTTCTTAACTATAAATGCAACACCATTTCTTCTTTGTCTTTCATTTCCAGCATAGTAGACTATGTGATCATCTGATGCAAAGTGCCCCATGCCAGTCCATTTCAGTTCGCTGACACCCAACTGATCAAGTTGTACACGTTCCATTTCATTCTTGACCACCTCCAACTTCCCTTGGTTCATGCTTCGTACGTTCCATGTTCCAATGTGTAAGAAATCTTTACAGCTTCTGACTCTCATTTCATGCGCAGCTACATCAGCAGCCAGACGTCCCGAGAGCTTTGATCCAACCACATCATAAATGCTGCCTTACTCTGAAAAGTCTTCAGCTCCTCCCTAGTAGCCAGTTCAGTGCTTTCTGACCTGGGGGTCTCACCTTCCAGCACTATAGTGCAATTTGTATTATTGTGACTATCCAATGGGTTTTCGTGGCAATCTACGTCCGTACCTTCCACGCAGTTTAGGTTTAATGTTGTTGCCATTGTCACACAAATGTGATCCTCCACTGCCAACACTATCTCATTCTGCTGCTGCCCAGATAAGTGGTTTGTCTTGATATTGGCACCACAGTTGAGACCTGTCCATCTTAGGAGACCCTGCTAGCAGTTAAACTACCGATAGCTTAGCCCTCAGCATCACACAAGCCATCACAGCATGACAAGCTGCAAACCAGATGAGGGGGGACAATATTAGACTATGGCAAATATACATTGATGATGATCTTTTTATATGGGACGCAGATCGCCAGTCTTTAGAAAAATGTTTTCTATGGCTGAATAAGTAGGATGTAAATCTACAGTTTGAGGCATCCCTGCTCTCCCTCCCCTGCCCCAATCACTCACTGATCTACAAATCCTGCCTGTCGCTCCACAAATCCCCGCTCTCCCTTCCCTGCCTTCAGCACCCACCTGATCCACAAATCCCCGCTCTCCCTCCCTGCCCCAATCACTCACTGATCCACAAATCCCTGCTCTCCCTCCCCAGCCTTCAGCACCAACCTGATCCACAAATCCCCGCTCTCCCTCCCCTGCCCCAATCGCTCATTGATCCACAAACCCCGCTCTCCCTCCCCTGCCCCAATCACTCACTGATCCACAAATCCCCACTCTCCCTCCCCTGCCTTCAGCACCCACCTGATCCACAAATCCCCGCTCTCCCTCCTCTGCCGTACCTGCTCACTGATCCACAGATCCCTGCTCTCCCTCCCCAGCCTTCAGCACCCACCTGATCCACAAATCCCCTCTCTCCCTCCCCTGCCCCAATCACTCACTGATCCACAAATCCCCGCTCTCCCTCCCCTGCACCAATCACTCACTGATCCACAAATCCCCGCTCTCCCTCCCCTGCCCCAATCGCTCACTGATCCACAAATCCCTGCTCTCCCTCCCCAGCCTTCAGCACCCACCTGATCCACAAATCCCCGCTCTCCCTCCCCTGCCCCAATCACTCACTGATCCACAAATCCCCGCTCTCCCTTCCCTGCCCCAATCACTCACTGATCCACAAATCCCCGCTCTCCCCCCCTGCCCCAATCACTCACTGATCCACAAACCCCGCTCTCCCTCCCCTGCCCCAATCACTCACTGATCCACAAATCCCCGCTCTCCCTCCCCTGCCCCAATCACTCACTGATCCACAAACCCCGCTCTCCCTCCCCTGCCCCAATCACTCACTGATCCACAAATCCCCACTCTCCCTCCCCTGCCCCAATCACTCACTGATCTACAAATCCCCACTCTCCCTCCCCTGCCCCAATCACTCACTGATCCACAAATCCCCGCTCTCCCTCCCCTGCCCCAATCACTCACTGATCCACAAATCCCCGCTCTCCCTCCCCTGCCCCAATCACTCACTGATCCACAAATCCCCGCTCTCCCTCCCCTGCCCCAATCACTCACTGATCCACATATCCCCGCTCTCCCTCCCCTGCCCCAATCACTCACTGATCCACAAATCCCCGCTCTCCCTCCCCTGCCCCAATCACTCACTGATCCACAAATCCCCGCTCTCCCTCCCCTGCCCCAATCACTCACTGATCCACAAATCCCCGCTCTCCCTCCCCTGCCCCAATCACTCACTGATCCATAAATCCCCGCTCTCCCTCCCCTGCCTTCAGCACCCACCTGATCCACAAATCCCCGCTCTCCCTCCCCTGCCCCACTCGCTCACTGATCCACAAATCCCTGCTCTCCCTCCCCTGCCCCAATCGCTCACTGATCCACAAATCCCTGCTCTCCCTCCTCTACCCCAATCGCTCACTGATCCATAAATCCCTACTCTCCCTCCCCAGCCTTCAGCACCCACCTGATCCACAAATCCCCACTCTCCCTCCCCTGCCCCAATCACTCACTGATCCACAAATCCCCGCTCTCCCTCCCCTGCCCCACTCGCTCACTGATCCACAAATCCCCGCTCTCCCTTCCCTGCCCCAATCGCTCACTGATCCACAAATCCCCGCTCTCCCTTCCCTGCCCCAATCACTCACTGATCCACAAATCCCCGCTCTCCCTCCCCTGCCCCAATCACTCACTGATCCACAAATCCCCACTCTCCCTCCCCTGCCTTCAGCACCCACCTGATCCACAAATCCCCGCTCTCCCTCCCCTGCCCCACTTGCTCACTGATCCACAAATCCCTCCTCTCCCTCCCCTGCCCCAATCGTTCACTGATCCACAAATCCCCGCTCTCCCTCCCCAGCCTTCAGCACCCACCTGATCCACAAATCCCCGCTCTCCCTCCCCTACCCCAATCGCTCACTGATCCACAAATCCCCGCTCTCCTTCCCCTGCACCAATCGCTCACTGATCCACAAATCCCCGGTCTCCCTCCCCTGCCCCAATCACTCACTGATCTACAAATCCACGCTCTCCCTCCCCTGCACCAATCACTCACTGATCCACAAATCCACGCTCTCCCTCCCCTGCCCCAATCACTCACTGATCTACAAAACCCCGCTCTCCCTCCCCTGCACCAATCACTCACTAATCCACAAATCCCCGCTCTCCCTCCCCTGCCCCAATCACTCACTGATCTACAAATCCCCGCTCTCCCTCCCCTGCACCAATCACTCACTGATCCACAAATCCACGCTCTCCCTCCCCTGCCTTGAGCACCCACCTAATCCACCATTCCCCGCTCTCCCTCCCCTGCCCCAATCGCTCACTGATCCACAAATCCCCGCTCTCCCTCCCCTGCCCCAATCACTCACTGATCCACAAATCCCCGCTCTCCCTCCCCTGCACCAATCACTCACTGATCCACAAATCCCCGCTCTCCCTCCCCTGCCCCAATCACTCACTGATCCACAAATCCACGCTCTCCCTCCCCTGCACCAATCACTCACTGATCCACAAATCCCCACTCTCCCTCCCCAGCCTTCAGCACCCACCTGATCCACAAATCCCCGCTCTCCCTCCCCTGCCCCAATCACTCACTGATCTACAAATCCCCGCTCTCCCTCCCCTGCACCAATCACTCACTGATCCACAAATCCCTGCTCTCCCTCCCCTGCCACAATCGCTCATTGATCCACAAATCCCTGCTCTCCCTCCCTGCCCCGGGCACCCACCTGATCCACAAATCCCCGCTCTCCCTCCCCTGCCCCAAGCACCCATCTGATCCACAAATCCCTGCTCTCCCTCCCATGCCCCGATTACTCACTGGTCCACAAATCCCTGCTCTCCCCCCTACCCCAAGCATCCATCTGATCCACAAATCCCTGCTTTCCCTCCCTTACTCCGAGCACCCATCTTATCCACAAATCCCTGCTCTCCCTCCCCTACCCCAAGCACCCATCTGATCCACAAATCCCTGCTCTCCCTTCCCTGCCCCAATTACTCACTGATCCACAAATCCTGGCTCTCGCTCCACAAATCCCCGCTCTCCCTTCCCTGCCTTGAGCACCCACCTGATCCATCATTCCCCGCTCTCCCTCCCCTGCCCCAATCGCTCACTGATCCACAAATCCCCGCTCTCCCTCCCCTGCCTTCAGCACCCACCTGATCCACAAATCCCTGCTCTCCCACCCCTGCCCCGAGCACCCATCTAATGCCTGTTTCCCATCAGCGCCGGCGGGCTTAACAGAGCCACAAGAAAGAGAAACTCTCCCTTAGTGGCTCTGAAAAGCCCGCGCTGAGGAAACTGGTTCAGGGAGAGCTCTGCTGGGCAGGAGGGCGGGGGGGGGGGGGCCGCGGCCGTGGGACCCTTGATTCTGCTGCTGCCATGGCGGCAGAAGCAGCAGCCAGGTTTTTTAAATTTTTTTAATTTCCCTGGGCTGATTGGGGGAGGGGTTAGAACTGGTAATGGGCTATTGGGGGTGGCTAAGACTGAAAATAGGGTGATGGGGCGTTAGGACTGGAGGTGGGCTAGGACTGGAAATGGGCTGATGGGGGGGTTAGGACTGGTAATGGGCTATAGGGGGGCTAAGACGGGAAATGGGCTGATGGGAGGGTTTGGACTGGAAGTGGGCTGATCGGGGGTTAAGACTGTTAATGGGCTATGGGGGGTTAGGACTGGAGGTGGGCTGATGGGGGGTTGGGACTGGTAATGGGCTATGGGGGTGCTAAGACTGGAAATGGACTGATGGGGGAGTTAGGACGTAATGGGCTATGGGGGGCTAAGACTGGAAATGGGCTGATGGGGGGTTAGGACTGGAGGTGGGCTGATGGGGGGGTTAGGACTGGTAATGGGCTATAGGGGGGCTAGGACTAGAAATGGGCTGATGGGGGGTTAGGACTGGAAGTGGGCTGATGGGGAGGTTAGGACTGCTAATGGGCTATGGGGGGTTAGGTTGAGGTGGGCTGATGAGGGGTTAGGACTGGTAATGGGCTATAGGGGGGCTAGGACTCGAAATGGGCTGATGGGGGGTTAGAACTGGAAGTGGGCTGATGGGGAGGTTAGGGCTGCTAATGGGCTATGGGGGTTAGGTTGAGGTGGGCTGATGAGGGGTTAGGACTGGTAATGGGCTATGGGGGGGCTATGACTGGAAATGGGCTGGGGGTTGCTAGGAAATGGGCTGAGTGGAAGGGGGGTTTGAACTGCAAATAGCTGATGGGGAGGGGGCTTGGAATGGAAATAGGCTGAGTGGAAGGGGAGCTTGAACTGCAAATAGCTGATGGGGAGGGGGGCTTGGAATGGAAATGGGCTGAGTGGGGTGAGCTAGGACGGGAAATGAGCTGATGGAGGGACTCGGATAGGACTGGAAATGGGCTGATGGTGGGGCTAGGATAGGACTGGAAATGGATGGGGGAGCTAGGACTGGAAATGGGCTGATGGTGGAACGGATAGGACTGGAAATGGATGGGGGAGCTAAGACTGGAAATGGGCTGATGGGGGGCTAGGACTGGAAATGGGCTGAATCAGGGACTAGAAGGGAGTGGATGCTGGGTGGGGCTGGAACTAGAAGGGAGCTGATGTTGGGGGAGATTAGAATGGGATGGGGCTGGGAGAGTGAAATGGAGAGGGAAAAAATATTTTGTGTGGGAGGGATGAAAAATCTACAATTGGCCGGGTATTGGGAGAATAAGTGGGGATTGAGGATGGAGGGGTAAAATTTGAGTGGATGAAATAGGAATGAGGAAAGAGCAAAAGGAGAAAGATTAATATGTTTAAAGCAGATGTAGAGAGAGAATGGAAAAAAAACTACAAAGTTTCCCAAAGTTATAATCCCAGTTGAACTCTCCTGTTATATGTAAACTCACAACAGCCTGTTGCTTGTAATGAGTATTCTTGTTTAATGTGAACCGCGCTGATGGAAAAGAGTGCGGTATAGAAGAACCATAAATAAATAAAATAAATAAATAAACTAGAAGAGAGAAGAAAGGACAAATGGACAGCAGACGATGGAGAGTTAGCAGAAGACACGAAGAAACCAGAAGAAAGTGGCTGGAGCAATTGCAACTGAAAAAAATGCACAAAAGATAGATAGATATCTCTTTATTTTGAATTTATTAACTGGAATATGTCAGCTCTGGGAAATGTGCATCATTAACGTCTGCGCTTTGTTTATTACTACTACTACTACTACTGAGCATTTGTATAGCGCTACCAGTCGTACGCAGCATTGCACAGACATATAAGAGACAATCCCTGCTCATCAGAGCTTACAATCTAGTCAAAAACAAAACAATCTAGTTAAGACACAACAATCTAGTAAAAACACAACAATCTAGTCAAAACAAAATACAGAAGGTGTAAGCAGGGGTAAAACAAGGGAAGGAAAGGAGATCAGGTGAGTCAAGATCCAAAAGCGGCAGCGAAGAGGTGAGCTTTCAACCTGGATTTGAAGAGGGTTAGAGAAGGTGCCTGGCGTACAGCACAGGTAGTTTGTTCCAGGCGTAGGGTGCATCAGGGTGAAAGGAGCGAAGTCTGGACTTAGCAGTAGGAGAGAAGGGCACAGATAGAAGCAGTTGGCTAGAAGAGCGAGGTTCCCAAGTGGGGTTATAAGGAGAGATGAGAGAAGAAAGGTAGTGAGGAGCCGCAGAGTGAATGCATTTATAGGTCAGTAGGAGAGGTTTGAACTAGATGCGGAAATGAATAGGGAGCCAGTGAAGTGACCTGAGAAGAGGGGTAATATGGGCATGACGAGGCTGGCGGAAGATTAGCCGCGCAGCAGAGTGTTGAATAAATTGAAGCGGAGAGAAATGATTCAAAGGGAGACCAGCAAGGAGTAGATTACAGTAGTCAAGATGGGAGGTGATTAAGGAGTGGATTAACGTTTTAGTAGTGTGTTCAGAGAGGAAGGGATGGATTTTGCTAATGTTATAGAGAAAGAAATGGCAGGTCTTGGCTACAAGATGGATTTTTGTGGAGAAAGAGAGAGAGGAGTCAAAGATAACCCCCAGATTGCGGGCCAAGGAAACAGGAAGGAGTACAGAGCTATCCACAGAGACTGAGAAAAGAGGAAAAGGAGGGGAGGTTTTAGGGGGAAAGATAAGAAGTTCAGTCTTGGCCATGTTCAATTTCAAGTGGCGGTGAAACATCCAGGCAGCAATGTCAGAAAGGCAAGCAGAGATCCGGGTCTGGATTGCCGCAGAGAATTCAGGCATAGAGAGGTAGATCTGGGAGTCATCAGCATACAGATGGTACTGAAAACCACAGAAAGAGATAAGCGCATCAAGGGACTGGGTATAGAGAGAGAAAAGGAGCGGACCCAAGACAGATCCTTGGGGTACACCAACTGGGAGCAGGGTAGCAGAGGAGGAGGAGCCACCAGAACACACACTGAAGGAGCGATGGGAGAGATAGGAGGAGAACCAGGATAGTACAGAGTCCTTAAAGCCAAGTGAGGACAGGGTATCGAGAAGGATGTGGTCAACGGTGTCAAAAGCAGCAGAGAGGTCAAGAAGGATGAGGACAGAGTACAGGCCCTTGGATTTTGCCAGGAACAAGTCACTGGGGACTTTGACAAGAGCCGTTTCAGTAGAGTGTAAAGGATGAAAGCCAGACTGTAAGGGATCCAGGAGGGCATGAGAGAAGAGGAAGTCAAGGCAGCGACGGTGAACTGCACGTTCAAGTAGTTTAGAAATGAATGGAAGGAAAGAGATGGGTCGATAATTAGAGGGACAGGTGGGATCAAGTGACGGTTTCTTGAAGAGAGGTGTGACTACAACATGCTTGAAGTCTGCAAGGACAGTTGCAGTGGAGAGCAAAAGGTTGAGAATATGAGAGATGGAAGGGACAACAGTGGAGGAGATGGGGCTTAGGAGACGGGTGGGGATAGGATCAGAGGAGCAGGTGGTGAGTTTGGAGGAAGAAAGAAGGTGTGCAGTTTCCTCTTCAGAGATCTCAGGGAAGGAAGAGAGGGTAGCAAAGGAAGGGGGGTGGGGAGAGTTGTGAGTGGAGAGGGGGAGGAGGGGAGATAGCTGGCTTTATGGGGAAATGGAGGGTGATCTTGTGGATTTTGTCATGGAAATAGTCAGCCAGGGTTTGGGCAGAGAAGGAAGGAGGGATCAGAGGGAGAGGCACTTTGAGGAGAGAGCTGAGAGTGGTAAAGAGACGGCGAGGATCAGAGGCAAGAGAGTTAGTCAGATGGACATAGTAGTCTTGTTTGGCAAGAGCTATGGCTGACTGGAAAGAGACAAGCATGAATTTGAAGCATAGAAAATCTTCAGAGGAGCCGGATTTGAGCCAAGCACGCTCAGTGAAACAGGCACAAGAGCGTAGATAGTGGGTAGTTATCCAAATTTATCCAAATTTTATTCCCCTGTTTACTGTAACTCAGACGCTTGCTTATGGTGCTGAATTTTTGTTTGATGTAAACCGCGCTGATGCCAAAGAGTGCGGTATATAAGAGATGTAAATAAATAAATAAATAAAATAAAATAAATAGTGGGTGAAAGCCAGGGCTGGGGTGCAGAACGTCTCACAGGACGTGGGGTGAGTGGAGCTAGAGCATCCAGAGCTGAGGAGAGTGCAGCATTATAGAAAGTTACTGCCTCGTCAACAGACTTGGATGACAAATTGGAAGAAAGAGATGGAGAAATGGTGGAAGAGAGAGCCAAGGGATCGATAGCATGAAGGTTTCTAAATAGGTTGGAGGAGACAGGACAAGGCTGAGGCAATGGGAGATGAAGATTAAAGCTTAAAAGGTGATGGTTAGATAAGGGAAGAACTGAGCTACGGAGGTTCGAGGGTAAGGAACTTGAGAAAAATATCAGGTCCAGGCAGTGGCCATGCTGGTGAGTAGGGGCAGTGGAACAAAGTTGGAGGTCAAATGAGGAGGTGAGGGAGAGGAGCTTTAAAGCATAAGGATCAGAGGAGTTATCAACATGGATGTTGAAATCCCCAAGAATAAGAGTGGGGGAGGAGGAATCCAGAAAGAAGGAAAGCCACGAGTCGAAGTCAGTGAGAAAGGTAGAAACAGACTTATCAGGAGGTCGATAAATAACAGCTACCTGGAGAGGAAGTGGAGTGAAGAGGCAGATGGGGTGGACTTCGAAAGAGAGAAAGGAGTGAGACTGAGGCAGCAGGAGGGGTTGGAATTGGCACGAGGGAGAAATTAGAAACCCAACACCACCACCATGGCCAGTGGGACGAGGCATGTGGGAGAACTGATAGCCCCCGTGGCAGAGGGCAGCAATAGATGCGGTATTATCTGGGAGGAGCCAGGTCTCTGTTAGAGCAAGAAGATGTAGAGCATTGGAGATAAAGAGGTCATGAGTAAAAGCGAGTTTATTAGAGACAGAGTGTGCATTCCATAAGGCACATGTGAAAGGGAGAGTGAAAGGGGAAAGGAGAGGGATATGGATAAGATTAGACATGTTGTGTGAAAATCTCTTCTCAGAGTGAGACAGAAATCTAGGGGGGCCAGGATTGGGGTTGATACGTCGATCGGGGCTCGGAGGAGCCAGTGGAGCATTCCATAAGGCACATGAGAAAGGGAGAGTGGAAGGGGAAAGGAGAGGGATATGGATAAGATTAGACATGTTGCATGAAGATCTCTTCTCAGAGTGAGACAGAAATCTAGGGGGGCCAGTACAAGAGGAAATTTATTTATAGTTTTATTTCTACAGTGTTGTACATTCCAAGTTTGGCTTTTGGGGTTCCCAGTTTTTTGTCTTCCTGTTTCTAAATTGTGATTCCTTGTTTGGTGATGGTCTATGTTCTGCCCTGAGAGACATCATAGGGAAGGGGATAGCAGAGGAAGTGGAGAGGCCAGACTGAACAATGAAGGATCGGGCAGTGAGAAAGAAAAGGAATGAGTGAAGAACAGTTTCCCAAAGACTGAGATCATAGAGATGAGAGAGAAGGGTGGAATGATTGACCAAGTCAAAAGCTGAGGAAAGGTCTAATGAAACAGCAAGGGAAATATCACCACAGTCATGTGAAGTTCATTCGGGAAAGAAAGAATGGTAGTTTCTGTACTGTGGCCAGGTCTGAATCCGGATTGTCTGGGGTGAAGGGCACAAATGGAGTCAAGATGGGTGGACAGCTAAGAAAAGACTAGTTTCTCGAGAATCCTTGAAAGGAAAGGAGGATTTGAAATGGGGCGCCAGTGGGAGAGGATGGAGGGAATCAGGGTGGGTTTCTTGAGAGAAGGGTGGATGATGGCATGTTTCCAGAGGGTGGGGAACATACCAGAGAAGGTTAGCGTTGAAGATGCTGAGGATGAGCAGCAAAAGGGCAAGAGATGGTTCAGACAACCAGTGGGGGGAAGGGATGGGATCCAGACGGCAGGTGGTCTTATGAGAAGAGGAGAGAGCTTTGGATAATTCTGTGGAAAAATGAAGACCAGGTATGTGATAGGGAGGAGGCCAGGCAAGGGAGTGAGTTGAGGGAGGTGGGGAGTGGGGGGTTAGGAGAGAGGGGTGGAGGGCAGGCAGGAAGTCAGGGGGAGGTGGGGAGAGTGGGGGGTTAGGGGAGAGGGGCGGAGGCGGGCAGGCTCTGCCTCCCTATCCTAAGCACCCACCTGATCCATAAATCCCTGATCTCCCTCCCCTGCCCCGAGCACCCACCTGATCCACAAATCCAGGTGAGTGGGAACTCAGCCCACAGATGTTCAACCTTATTGTGCAGAGGTGGAGCCTGCCAGTGTTCAATCTGATGGCCACCTAGGAGAATGCCGTGGGGAGCTTCTTTAGTCTCAGAAAGGACCCACTAGCAGCAGGATTGGACGCCCTTTTGCAGACTAGATCACAGGAGGAGCTTCTGTATGTCTTTTCCCTGTAGCCCTTATGCGTTGTCTTCTATGCAAATTTGGTCTCATCCGAGCTTCATCATTTTGGTAGCACCAGACTGGCTACACAGGCATTTATATGCAGATCTATTGAGCCTGTTGGCAGGTCTCCCTCTGTTAGTACCACAGGAGAGGGATCTTCTGAATCAAGGTTCTCTGGTCATGGAGGATCCCGCTCCCTTATCACTTTTGGCCTAGCCCTTGAGAGGCATAAGGGATACTGAAGAGCAGTAGTTGACACCCTTCTCAGAGTCAAGATGTCCTTGACATTTCTGGCCTATGTCAGACTCTGAAGGATCTTCAAGTGATGGTGTTCCTCTGAAGCCCTGAATGCCAGAAAGAGTGACACAGTTCCCATATTGTTATTCTTATAGTCGGGGCTGGACCAGGGCTTAGCGATGAAGTTTCTCAGGTTCAGGTGGTGGCCCCAGCATGCTACTGGGGAAGAGTTCAAGGAATTTCCTTAGCAGCATACTTTGATGTTTCCTGCGTCCTCAACGGGGAGAAGTAGATCTGTGAGCCCTCCTCTGAGCCTCTTTGGCAGGCCTCACTCAAGGATTTATCCCTGAAGGTGGTATTTCTGATGGCCATTGCATCTGCCAGGAGAATATTGGAACTACAGGCTCTGTCCTGCAGGGAGCTTTTTCTGGGCATTTTGACAGTGTTTCGGTCTCCAAGTTTGGTTCCATCCTTTCTCCCTAAAGTGCTGTCTTTATTTCATCTTAATCAGACTGTGATTCTGTCCTCTTTCTTTGAGCTTGCTGTGATTGGACTTCACCTTGGCTTTTATCTCAAACCACACCATGTGATGATCGCTGCTGTTCACATTGCGCCCACCTGGATATTCGACATGCTATCTCCATTGGTGAGCACTAAATCCAGCATCGAGATTTCCCTGGTTGGTTCCATCACCATTTGTCTAAGTAATGCATCTTGGACGGCATGCACAATTTTTTTACTTTTTTCCAGATTTGCAGTGGTTCAAAGAAACAACATGCTCTGGCCAAGTCCTCAATTGTCCACTAGATTAATGAAGCTATTAGTTCAGCCTACCTCCTATGTGGGAAGTGGATGCCAGAAGGAATCCAAGCTCACTCCACCAGGGCACAAGCCGCTTCCTGGGTTGAGTGTGCCTTGGTGTTTCTGGAGGATATCTGTTAGGCAGTTGCCTGGTCCTCACTTGAGTACCTTTGTAAGCAGTGGTGGGATTTGGCTGGTTTGGCCTGGTTTGCATGAACCAGTTCCTGTCGTGTCACATATTTATTTATTTTATTTATTTATTTATTTATTTAGACAGTTTTTGTATACCGCCTTATCCTTCAATCAAAGCGGTCACAACACAATTGGGGGATACATTTAACATGCGGGGATATGAGACACATACACTAATACTTACAGGGAACATGAGCAATGGAGGGTTAAGTGGCTTGCCCAAGACCACAAGGAGCATCTGTGGGACCAGAAACCCCAGTCCTTCCGGCCCAAGGTTGCTGTCCTCTAGTAGGATTTGAACCCCCGACCTTCCGGCCTGAAGTACCTTGCCCCAACCACTAGGCTACTCCTCCTCCCAGTGTTGCAAACCGGGCCGAACCCAGCATTGCAACACTGGCTCTGCAGTGGCAGGAATCCCCCCACCTGACAATGTTTTGACAGCATCAAGGAATTTCCACATCAGGAGAAGTCCCCATTGCCGTCAAAACATTGTCAGGCAGGGGATCGGGCCACTAGGCCACCAGGAACTTGCATACCCTCGGTGGAGGTCAGTGGCCCAAGTGTACGGCCGCTGCAATGCCTCCTCACGAGGTGCAACACGGGGTTTCACGCACTTGGGAGAACTGGGACTGAACCGGTTCCTCAGCAGTTTGTATTCCACCATTGTTTGTGAGGCACTACAGGTTGCATGTGTGGGAGCTGGAGCAAATGGCACTTTTGGCAGAGCAGTTCTGTCCAGTGCCGCCATCTTCCTGCCTTTCTGGGTCCTCACTGCTTGGATACATCCCACTTGACTGGTCTAGCAGGATGTAAGGAAGGAGACATTTTTCATACCTGTTAATTTTCTTTCCTTGAATCCTGCTAGAGCAGTACAGGACCCATTCTGGGAAGACTTTGCCTACAGGTTTGGGAGCCCTGCCGCCTTGTAGCTACATTTGCACTTTTAGTGCCTGATGCAAAGTTAAGAATGGTAAGAGAGCCGATAGTTTGTATAAAGTTGTTCTTGTGGCTTAATAATTTTTGGAGTATTTCTGAGGTTTTCAGTCTTGGCTAGTGCTTGGGAAGTGCCATACTGGCTTCGCTTAGTGCTGCACCAGCAGATTTATCAGTGGTGACATCACTGAAAGTTGCTCTGGTCAGCCTTCACCTGCTGGCTAGAGAGTATAACCCACTTGTCTGGACAGATTTAGCAGCATAGAAAATTAACAGGTATGGAAAATGTCTCCTATTTGTTCCCAGTCTATTGAGCCATTTATGTGGAAACCCCATTTTCTCTCTCCAGATGGCATTAGTGAAATGCCTTTACTCTAATCCCACTGTAAGTGTAGACAAGCTGATTTCCCTCCAGCATCAGCTATTAAGCACATTATAAAGTGATTCAAACCCTGAAAAAGGAACATTCAGAGCCTATGAGGTTTGTCTACTAAACTGGGCTAAGTATTAACCTGGGCTATCTGCTCCTAGGTCCCATTGAATAACATGGGACCTAGGAGCAAATGGCCCGTTAACCGTTAGCCCGGCTTAGCAGACAAACCCCTATGTCTAACCTACTTCACCATAACAGCGCTGCCAGGACTCAAACAACCCCAACTCTATATATGAACAGGCAGCACTACAAATATAATTTTAGACTTAGTCCTTTGTGGAACACAGGGCTTGGTACAAGAGTTAATTGGGTTGGGATCACTTGGCACTAGTGATCATAATATGGTTATATTTGACTTAATAACAGACATGAGGATGCGCTTAAATTTCAGAAGGGAGACTATGATAAAATGAGGAAAATGGTTAGAAAAAAAATAAAAAGAGCATCTGCAAAGGTTGTGTTTATATCAGGAGTAGATGTTGTTTAAAAAACAATCGTGGAAGTCCAGACCAGACATATCCCACGCATTAAGACAGGCAGAAGGAAGGCCAAATGACAGCCAGTATGGTTAAAAGTGAGATGAAAGGGGCTACTAGAGCCAAAAAATGGAAAAAGGAACCAAATGAAGAAAACAGGAAACAAAATAAGCACTGGCAAGCTAAATGCAAGGCACTGATAAGAAAGGCAAAAAAAGAATTTGAAAAGAAGCTTGCCCCAGAGACAAAAACTCCCTACAAAAACCATGGAAGGAGTCAGTTGGACCATTAGATGATCAAGGGGTAAAAGGGGCACTCAGAAAAGACAAGGCCATAACTAAGAGACTAACGGGGTAATTTTAAAAGTCTTAGTCATTTCCTGAGGAAATGCCCATGTTTAACCTCTACGTAGTGACCCATGCCAGCAACAAACACAGTCATGGAAAAAAAAAGAAAGCGCTCTGGTAGGTCTTTATTCCCGTGGCTGTGCAGAAGTAAGTCAGGGAGCTGGGCTTCGGTCCTCACCGGCTCCCCCTCATTCTAGCCAGGCCAGCACAGGGTGTGGGGCCATGTGAGAGTATGTGTGTGTGTGTGTCTGTGTAAATGAGGGGGAGGGAGGGGAGCGGAAGTCCCTGCTACTGGGACTGCTACTGGGGTTAGATAGGGAAATGGGCTAATGTTGAGGGATGGAGGGACTGGCACTGGAGGAATACTGAAACTGTCTGCTCGAGTATGGAACAGACAGAGCTTAAAGATCCCAAATTACCCATGTCTACCAATAGCCAGATTAATATGAATAAAATACAGTCTCTAAAATGTTTGTATGCAAATGCTAGAAGTCTAAAAAATAAGATGGGAGAGTTAGAATATATAGCACTAAATGAGAGATTAGATATGATTGGAATCTCACAGACATGGTGGAAGGAGGACAACCAGTGGGACACTGTGATACCTGGGTACAAACTATATCGTAATGATAAAGCTGATCAAATTGGTGGAGGGGTTGTACTCTATGTTAGAGAGGGCATTGAGTCAGAAAGGATTAAAGTTTTGCAGGAAACAGAATTTGCTGTAGAATCTCTATGGATTGAAATTCCATGTAAAAAGGGGAAGGCAATGGCAGTGGGGGTGTACTATCAACCGCCTGGCCAGAATGAACAAATGAATGATGAAATGCTCAAAGAAATCAAGGAAGCTAACAAAAGTTACAGCGTAGTAATAATAATGGGTGATTTCAATTACCCTGGTATCGACTGGGTCAGTGTCACGGCAGGACATGCTAGGGAGATAAAGTTCCTAGATGAAATAAATTACTGCTTCTTGGAGCAGCTGGTTCATGAACTGATCAGAGGAGAAGCCATATTGGACCTAGTCCTTAGTGGAACACCAGATCTGGTGCAAGAGATAAGGGTGTTGGGGCCACTTGGTAATAGTGATCATAGCATGATTGCGTTTGATTTAATTAATGGAGGAGGGATGGTAAGGAAATCCACAGCACTACCTTTTAACTTTCGAAAGGGAGACTATGATAAGATGAGGATAATAGTTAAGAAACAACTAAAAGGAGCAGTTGCAAAGGTTAAAGACTTACATCAAGCTTGGGTGTTGTTGAAAACTACTATCTTGGAAGCCCAGACCAGCTGTATTCTACGCTTTAAGAAAAGTGGAAGGAAGTCCAAAAAACTGCCAGCATGGTTTAAAGGTGAGGTCAGAGAGGCTGTTATTGCCAAAAAAGCATCTTTCAGGAAATGAAAAAAAGAGCCAAATGACGAAACCTGGAAACAGTACAAGCACTGGCAAGTGAAATGCAAGGCATTGATAAGGCAGGCAAAGGGAGAAGAAGCTTGCTGCGGAAGCAAAAATGCGAAATAAAGACTTTTTCAAGTACATTCGTAGCAAAAAACCTGTGAGAGAGTCAGTTGGTCCATTAGATGATAGAGGTGTTAAAGGGGCACTAAGAGGTGACAAGGCGATAGCAGAGAGACTGAATGAATTCTTTGCTTCGGTCTTTACTGAGGAAGATATAGGGATGTTACCCATGACTGAAGTGGTATTTAAAGGTGCGGAAGAATTGAAGGAAATATCGATACATCGGGAAGATGTATTACAACTATTAGATAAGCTGAAGAGTAGCAAATCACCTGGGCTGGATGGTATACATCCAAGGGTGTTGAAAGAACTGAAATATGAGATTGCAGACCTGCTATTAGTAATCTGTGAATTTTCATTAAAATCATTTATTTATATTCTCTTATATACCGTGCTATTCTGCATCAGTGTGGTTTACATTGAACAAACTGAAATTACATTGAACAGGGCATTATAAGTTGGAGATAACTATTTTACAGGGAACATGGGCTATGGAGGGTTAAGTGGCTTGCCCAAGACCACAAGGAGCACTTTGGGACTAGAAACCCAGTCCTTCCGGCCCAAGGTTGCTGTCCTCTAATGGGATTTGAACCGCTGACCTTCCGGCCTGAAGTACCTTGCCCCAACCACTAGGCCACTCCTCCACTCCGTATCATCTATAATACCTGAAGATTGGAGGATTGCCAATGTAACGCCAATTTTTAAAAAGGGTTCCAGGGGTGATCCGGGAAACTACAGACCGGTAAGCCTGACGTCAGTACCTGGAAAAATGGTAGAAACCATCATAAAGAACAAAATTACTCAGCATGTAGATAGTCATGACCTAATGCGAGACAGCCAACATGGCTTTAGACAAGGAAGATCTTGTCTTACTAATCTGTTATGTTTTTTTGAAGGTGTGAATAAACAGGTGGACAAAGGTGAGTCGTTTGATATAGTGTATCTGGACTTTCAGAAAGCCTTTGACAAGGTCCCTCATCAGAGACTTTTGGCAAAACTAAAGAGTCATGGGATAGGAGGCAGTGTACTACTGTGGATCAGGAACTGGTTAAAAGACAGAAAGCAGAGGGTAGGGCTAAATGGCCAATTTTCCCAATGGAGAAAGGTGAATAGTGGTGTACCCCAGGGATCTCTGCTGGGTCCTCTGCTTTTTGACATATTCATAAATGACCTGGAAAAGGGAATAACGAGTGAGGTTATCAAATTTGCAGATGACACAAAACTATTTAAGGTTGTTAAAACCCAAGAGGATTGTGAAAAATTGCAAGAGGATCTTGATATATAGGAAGACTGGGCATCAAAATGGCAGATGAAATTTAATGTGGACAGGTGCAAAGTTATGCACCTAGGAAAGAACAACCCAAACTATGGTTACACGATGCAAGGTTCCACATTAGGAACCACCACCCAGGAAAAAGATTTAGGCGTCATTGTGGATAACATGTGAAAACCCTCCACCCAGTGTACAGCGGCGGCCAAGAGAACAAATAGAATGCTAGGTATTATAAGGAAAGGAATGGAAAATAAAACAAAAGATATTATAATGCCTCTATATCATTCCATGGTGAGACCGCACCTTGAATATTGTGTGCAATTCTGGTCGCCGTATCTTAAAATGGATATAGCATTATTAGAAAAGGTTCAGAGAAGAGCCACCAAAATGGTAAAGGGGATGGAAGGATACTCCTATGAAGAAAGGCTAAAAAGGTTAGAGCTCTTTAACCTGGAAAAGAGACAGCTGAGGGGAGATATGATAGAAGTCTATAAATTAATGAACGGAGTGGAACGGGTAAACGTAGATCGATTGTTTACGTTATCAGAATATAGAAAGACTAGGGGTAAACTATTTAAGACTAATAAAAGAAAATATTTTTTCACTCAACGTGTAATCAAACTCTGGAATTTGTTACCGGAGGATGTAGTAAAGGCTGTTAGTGTAGCTGGGTTTAAAAAAGGTTTGGACAAGTTCCTGGAGGAAAGGTCCATAAACCATTGTTAAGAAGGGACCCAGGATATCAATGCTTGACCCAGTACAAGCATTGTGGAACCTGTGTCTTTTGGGGAAACTGCTAGGTACGTATAACCTAGATTGGAAACAGGATACTGGGCTTGATGGACCTTGGGCTGACCCATTATGGCATATCTTATGGGGGGCTAGGACTGAAAATGGGCTGATGCTGGGGGATGGGGAGCCGGGGATTGGAAGGTTGATGATGCTGGGAGCGATTGAGCGTGAAGGAGGATTGATCCTGGGTGGGGGGCAGGGCTAGAAGTGAAAATGGGCTGATGCACGGGAATGGGGAGCCTGGGATTGGAAGGGGGATGATGCTGGGAGTGATTGAGCGTGAAGGAGGACTGATCCTGGGGCGGGGCAGGGCTAGAAGTGGAAATGGGCTGATGCTGGGGGATGGGGAGCCGGGGATTGGAAGGGAGATGATGTTGGGAGCGATTGAGCGTGAAGGAGGACTGATCCGGGGGGGGGGGCAGGGGGCAGGGCTAGAACTGGAAATGGGCTGATGCTGGGGCGGGGCAGGGCTAGAAGTGGAAATGGGCTGATGCTGGGGGATGGGGAGCCGGGGATTGGAAGGGGGATGATGCTGGGAGCGATTGAGTGTGAAGAAGGACTGATCCTGGGGGCGGGGGGGCAGGGCTAGGAGTGGAAATGGGCTGATGCTGGGGCAGGGCAGGGCTAGAAGTGGAAATGGGCTGATGCTGGGGCGGGGCAGGGCTAGTAGTGGAAATGGGCTGATGCTGGGGGATGGGGAGCCGGGGATTGGAAGGGGGATGATGCTGGGAGCGATTGAGCGTGAAGGAGGACTGATCCTGGGGGGGGGGGGGCAGGGCTAGAAGTGGAAATGGGCTGATGCTGGGGGATGGGGAGCCGGGGATTGGAAGGGAGATGTTGCTGGGAAGGCTGGAGTATAGTGTGCAGTTCTGGAGACCGCACCTTCAAAAGGATGTGAACAGGATGGAGTCGGTGCAGAGGGTGGCTACTAAAATGATTAGTGGTCTTCATTATAAAGCATATGAGGACAGACTGAAGGATCTTAATATGTACACCTTAGAGGAAAGGCGGGATAGAGGTGATATGATTGAGATGTTTAAATACCTCCGTGGCATAAATGTTCAGGGAGAGAGCCTCTTTCAATTGAAAGCAAGTTCTGCTACGAGGGGACATGGGATGAGGGTGAAGGGAGATAGATTCAGGAGTGATTTGCGGAAATATTTCTTTACGGAAAGAGTAGTGGATCCGTGGAATAGTCTCCCAGTGGAGGTGGTAGAGATGAGGACAGTAACTGAATTCAAAAAAGCATGGGAGAAACACAGAGGATCTCTAAAGGTAAAAAGGGGACTGTTGTAGTTGTTGATATGGAAGGACAGACTAGATATGACGACAGAAAAAGACCACATGGCCTATTTCTATGTTTCTGTGTTTCTAAGGCTGGAACTGGAAGGGGTGGGGCTGGGGGAGAAAAAAAGAAACTGGGATAGTGAGGACTGAGAAGGGAGCAGATACTTTGTGTGGGAGGGAAGAGTTGAAAGAGAGGCATAAGAGTGAATGCTGGGGTAAGAAGGAGGATAGACAGCATTAATGAATATCTAAGAAGGAAGTCACTGGGTGACGGAAGGGATCTAGGAGGCTCAGAGGGGAATAAGAGGCTAGCGAAGCAGCGAGATGAGAAATGGGGGAACTGGGTTGGAGATTAGAAGAGGAGATGGAAAGTTGCTAGGTGAAAAGTCAAATGGGGATTGAGGACGGAGGATGAGTAGATGAATGAGTAAAGAAAGAAATGGAGAAAAGAACAAAAAGCGAAAGATCAGTATGTCAGAGGCGGATGTAGACAGAAAATGGAAAAAAATAGAAGAGGACATGGGCAGCAGACAATGGAGAGTTAGCAGAAGACATGAAGAACGCAGAAGAGAGAGACTGGGGCAATTGCACCTGAAAAATAAAATGTCCAAACAACAAAAGGTAAAAAAATATATATTTTATTTTGAATTTATTAACGAATATGTCAGCTCTGGGAACTGTGCTCTGATGTCTTTGCACTTTGTTCAGTACAAGAGGAAATTAATTTCCTAGTTTAATTTTTCCATTGTTGTGATGCATTCAAAGTTTGGCTTTTGGAGTTCCCAGTTCAATTATTGTCTTCATATTTTTAAATCATGATCCCTTGTTCTGTATTTTTTTGACGGCTTGTTTGTTTTGTGTATATGACAGAACTGTGCTATTCTCTTCATCTAGTTTCTGTGTAGTAGACCCACTTAGAGCCCGATTCACAGACATGGGTTGCAGGACTGCATGTCCCAGTGGGACGTACAGCCCCGCAAGCCATCTGGACGCTATTCCCCCTCCTGCCCTCCCCGCACAGCTAGAGCCGCAGGATGGGGAGATCCGGCAGGAGCTGGCAGAGCAGGGGGCAGGGCCAAGCCTGGAGAATGTACACGGCCTATTCATGTCACGGCCCTGTACATCCTGCTGGGTCAAAGGTGGAATAATCCGCATCGGCGGGGTGATCAGGCCTGGGAATCCCCCCCCTGCGGTCGGGCCGGGTGTGGAGGGTCCCCACCGCTCGATCCAGGTCCCAGCTGGCCAGCCGTAGGTCGGGCGGTGGTGAAGAGGGGGGTCTTAGCCACGTGAGCCAGGGGTGGTTACGGGGAAGATGTCCCCACAGGCAGGCAGGGGTACACTGGGCCATCCTCAGGCCCAATTCTGTGAACCACGGGAACGGTTTGTTCCCGTGCTCCATAATCGGGTCCCAACAGGCCCGTCTTGCTCAGGGATGTCCATATGGCCCGGATGTGCCCCTTTGTGAATCGGGCTCTTATTCTCTTTTCCCAGTAAGATGCATTGGTTTAACATTTGTACTGCTACCTTCTGGTAAGTAGCAGGTGCTCTGTGAGTCCTGGTAGTGCTGTTATGATATGACAGGTTTGCTATGGGTTCTAAATGAGCAGGGTTTTGTAATAATATACCTGGCAGTTGGCACTGGAGAATAGTAATGCAGAAATATGGTGGCCTTTCTTTATCCTCACTGTACATGCAAATACTTTTCAGACACTCATTAAAAGGCATGTTTACTAATGGTCAATGTGCTAAGTGCAGCAACACCCATTAATTTCTATGGGTACAGTGGCACTTAACACACATGAATGTTTAGTAAACATGCCCCTAAGTCATTGTTAGGACAAAAAACAGGCTTGTGAAGGACTCATTTGAATGCCACTTAAAATTTTAGATGGGCAGCATATACATTTTAAAATAAAATAAATTAGATTTACACAAATGAGGCCCAGTGGATATGCAAATATTTATGCAAACGAGGCCCCGCAATTAGTCTCTGCACATGACCCCGCAACACCCTTGAGCCACTCCTACCCTTTACAGTCCCATTTCCTGTTTCTCACTACTCCCACATCGCATTACAACCTTTCCACCATCTGTAGTCACTCCATTCCCAGCCTTCATCTACTTCCCTTTATTTCCTAGTTCCTCACCAACCCCAGCTTGTTCCCATTCTGTTCAGTACTTTTCTTCTGTTTCTTAACCCATTTAGTCTCAGATTACCTCCTTTCATCACCTTCCCAGTTCTCTTTCCATCCTGTCCTTGTCAACAGCCTGCCCATGGTCTCTCCCACTCAGTATCGTCCCTTGTCCTTCTTCCTATCCAGCAGCTCTTCTCTCTTTTCCTGCCCAATCTAAAATCTCTGCTTCCTGGGCCCTTCCCCTGGTTGGGTTCAGCAGTTCCCCCTTTTCTGTTGCTGCCACTGCAAGCCGAAGGTACTGTAGGCACACGTCCCTCCCCTCCAAGAGAAGCTTCCTTCTTACAAAGGGCAGGACACAGCAAAGCTTGAAACTTACTTTTCTTGAATGAAGTCCTGGCACTTCTCCAGCCTCAGGGCATAGTTGCCAAGTTACCCAGCTCCAGGAGTGAGATTTTAAGCCAGTCCTGGATTTTTAACAATCTCATCCTGATGCATTATGGAACCTGCAGCACTAATTGCAATGGGTAAATCCAGGACTACAAATACCATGCTGCATTAATGCAAACTGAAAGTCAGAACTGGCAAAAGAGCTCAGCCTTGGAACTGGGTAACTCGGCCACTGTGATGTAGAGAACTGTCCCCGAGGGAGGCTCAGGTGTAAGAGAGCTGTGCTGCCTTTCAGCTCATTCTCAATATTAGGGAGTGAATAGGGTTGCCAACTGGCTCCAGATGCGCCCGACAGCCTTGATCCAGTCCTGGGTTTACCCCATTGCATGCAGGGAAATGTAGTTCTGATTTCTCTATTGCACTCTATAAGAAAAGAAAGACTACATGTCCACGCATGCAATAGGGTAAACACAGGACTGGATCAAGCCTGTCGGGCGCATCTGGAGCCAGTTGGCAACCCTAGGAGTGAAGGAGCAGGTACTGGACTCATTCCTTGAACTGGGTAACTTGGCCACTGTGATGTAGAGAACTGTCCCCGAGGGAGGCTCAGGTGTAAGAGAGCTGTGCTGCCTTTCAGCTCATTCTCAATATTAGGGAGTGAAGGAGCAGGTACTGGACTCATTCCTTGAACTGGGTAACTTGGCAGTTCCGCCCTGATACTGAGTAACAGAGATGTTTTGCCAGTTCTGGATGTAAATCTGCATTGCAATGCAGCATGTTATTTACAGTCCTTGATTTTACCATTGCAATCAGTGCTATAGGTCCCATAATGCATCAGAATGAGATTGTCAGAATTCCAGGACTGGCTTAAAATCGCACTCCTGGAACAGGGTAACTTGGCAGCTCTGTCAGGGGTGGAGGGGCAGGTACAGGGTTCTTCTGCCTGGGATGCCGCCTTGCAGTTGCTTTACCTTAACATCAGGAAAATATTTTTTGAGAAGGCCGGAGCTGGGGTAGCGGGTGAAAAAGAACATAAGTTTTGCTTTTTTCAGATGTCCTGAATTAAGCCCGTCCTGTAGATATATGTGAATGAAGGAAAACCTCTGCGTTTGCCTGACATCCACTGTGCACACTGAGCTACTATCACAGAGTTGTGCCCTTGAACTTTCTCTTTTAAAACTCTGACTTGCTGCTTTCTCCTTATGAAACCTCTCTACTGGTCTGTTCTTTAGTCTATAAGGCCGTTCTCCTGAGTTTCCTTTCCCATCTAAACTTATCTGTTGCCCCCTCTCAGACCCTCATTGGTGCCACTCTGTGCATACATAACATTATCTCATTCCCAGCCCAGATTCTGCTTATATCTGCCACCCTCACAATATTTAGATGCCCTTATTCCTGTCATTTCTTTTGGAAATAAAGGCCTTTAACTTCTGTCACACCATCACTCCTTAGCACCCAACATTCTGACCACTTTCCTCACCAGCGCCTGCAAACCTAGACCCATCATCGTAACCAGGGCCAGCATTAAGGGCGTGCAAACTGAGCAATTGCTCACACTTGCCACTCCAAATTTCTCCTTGGGTTCCAGCATGTCTAACATTAGCTCTCATTCTAACCAATCCATCTATCTCATTCCCCTATGGTTAAAACCATGTTTTCCTCCCTCCAGTCATATTAGAGTACACTTACTCTAATCACTCCACCTGTAGCTAACCCACTTCCACTTCCACTTACCCTCATCACTATACCTGTAGCTAACCCACTCCCACTTCCACTTACCCTCATCACTATACCTATAGCTAACTAGCTCCCTCTTCTACGCACTCTCATCACTCTACCTATAGCTAACTCATTCCCTCTTCCACTTACTCTAATCACTCCACCTGTAACTAACCCACTCCCTCTTCCACTTACCCTCATCACTATACCTGTAGCTAACCCACTCCCACTTCCACTTACCCTCATCACTATACCTGTAGCTAACCCACTCCCACTTCCACTTACCCTCATCACTATACCTGTAGCTAACCCACTCCCTCTTCCACTTACTCTCATCACTATACCTGTAGCTAACTCACTCCCTCTTCCACTTACTCTCATCACTATACCTGTAGCTAACTCGCTCCCTCTTCTACGCACTCTCATCACTCCACCTGTAGCTAACTCACTCCCTCTTCCACTTACTCTCATCACTATACCTGTAGCTAACTCACTCCCACTTCCACTTACTCTCATCACTATACCTGTAGCTAACTCACTCCCTCTTCCACTTACCCTCATCACTCTACCTGTAGCTAACTCACTCCCTCTTCCACTTACTCTCATCACTATAACTGTAGCTAACCCACTCCCACTTCCACTTACCCTCATCACTATACCTGTAGCTAACCCACTCCCACTTCCACTTACTCTCATCACTCCACCTGTAGCTAACTCACTCCCTCTTCCACTTACTCTCATCACTATACCTGTAGCTAACTCACTCCCACTTCCACTTACTCTCATCACTATACCTGTAGCTAACTCATTCCCTCTTCCACTTACTCTCATCACTCTACCTGTAGCTAACTCACTCCCTCTTCCACTTACTCTCATCACTATAACTGTAGCTAACTCACTCCCACTTCCACTTACCCTCATCACTCTACCTGTAGCTAACCCACTCCCACTTCCACTTACTCTCATCACTCCACCTGTAGCTAACCCACTCCCACTTCCACTTACCCTCATCACTATACCTGTAGCTAACCCACTCCCACTTCCACTTACTCTCATCACTATACCTGTAGCTAACTCACTCCCTCTTCCACTTACTCTCATCACTATACCTGTAGCTAACTCACTCCCACTTCCACTTACCCTCATCACTATACCTGTAGCTAACCCACTCCCACTTCCACTTACTCTCATCACTCCACCTGTAGCTAACTCACTCCCTCTTCCACTTACTCTCATCACTATAACTGTAGCTAACCCACTCCCACTTCCACTTACCCTCATCACTATACCTGTAGCTAACCCACTCCCACTTCCACTTACCCTCATCACTATAACTGTAGCTAACCCACTCCCACTTCCACTTACCCTCATCACTATACCTATAGCTAACTTGCTCCCTCTTCTACGCACTCTCATCACTCCACCTGTAGCTAACTCACTCCCTCTTCCACTTACTCTCATCACTATACCTGTAGCTAACCCACTCCCACTTCCACTTACTCTCATCACTATACCTGTAGCTAACCCACTCCCACTTCCACTTACTCTCATCAGTATACCTGTAGCTAACCCACTCCCACTTCCACTTACCCTCATCACTCTACCTGTAGCTAACTCACTCCCTCTTCCACTTACTCTAATCACTCCACCTGTAGCTAACCCACTCCCACTTCCACTTACCCTCATCACTCTACCTGTAGCTAACCCACTCCCACTTCCACTTACCCTCATCACTCTACCTGTAGCTAACTCACTCCCACTTACTCTAATCACTCCACCTGTAGCTAACCCACTCCCACTTCCACTTACTCTCATCACTATACCTGTAGCTAACCCACTCCCACTTCCACTTACCCTCATCACTATACCTATAGCTAACTCGCTCCCTCTTCTACGCACTCTCATCACTCCACCTGTAGCTAACTCACTCCCTCTTCCACTTACTCTCATCACTATACCTGTAGCTAACTCACTCCCTCTTCCACTTACTCTCATCACTATACCTGTAGCTAACTCATTCCCTCTTCCACTTACTCTCATCACTCTACCTGTAGCTAACTCATTCCCTCTTCCACTTACTCTCATCACTCTACCTGTAGCTAACTAATTCCCTCTTCCACTTACTCTCATCACTCTACCTGTAACTAACCCACTCCCTCTTCCACTTACTCTCATCACTCTACCCTCTTCTACACACTCTCATCACTCCACCCGTAGCTAACCCACCCCCTCTTCCACTTACTGTCATCACTCTACCTGTAGCTAACCCACTCCCACTTCCACTTACTCTCATCATTATACCTGTAGCTAACCCACTCCCTCTTCCACTTACTCTCATCACTATACCTGTAGCTAACCCACTCCCTCTTCCTCTCATCATTCTACCTGTAGCTAAATCACTCCCTCTTCCACTTCCACTCAACGCTCCACCTATAGCTAACTCACTCCTGCTTCCACCTACTCTCATCACTCTAACTGTAGCTAACCCACTCCCTCTTCCACTTACTCTCAGCACTCTACCTATAGCTACCTCACTCCCTCTTCCACTTGCTGTCATCATTATACCTATAGCTAACGCATTCCCTCTTCCACTTGCTCTCATCGCTATACCTATAGCTAACTCACTCCCTCTTCCACTCACTCTCATCACTCCACCTACAGCTAACTCCCTCCCTCTTCTACACACTCTCATCACTCTACCTGTAGCTAACCCACTCCCTCTTCCACTTGCTCTACCTGTAGCTAACCCACTCCCTCTTCCACTTACTCTCATCACTCTACCTGTAGCTAACCCACTCCGTTTTCCTCTTAATCTCATCACTCTACATGTAGCTAACCCACTTCCTCTTCCACTTACTCTCATCACTCCAACTATAGCTAACTCACTCCATCTTCTACACACTCTTCACTCCACCTGTAGCTAACTCCCTCCCTCTTCTACTCACTCTCATAACTCCACCTGTACCTAACCCACCCCCTCTTTTATTTACACTCATCACTCCACCTATAGCTAACCCACTCCCTGTTCTACTCACTCTCATCATTCCACCTACAGCTAACTCACTCCCTCTTCTACACACTCTCTTCACTCTACCTGTAGCTAACTCACTCCCACATCCACTTACTCTCATCACTCCACCTATAGCTAACTCACTCTGTCTTCCACTTACTCTCATCACTGTACCTGTAGCTAACCCACTCCCTCTTCCTTTCATCACTCTACCTGTAGCTAACTCACTCTCTCTTCCACTTACTCTCATCACTCTACCTGTAGATAACTCACTCCCTCTTCCACTTACTCTCATCACTATACCTGTAGCTAAACCACTCCCTCTTCTACACACTCTCTTCACTCCACCTATAGCTAAACCACTACCTCTTTAACGCACTCTCATCACTCTAACTGTAGCTAACACACTCCCTCTTCCACTTACTCTCATCACTCTATCTGTAGCTAACCCACTCCCCCTTCCACTTACTCTCATCAATATACCTGTAGCTAAACCACTCCCTCTTCTACGCACTTTAATCACTCCACCTGTAGTTACACCCCCTCTTCCACTTACTCTCATCAATCAACCTGTAGCTAACCCACTCCCTCTTCCTCTCATCACTCCACCTGTAGCTAACTCACTCCCTCTTCCACTTACTCTCATCACTCCACCTATAGCTAACTCAGTCCCTCTTCCAATTACTCTCATGACTCTATCCTGTAGCTAACTCACTCCCTCTTCCACTTACTCTCATGACTCTACCTGTAGCTAACTCACTCCCTCTTCCACTTACTCTCATCACTCCACCTATAGCTAACTCAGTCCCTCTTCCAATTACTCTCATGACTCTATCCTGTAGCTAACTCACTCCCTCTTCCACTTACACTCAACGCTCCACCTATAGCTAACCCCCTCCCACTTCCACCTACTCTCATCACTCTACCTGTAGCTAACTCACACCCTCTTCCACTTATTCTCATCACGCTTCCTGTAGCTAACCCACTCCCTCTTCCACTTACTCTCATCACTCTACCTGAAGCTAATCCACTCCCTCTCCCACTTACTCTCATCACTATACCTATAGCTAACTCACTCCCTCTTCCACTTACTCTCATCACTCTACCTGTAGCTAACCCACTCCATCTTCCCCTGATCACTCTATCTGTAGTTAACCCACTCCCTCTTCCACTTAATCTCATCACTCTACCTGAGCTAACCCACTCCATATTCCACTTACTCTCATCACTCTACCTATAGCTACCTCACTCCCTCTTCCACTTGCTGTCATCATTATACCTATAGATAACTCATTCCCTCTTCCACTTGCTCTCATCACTATACGTATAGCTAACTCACTCCCTCTTCCACTTACTCTAATCACTATACCTATAGCTAACTCACTCCCTCTTCTACACACTCACTTCACTCCACCTGCAGCTAACTCACTCCCTTTTCTACTCACTCTCATCACTACACCGGTAGCTAACCCACTCCCTCTTAGACGCACTCTCATCACTCCACCTGTAGCTAACCCACCCCCTATTCCACTTACTCTCATCAATCTAACTATAACTAACCCACTCCCTCTTCCTCTCATCAGTCTACGTGTAGCTAACTCACTCTTCCACTTACTCTCATCAATCTACCTGTAGCTAACCAACTCTCTCTTCCACTTACTCTCATCACTCTACCTATAGCTAACTCACTCCCTCTTCCACTTGCTGTCATCATTATACCTATAGCTAACTCACTCCCTCTTCCACTTACTCTAATCACTATACCTATAGCTAACTCACTCCCTTTTCCACTTACTCTCATCATTCCACCTATAGCTAACTCACTCCCTCTTCTACACACTCACTTCACTCCACCTGCAGCTAACTCACTCTCTCTTCTACTCACTCTCATCACTCCACATATAGGTAACCCAGTCCCTGTTCTACTCACTCTCATCACTCCACCTATAGCTAACCCACCCCCTCTTCCACGTATTTTCATCAATCTACCTGTAGCTAACCCACTCCCTCTTCCACTCATCACTCCACCTGTAGCTAACTCACGCCCTCTTCCACTTACTCTCATCACTCCACCTATAGCTAACTCAGTCCCTCTTCCACTTACTCTCATCAATATACCTGTAGCTAACTCACTCCCTCTTCCACTTACTCTCATCACTCCACCTTTAGCTAACCCACTCCCTCTTCCATATTCTCATCAATATACCTATAGCTAAACCACTCCCTCTTCTACGCAATCTCATCACTCCACCTGTAGCTAACCCACCCCTTCTTCCACTTACTCTCATCAATCTACCTCTAGCTAACCCACTCCCTCTTCCTTTCATCACTCTACCTGTAGCTAACTCACTCCCTCTTCCACTTACACTCAACGCTCCACCTATAGCTAACTCACTTCTGTTTCCACCTACTCTCATCCCTCTACCTGTAGCTAACCCACTCCCTCTTCCACTTACTCTCATCACTCTACCTGTAGCTAACTCACTCCCTCTTCCACTTACTCTCATCACTCCACCTATAGCTAACTCACTCCCTCTTCTTCACACTCACTTCACTCCACCTGCAGCTAACCCACTCCCTCTTCTATTTACTCTCATCACTCCACCCATAGCTAACCCACTCCCTCTTCCACTTACTCTCATCAATATACCTGTAGGTAAACCACTCCCTCTTCTATGCACTCTCATCACTCCACCTGTAGCTAACCCACCCCCTCTTCCACTTACTCTCATCAATCTGCCTATAACTAACCCACTCCCTCTCCCTCTCATCATTCTACCTGTAGCTAACTCACTCCCTCTTCCACTTCCACTCAACGCTCCACGCTAACTCCCTCCCTCTTCCACTTCCACTCAACGCTCCACCTATAGCTAGCTCACTCCCGCTTCCAGCTTCTCTCATCACTCTACCTATAGCTAACCCACTCCCTATTCCACTTACTCTCAGCTCTCTACCTATAGCTACCTCACTCCCTCTTCCACTTGCTGTCATCACTATACCTATTGCTAACGCACTCCCTCTTCCACTTGCCCTCATCACTATACATATAGTTAACTCCCTGTTCTACTCAATCTCATCACTCCACCTACAGCTAACTCACTCCCTCTTCTATGCACCCTCATCACTCTACCTGTAGCTAACTCACACCCTCTTCCACTTACTCTCATCACTCTACCTGAAGCTAATCCACTCCCTCTCCCACTTACTCTCATCACTATACCTATAGCTAACTCACTCCATCTTCCTCTGATCACTCTACCTGTAGCTAATTCACTCCCTCTTCCACTTACTCTCATCACTATACCTATAGCTAACTCACTCCCGCTTCCACTTACTCTCATCACTCTACCTGTAGCTAACCCACTCCCTCTTCCACTTACTCTCATCACGCTACCTGTAGCTAACCCACTCCCTCTTCCACTTACTCTCATCACTCTACCTGTAGCTAATCCAATCCCTCTTCCACTTACTCTCATCACTCCACCTATAGCTAACTCTTCCACTTACTCTCATCAATCTACCTGTAACTGACTCCCTCTTCCACTTTCTTTCATCACTCTACCTATAGCTACCTCACTCCCTCTTCCACTTACTCTCATCAATATAACTATAGCTAACTCACTCCCTCTTCCACTTACTCTCATCACTCCACCTTTAGCTAACCCACTCCCTCTTCCACTTATTCTCATCAATATACCTGTAGCTAAACCACTCCCTCTTCTATGCACTCTCATCACTCCAGCTGTAGCTAACCCACCCCCTCTTCCACTTACTGTCATCAATCTACCTCTAGCTAACCCACTCCCTCTTCCTCTCATCACTCTACCTGTAGCTAACTCACTTCCTCTTCCACTTACTCTCATCACTCTACCTGTAGCTAACTCACTCCCTCTTCCACTTCCACTCAACACTACACCTATAGCTAACTCACTCCCGCTTCCACCTACTGTCATCACTCTACCTGTAGCTAACTCACTCCCTCTTCTTCACACTCACTTCACTCCACCTTTAGCTAACCCACTCCCTCTTCCACTTATTCTCATCAATATACCTATAGCTAAACCACTCCCTCTTCTATGCACTCTCATCACTCCAGCTGTAGCTAACCCACCCCCTCTTCCACTTACTGTCATCAATCTACCTCTAGCTAACCCACTCCCTCTTCCTCTCATCACTCTACCTGTAGCTAACTCACTCCCTCTTCCACTTACTCTCATCACTCTACCTGTAGCTAACTCACTCCCTCTTCCACTTCCACTCAACACTACACCTATAGCTAACTCACTCCCTCTTCCACTTACTCTCATCACTCTACCTATAGCTACCTCACTCCCTCTTCCACTTGCTGTCATCATTATACCTATAGCTAACTCACTCCCTCTTCCACTTACTCTCATCATTCCACCTATAGCTAACTCACTCCCTCTTCTACACACTCACTTCACTCCACCTGCAGCTAACTCACTCTCTCTTCTACTCACTCTCATCACTCCACCTATAGGTAACCCAGTCCCTGTTCTACTCACTCTCATCACTCCACCTATAGCTAACCCACCCCCTCTTCCACTTATTTTCATCAATCTACCTGTAGCTAACCCACTCCCTCTTCCACTCATCAATCCACCTGTAGCTAACTCACGCCCTCTTCCACTTACTCTCATCACTCCACCTATAGCTAACTCACTCCCTCTTCTTCACACTCACTTCACTCCACCTGCAGCTAACCCACTCCCTCTTCTATTTACTCTCATCACTCCACCAATAGCTAACCCACTCCCTCTTCCACTTACTCTCATCAATATACCTATAGGTAAACCACTCCCTCTTCTATGCACTCTCATCACTCCACCTGTAGCTAACCCACCCCCTCTTCCACTTACTCTCATCAATCTACCTATAACTAACCCACTCCCTCTTCGTCTCATCACTCTACCTGTAGAAAAGGGACATACACTGGACATGGTTTTTGCTCCAAAAAACAAGCCACCCAACCAAGTTGAACCCCTGATTAAAATCAAAGCAATACCCTGGTCTGACCATCACCAAATAGACCTACGGATGAAACTCCCTTTGGCACCAAAGAATGCAGAAGCCCAACGAGAAACCCGTCAGCAGAGATCTTTTAATAAGCTTGAACTGGATAATCTCGCGAGTAACATCAAAGCGCACATCGATTTGGAGTCTACAGACCTCGATGCCCTAACAAATAACTGGAATGAAGGGATCCAGGCATCAGCAAACCCGAAATGGAAAAAACACAGCAAGCACAGACAAACAAAGGTCAGAGCCCTGGTACACGACTACGCTGTCCAAAAGGAAGAGGGAACTAAGAAGATGTGAAAAAAAGTGGAGACGCAACAAAACTTCGGAACTCAGAGCTGAATACCTCAACACCCTCAGAAAATACAAAGACGAGGTAGATGATGCAAAAAGGAAACACCACAACAACCTGTTGAATAAAGCCATCAATAAACCACGGGAACTATTTCGAATAGTGAAAACTCTAACCAAAACAAACCAACCAGAACAGCAGAGCGATACCATTCAGCCCCAAACCCTAGCTAACCACTACGCAAGCAAGCTGACCACAACTGCAACCACGCTATCTTTGGCCAAACCCAACTTGACAACTGTAGAGAAGCATGAACAGACGTGGAACGAATTCTGCAAAATTGATGATAAGCAAGCAGTGGAAATAATAACCAGCATAAATACCACCACCTCACTGCTTGATCCATGCCCATCTACCTGGATTAAAGCGGCAAAAAAGGACATTGGCCACCAAGTCGCTCACATTGTGAACCAATCACTGTCCCAAGGAATCATGCCTAACCAGCTCAAAAAGTCTATAATAAGACCAATACTAAAAACAACTCGCTAAACAAAGAAGATCCATCTTCCTACCGTCCAATCTCCAGTATATCGTTTTTTAGCAAAAATCATTGAAAAAGCAGCCCTCATCCAACTGCAAGAACACCTTGAAGACAACGATATACTGGACAAACAGCAATACGGATTCAGAAAAAATCATGGGGTCGAAACCCTGCTTTTAGCCCTGTTTAACAACCTCCTCAAGGGGCTGGAAGACAGGAAGAAAATGTTTATCCTCATTTTTATCGACATATCCGCTGCATTTGACACTGTCCATCACTTAACCCTCCTGAACAAGCTGGAATCAATTGGAATTATAGGAACCGCCTTGAAATGGTTCTCCTCCTATATAACGGGCAGAAAGCCACAGGTCCAGTTCAACGGAGAGAAAGCTGAACCGTTCATCCAAACACAAGGCATTCCTCAAGGTTCGGCACTCTCGGCGCTACTTTTTAACATTTACATGCAACCACTCAGTGAAATATTCAGGAAATATGGCATAAACTACCACATATACGCAGACGATATCATGCTGTACACCCAACTAGAGACCACCAACCCGAACTACGACCAGCTTCAAACCTGCATGGGAGAGATGTCGGGATGGCTACAACAAAATAACATGTCGATCAATCATAAGAAGACCGAAGTAATGTTTATATCAAATACCTTGGGTTTCGAACCACCTCCAACAATCACATTGTGCAACAATACATACAATACTAAGAAAGAAATAAAATATCTGGGAGTCACAATTGATAACAAACTGAAAATGGAAAAAACACCTCAACAACACCAACAAAGCCATCTTCCACAAGCTTAAAGTGCTACGACCCCTGCGGAACATACTAGATCCGTGCGATTTCCGATCAGTTGCTCAGGCTCTCATCATGCCCCACCTGGACTACTGCAACGCCATCTTGCAGGGGCTACCAAGGAAAACAACCAACATACTACAGATGGCCCAACACGTAGCAGCAAGGATCATCATGAGAACTCGCGTCACCGAACATATCACACCTGTATTGATGGAACTACACTGGCTTCCAGTCGTTGCAAGGATTCAATACAAAACATTGGTAACTACATTCAAGTTAATTCACAACCTGGCCCCCTCATTCCTCTCCACCCTGATCTCCATGCAACCTGCAACCAGAAGCAGGAGAACCATGAACTCTGACACACTAAGAGTTCCAAACAGCTTTAGACACGTAAAGGTCAGTACTAGTCGCAGAGCGTTCTCCTTATCTGCCCCCACGTTATGGAACCAGCTCCCACACGAGCTGAGAGAAATTAAAGACATAAGCAATTTCAGAAAACAACTGAAGACGCACCTGTTCAATTGTCATTATACCAGATGAAAATCCAAAAGGACAAAAGAAATTGAATTGCAGTATGTACAAATGTAAATATATGGTGGTTAGTGCCTGTGTAAATGTATGATAATAGCTAAGGTCTTTATATGGACCCGCATATGTGTGCTGTGTATCCCCCCCCCTGCTCTCTCTATCTAATCCCCAAATAATTCTGTCTGTAATTTATGACAAATCCCGTAATTGTAATCAAACCGCTTCTGATCGCTGGAAGGAGCGGTATATAAGTCGTTACTAAATAAATAAATAAATAAAATACTCTCATCACTCTACCTGTAGCTAACGGACTCCCTCTTTCACTTACTCTCATCACTCCACCTATAGCTGTCTCACTCCCTCTTTTACACACTCTCTTCACTTCACCTGTAGCTAAACCACTCCCTCTTCTACGCACTCTCATCACTCTACCTGTAGCTAACACACTCCCTCTTCCATTTACTCTCATAACTCTACCTGTAGTTAACCCACTCCCTCTTCCACTTACTCTCATCACTATACCTGTAGCTAAACCAATCCCTCTTTTACGCACTCTCGTCACTCCACCTGTATCTAACCCATTCCCTCTTCCACTTACTCTCATCACTCTACCTATAGCTAACTCACTCCCTCTTCCACTTACTCTCATCACTCCACCTGTATCTAACTCATTCCCCCTTCCACTTACTCTCATCACTATACTTGTAGCTAAACCACTCCCTCTTCCACTTACTCTCATCATTCCACCTATAGCTAACTCACTTCCTCTTCCACTTACTCTCATCACTCTATCTGTTGCTAACCCACTCTCTCTTCCACTTACACTCATCACGCTACCTGTAGCTAACCCACTCCCTCTTCCACTTACTCTCATCACTCTACCTGAAGCTAATCCACTCTCTCTTTTTCACTTAATCTCATCATTATACCTATAGCTAACTCCCTCCCTCTTCCACTTACTCTCATCACTCTACCTGTAGCTAATCCACTCTCTCTTCCACTTACTCTCATCACTATACCTATAGCTAATTTACTCCCTCTTCCACTTACTCTCATCACTCTACCTGTAGCTAACTCACTCCCTCTTCCACTTACTCTCATCACTATACCTATAGCTAATTCACTCCCTCTTCCACTTACTCTCATCACTCTACCTGTAGCTAACTCACTCCCTCTTCCACTTACTCTCATCACTATACCTATAGCTAACTCACTCCCGCTTCTACTTACTCTCATCACTCTACCTGTAGCTAATCCACTCCCTCTTCCACTTACTCTCATCACTCTACCTGTAGCTAACCCACTCCATCTTCCACTTACTCTCATCGCTCTACCTATAGCTACCTCACTCTCTCTTCCACTTGCTGTCATCATTATACCTATAGCTAACTCATTCCCTCTTCCACTTGCTCTCATCACTATACATAAAGCTAACTCCCTCCCTCTTCCACTTACTCTAATCACTATACCTATAGCTAACTCACTCCGTTTTCTACTCACTCTCATCACTACACCAGTAGCTAACCCACTCCCTCTTCTACGCACTCTCATCACTCCACCTGTAGCAAACCCACCCCCTCATCAATCTACCTATAACTAACCCACTCCCTCCTCCTCTCATCACTCTACCTGTAGCTAACTCACTCCCTCTTCCACTTACTCTCATCACTCTACCTGTAGCTAACTCACTCCCTCTTCCACTTACACTCTACGCTCCACCTATAGCTAACTCACTCCCACTTCCACCTACTCTCATCACTCTACCTGTAGCTAACCCACTCCCTCTTCCACTTACTCTCATCACTCTACCTGTAGCTAACTCACTCCCTCTTCCACTTACTCTCATCACTCTACCTGTAGCTAACTCACTCCCTCTTCCACTTACACTCTACGCTCCACCTATAGCTAACTCACTCCCACTTCCACCTACTCTCATCACTCTACCTGTAGCTAACCCACTCCCTCTTCCACTTACTCTCATCACTCCACCTATAGCTAACTCACTTCCTGTTCTTCACACTCACTTCACTCCACCTGCAGTTAACCAACTCCCTCTTTTATTTACTCTCATCACTCCACCTATAGCTAACCCACCCCCTCTTCAACTTACTCTCATCAATCTACCTATAACTAACCCACTCCCTCTTCTTCTCATCGCTCTACCTGTAGCTAACCAACTCCCTCTTCCACTTACTCTTATCACTCTACCTATAGCTACCTCACTCCCTCTTCCACTTACTCTCTTCACTCCACCTGTAGCTAACTCACTCCCTCTTCTACTCACTCTCATCACTCCACCTGTAGCTAACCCACTCCCTCTTCTATTTACTCTCATCACTCCACCTATAGCTACCCCACTCCCTGTTCTTCTCACTCTCATCACTCCACCTACATCTAACTCACTCCCTCTTCTATGGAGTCTCCCTGGAGTCCGAGCCTTGGAGACGATCCCCCCCCCACCAGAGGATACTCGGGTCTTGGACTTCGTCAGGGACATGGCCAAGGCTTTGGCATTCCCGGTGGAGGCCGAGGAGGAGCCTCGAGCCAAAGAGCTCAATGCCGTCCAGTATTACTTTCCTCCGAGAGAAGCCTTTACTGTCCCGGTTCCTCCAATGCTGGAACAGCTGCTCTTCCGCATCTGGGAAGCACCGGCCTCGGCGCCGGTTGTTAGCAAACTGGTCGATTCCATTTATTGACTCCGTAAGAGCCCTTGGTTCCAAAAGGTGCAGCTACCGCACAACTCCATGGCTGTGGAATTGGCCATGCACAGGCTGAAAAGTCATAAGATGCACTCCTCGGTGCCTCCTGGCAGGGAGGCCCAGAACCTTGATTCCCTCGGTAGAAAGTGCTTCCAGGGCTCTATGCTTTCTTGCCGTGTCCAGACCTACCAGCTGTACATGGGCATGTACATATGGGACCTGGCAAAGGAGATTGCTTGGTTCTCGGCTGGTCTCTCCGAGGAACCCTTGCAGAAGTTCGAAGCCCTGTCTACAGGGATCCAAGAGTGCTTGAAGTTTATCTCTCGAGCAGCATATGATGGCTTTGAGGCTTCGGCCCGGGTAGCCGGAGCCAGCATCAGACCTGGAGTCATGGGTGCAGCACAAGTTGGTCGATGTCCCCTGCCGAGTTGACAACCTGTTCGGCAAGCCCATGACTGAAAAGGCTGCAGAAATCGAGACTGAGACTCTCACCAGGACAAGGCTGTCCAGAAAGACTTCTGCCCCTTCTCAGAAAAAGAAGGGCTCGGGGAAGAAGCCCTTTTTCCCGAGGAAGGGTGCTGCCTACAAAATCTTCCCTCACTATCAGGGCTCTCCAGCTCCCCAACAGGGCCAGCAGGCCAAAGGGCAGGGGCATGGGCTACGTAGGCAGAAAACCCCCAAGCCGCCAGCTCCGGCTCCTGCACAGCAGGGAGCGGGGTTTTGACTCTCACAGCATAGGCTCTCCTCCGCCAGTAGCTCCACTCAGTACAGGGGGTCGGCTGACCAGTTCACTTACAGGTGGCCAGCCATCACAGGGGACACCTGGGTAATGAGCATAGTCCAGAAGGGCTGTATGCTCCATTTCCATCAGCTACCCCCTTCCTACTTTCCAGGGGAGCCTCCAAGACTCCCTCTACACAGGAACCTCCTCCTTCAGGAGTTGGCAAGTCTTTTGAAGGAACAGGTGATGGAACCGGTGCCACACCACCTGGAAGGGCAAGGCTTCTACTCCAGGTACTTCCTAGTACCAAAAAGAATAGGAGGCTTCAGACCTATCCTAGACTTGCGAAATCTGAACAAGTTTCTGGAGAGGGAAAAGTTCAAGTTGCTTACCCTTGGAATACTGCTGCCCTACCTCCAGCAGGGAGACTGGCTATGCTCCTTAGATCTAAAGGATGCTTATACTCACATCCTCATGCATCCAGACCACAGATAGTATCTCAGATTTGTGGTGGGAGGAAACCACTTTCAGTACAGAGTGCTTAATTTGACCTAACCTCTGCCCCCAGGGTTTTCAACAAATGCCTGGCGGTGGTGGAGGCTTATCTCAGAAATCAGGGAATTTTTGTCTTTCCCTATCTAGACAACTGGCTAATCAAGGGCCAGTCAATCCAGGAGGCCCGACAGGCCACTCTGTGCACGGTCTCTCTTCTTCAGCATCTGGGCTTTGTCATAAACTACGCAAAGTCCACTTTGCTCCCCTCTCAGAACCTGGAGGTTATAGGGGCCAGATTGGACACCCTTCAAGCAAGAGCTTACTTGCCAGAGGACAGGGCCCACAAGCTTATGGACTTGGCCTACCAGTTCCAAAGCAATTCTCAGGTTTCCGCCAGGCACTACCTACGGCTGCTGGGTCACATGGCCTCCACGGTGCATGTGACCCCGAATGCCTGTCTGCACATGAGGGCTGCTCAATGGTGCCTCAGAGAGCAGTGGACACAAGCCACAGGCGACCTCCAAGACAGGATAAAGGTGTCCAAGTGACTTCTGAACTCCTTACAGGGGTGGCTACATCTGCCAAACCTTCTCAAGGGTGTATCTTTTCAGGCTCCAGTACACACAAGGGTGCTGACGACAGATGCTTCCTTGATGGGCTGGGGTGCACATTGCCAGGGCATCTGCACTCAAGGCCTGTGGTCTCCTCAAGAGGCCACACAGCAGATCAGTCTTTTAGAGCTGCGAGCAATCCGCTTAGCTCTGCAAACCTTCTGCCAAGCTCTCTTTCGACAGTCTGTCTTGTTTCAGACGGACAATCAGGTGGCAATGTTCTACGTGAACAAGCAAGGGGGCACAGAGTCCCGGTGCCTATGTCAGGAGGCACTGGCCCTGTGCTCTTTTGCGGTCGAACAGGACATGTTTCTCAAAGCAGTTTATCTGCCGGGACAGGAGAACTTCCTAGCAGACAAGCTAAGCCGGATTCTCCAGCCCTACGAATGGCAGTTGAATACACTGGTGGCCCAGCAAATCTTCTTCCGCTGGGCACTTCCATCCATAGATCTCTTTGCAAGTCCGCTGAACCATCAGCTGCCCAGGTTTTGCCCCAGGCAGCCGCATCCCATGAGGATGGCAGCAAATGCTTTTCTGATCTCTTGGTCTACGGGCCTCCTGTATGCGTTTCCTCCCACGCCTCTGGTGGCCCGAACTGTAGTTGGCGGTGGAAGCTCCGTTCCCTCTGGGGCTGCAGCACGATCTCCTGTCTCAAGAGCAGGGGTCCCTTCTACACCCCAATCTCAAGTCCCTCAATCTGATGACCTGGCTGCTGAAAGGGTAGTGCTATCTCCCTTACTGCTACCTAAGGAGGTTGAGGAGGTGGTCTTGGCCTCTAGGAGGCAGTCCACCAGAAAGTCCTATGCCCTCAAGTGGCGTAGGTTTACGGTTTGGTGTGCTCAGTGCAATGAAGATCCTTTCTCTTGCCTTGTGCCAGTGGTACTGCAGTATCTACTTCACCTTTCAGACCTAGACCTTAAGTCTAACTCTGTTCGGGTCCACCTCAGTGCTTTGTCAGCGCACCACTCACCGGTGGAGGGACAGTCTCTGTCGGTTCACCCCTTGATGTCCAGATTTCTCAGAGGTCTGCTTCTACTCAAGCCTCCGGTTCGTCCACTGGCGACTGAGTGGGATTTGAACGTGGTCTTGCAACAACTTACTCGTCCAACGTTTGAGCCGATGGCTACTTGCCATTTGCGCTTTCTCTCTTGGAAAGCGCTCTTCCTGGTGGCTCTTACATCGACAAGACGTGTGAGTGAGCTACAAGCTCTGGTTTCTGATAGACCGTACACACGGTTCTATATGAACAGGGTGGTCCTATGGACCCATCCCAAGTTCCTCCCAAAAGTGGTCTCCTCTTTCCACCTCAATCAGGAGGTGGTCCTTCCGACCTTCTTTCCCAGGCTGCATTCTAGGGGGGCTGAGACAGTCTTGCATACCCTGGACTGTAAACGGGTGTTGTCATTTTACATAGAACGTACACGGGAGCATCAAAGGGCTACTCAGCTCTTCGTCTCGTTTGACTCTAATAGGATGAGGTTTCCTGTCTCCAAGCGCACGTTGTCCACTTGGATGGCAGATTGCATCGCCTGGACATACAAGGCAGCTGACCTCCCCTTGCAGGGTCGGGTCACGGCCCACCGTGTCAGGGTGAAGGCCGCGTCCGTAGCTCATCTCCACTCTGTTCCGTTGGCAGACATTTGCCGGGCCGCAACTTGGTCTTCAAGCCAGACTTTTGCAGCCCATTACTGCCTGGAAAGAGAGCCCCGACGGGACAGTGTTTTCGGCCAGGTGGTACTCTTTAAACTCTTTGAGGTTTAGGCAACTCCTTCCCTCCGGCCTTTGGGCTACCGTACGAGGTGCATTCTCAGAGAAAATTCTTATCACTGGTGCTGAGGCTCTTGAGAGGGAGCCATTTTTTCAGCTCTGGGTTCACGGTAGCCTAGAGCTGGGGAGTCCCATATGTAAGGACTGACTTCCTGCTTGGTCCTGGAGAAAGCGTAGTTACTCACCTGTAACAGGTGTTCTCCAGGAGCAGCAGGAATCAGTCCTCATGACCCTCCCTCCTCCCCATGGAGTTGCAGTCATAGTCCTCAAAGGGTAGATCTCCTTCTAAACATCGAGATGCCTCTGGCGTTGTCCTTGAGGGACTTTCACAGGCAAAATTGCCCCGGCAGGAGGTTTTGCCTTCCAAAGCACTATCGGGGCTCCCGGATGTTCGAGGCTTCAACCTCGGCAGAACTACTGGTGCCATGCTCTGGGGTTCCGGCTGCTTCATCCGGCACCGATACCCAAGCATCAGCAGCGTCGATAGACCAGAGATTCTTGGCTATTGAACGCAGTCTGGCGGCTCTTCTCACGGCCTTGATGCCCCAGAAACCGCTTCAGACAATTCAACCGGTACTGGTACTGACTGCATCGATATCGGCAGGTATTCTACCGGGACCGAGTCATGTGTCTTTATCCGGCATCGACAAGTCGGTACCGGACCACTCCGATGCCGACTTCGATCGGTACCGGTACCGTGCCTTGCACGATCACCCGGATCGGAGATACTTCGAATCCTCGGATGATTCTGAAGACTTTGAAAGCTCTGCCGATACCAGAGTACTTCTTCCTGAGGATTCCTCTTCTCCTCAGTGTAGGATGTCTCCACCAGAGGATATGTCCTTTCAGGATTTTATCCGAGATGTGGCCCGAGGTCTTTCCATCACAGTGGCTCCTGAAAAAGAGCCTAGGGCAAAGGAATTAGAAATCCTACAATACCCTAAAGCTCCCAAGGAGGCAGCTACCTTACCTATTCATGAGATCTTGCATGATCTTATGTTAAGGATGGGGGAAACACCTCTGACCACATCTCCTCACTCTCGAAGACTCAACACCATGTATCGAGTTCCTTCTTGTCCTTGGTTTCAAAAGACTCAATTATGACACCATTCCATGGTGGTGGAATCAGCCATGAGACGGATAAAGAGTACAAAAAGAAATGCATCTAATCCTCCAGGACGTGAGTGTAGGACTCTTGATGCCTTTGGACATCGATCCTTCCAAGCTTCCATGCTTTCTGCTAGGATCAGTTCCTATATCTTGTATATGGGAATGTTCCTTAAGGAAGTCACAGGAGACTTAGAGCTTATGAGCCCTCTCCTTCCTGATGATAAAAGGCAAGATTATGTTGCTCTTGTTAAACATGCTCAGGATGTTTCCAAGTTTGTGAATTGTGCAGCCTTCAACTGCTTTGAATGTATAAGCAGAACCTCTGTTATTGCCATAGGTGCACGTAGAATTGCCTGGCTCCAGGCATCTGACTTGGAAATCTGGGTACAGGACAAACTGGGGAATATACCTTGCACAGGAGAGAATCTCTTTGGCAAGAATTGGCAGGAAAAAGCTAATGAGATAGATGCTGACAATATCACTTTGGATAGATTGTCTAAATCTACAGCTGATCCTGTGAGGAAAAGATCCTCTAAGAAACCATTCTTCAGCAAGAAGAAAAGGTTTTATACCTCCTATACCCAGCAGGGATATCGTTTAAGTCAGTCTGCCCAAAAGGGACAGTAGCAACAACCTAGGCAACAAAGGAAACCAAAAGCAGCTAAGCCTCAACCGGCTCAGCAGACTCAGCCTCCACAGGGCCTTTGACTCCTGTCTAGAGAACTTTGCCTTCCTGGCCCTGAACGGCCCAGAACCCTCCACCATCCCAGGAAGGTTATGTCATTTTGCCCCCAGATGGGGTCAGATAACAGCAGAAAATTGGACTCTGTCTATTGTAAGAGAGGGGTACAAGCTTCATTTCCTCAGCATGCCCCCTCCTACAATAGTAAGATAGTTCAATTCTCAAAACTCTCTCAACGACCGGTTAGGTCAAGAAGTCACTATGCTCCTTGCTCAAGGGGCAATAGAAGAGGTACCCATTCCCCAACGGGGTACAGGGTTTTACTCCCCCTATTTCCTTATTCCAAAGAAAACAGGAGGACACAGACCCATTCTAGATCTCAGAGAATTGAACAAATTCCTGTTCAGAGGGAAGTTCAAAATTATTTCTCTAGGAACTCTGCTGCCATACCTTCAGAGTCAGGATTGGCTTTGTTCTCTAGATCTCAAGGATGCGTACACTCATGTTCTCATCCATCCAACTCACCGAAAGTTCCTTCGCTTTCTGTTTCAAGGGAAGCACTACCAATACAGGGTTCTTCCCTTTGGCCTGGCCTCTGCACCAAAGATGTTCATAAAATGCATAGCTGTGGTAGCAGCATTTCTCCGCACCCTGGGAATATTCATCTTCCCTTACTTAGACGACTGGCTCATTCGAGCCCCTTCAGAGCCAGAGGCCAGGGTTGCTCTGTCTCGCACAATGCGCATCCTTCAGTATTTGGGACTTGTCATAAACTTCCCAAAGTCCAACCTTGCTCCCACTCAGTACCTAGAGTTTATAGGAGCTCTTCTGGATACCAGACAGACAAGGGCCTACCTTCCACAGCCCTCGCTGCCTTCGCATTGTGCAGTTAGCTTCCCAAGCAGTGCTAAAACCTCACCTCACTGCTCGGGAAATGTTACATTTGCTAGGCCACATGGCATCCACCGTGCATGTGGTTCCTTATGCTCGCCTCCATATGAGGGCAGCCCAGTGGACCTTATCCACTCAGTGGACTCAGGCGTCAGGTTGCTTGTCAGACAAAATAGCAAACTCAGATCGCCTTATTTTGTCCCTCCAATGGTGGCAGTCACCCAAAAACCTTTTGGTGGGGTCTCCTTTTCAGCAGCCCCTACCCCAAGCCACTCTAACTACAGATGCTTCACAGGGGGGTTGGGGAGCCCACTTGCAAGGCCTCTCTACCCAGGGTACCTGGACTCCACAGGAGGTCCATCTCCATATCAGTCTCCGGGAGCTCAGAGCAATCTTCCTTGCTCTTCGAGTATTTCACACCCAGCTCAGCTACAACACAGTCCTAGTTCAAATGAACAATCAAGTAGCCATGTTCTATGTGAACAAGCAGGGCAGAACAGGCTCTCTGTTGCTCTGCAACGAAGCTTTGCGACTATGGGCCCTCGCCAGAGAGCATCAGATTCATCTCCTTGCGGTGTATCTTCCAGGTATTCAAACCTCTTGGGCAGACAGACTCAGTCAAGTTCTGCTTCCACACGAATGGTCTCTCCATGCAGACCAGGTGGCCAAAGGTTTTCAAATTTGGGGAACCCCGGACATAGACCTCTTTGCAAGTCCGCTGAATGCCAAACTTCCCCGGTTCTGTTCCAGAATTCCGGCTCGAGGTTGTCAGGCCAGGGATGCTTTCTTCCTCCATTGGGGTCAGGACTTCCTGTATGCTTTTCCACCCATTCCCCTAATTCCCAAAACCCTGTTCAAGCTTCAGAGAGACAGAGGTCATTTGATCCTCATAGCTCCACGTTGGCCACGGCAAATGTGGTACCCTCTGCTCCTACATTTCTCTCAAGCTCCGCCTCTGGAGTTAGGATCTGCTCCAGATCTCCTTTCTCAAGAGGACGGGATGCTATGGCATCCGAATCCCCAGTCTCTGCATCTCAGGGCCTGATTGCTGAAAACCTAGAACTTCACGGTCTTAAATTTTCCCAGCAGGTAAAGGATATCCTTCATGCTTCCAGGAAACCTTCCACAAGACGCTCTTATGCATTTAAGTGGAAAAAGTTTACCATATGGTGCTCGCAGAAGGGTCTTAACCCTCTTGCGATACCCCTGGAATCATTACTGGAGTACCTCCTTCATTTATCAAATGCAGGGCTTAAGACTAATTAAGTGAGAGTCCATTTGAGTGCTATTGCAGCTTCTTTCAAGCCTCTCAATGGACAACATATTTCCTCTCATCCTCTCATAGCGAGATTTATGAGAGGCCTTCTTTTAACGAATCCTCCCATTAAGCCACCACCGGTGGCATGGGACTTGAATCTGGTACTTGGGCAGCTCATGAAACCGCCCTTTGAACCATTAGCCACTACCTTTTTGAAATTCCTTTCCTGGAAAGTTATCTTTCTCATTGCAATCACATCAGCACGTCGCATCAGTGACTTGCAAGCCTTGGTGGCTGATCCTCCTTATACAAGGTTCCATCATGATAAGGTAGTCCTTAGGACTCATCCACACTTTATGCCAAAGGTGGTTTCACCCTTTCATTTGAACGAAGCGGTTTACCTTCCAGTATTCTTTCCGAGGCCTCACGCCTCAAATGCAGAAAGCAACCTTCATACTTTGGACTGTAAAAGAGCTTTGACCTTTTACTTGCAAAGGACACAGCAACATAGAAAATGTTGCTTTTGATCCTAGTCATTTGGGACTTCCAGTCTCCAAAAGGACACTGTCCAACTGGATTGCACAGTGTATATATTTTGCCTATGAGAGTAAGAACCTTCCTCTTGAAGGCCATGTCACAGTTCAGATTGTGAGAGCCATGGCAGCCTCAATGGCTCACCTTCACTCTGTGTCTATCGACGACATCTGTCGAGCAGCTGCTTGGGCTTCGGTTCATACCTTCACAGCCCATTACTGCTTAGACAAGGACTCCCGGCGGGATGCCTTGTTTGGTCAGGCTGTTCTTCAACACCTGTTCCAGACTTAATCAACTCCTACCCACCATCCCTGGTAGGATGCCAGAGATCCATGGGGGGAAGTGGAGCCCTTTCACAAGGTCACACAACTTTCTGGGGCCATCTCCCTGGCATCTGCAGCTAGGGAGTCCCCATATGTGAAGACTACATTCCTGCTTGTTCCTGGAGATAGCATAGTTACTCACCTGTAACAGGTGATCTCCGGGAACAGCAGAAATTTAGTCTTCACAACCCGCCCACCTCCCCTAGGAGTTGTATCTCTCTATCTCTCTTTTCTCTCAGCTATAAACTCAACTGGAGAGGGACAGTTGGAAAAGGCAGGAAGGCAGAACGCAGGCGATCTGGGATGCTCCCAAAGGCTTTCCTATTGGATGCTGGGGAGCGTTCCCACGCAGGCTCCGTCGGTGCCGACGATACCCATATGTGAAGACTAAATTCCTGCTGTTCCCAGAGATCACCTGTTACAGGTGAGTAACTACGCTTTACTCCACCTATAGCTAACTCACTCCCTATTCTACTAACCCTCATCACTCCACCTATAGCTACCGCACTCCCTCTACTATTTACTCTCATCACTCCACCTATAGCTAACTCACTCCCTCTTCTACGTACTCTCTTCACTCCACTTTTAGCTAACTCCCTCCCTCTTCTACACAGTCTCATCACTCCACCTATAGTTAACTCACTCCCTCTTCTACTCACGCTCCCTGTAGCTAACTCACTCCCTCTTCTATGCACTCTCTTCACTCCACCTCCAGCTAACCCAGTCTCTCTTCTATTTCCTCTCACCACTCCACCTACAGCTCTCTCCCTCTTCTATTTATTCTCATCACTCCACCTATATCTAACTCCCTCCCTCCTCTAGTCACTGTCATCACTCCACCTACAGCTAACCCACTCACTTTTGTATTTAATCTCTTTACTCCACCTATAGCTAACTCACTCACTCTTCTATTTACTCTCATCACTCTGCCTATTGCTAACTCACTCCCTCTTCTACTGACTCATCACTCCACCTACAGCTAACTCTCTCCCTCTTATATTTTCTCTCATCACTCCACCTATAGCTAACTCACTTCCTCTTCTATGCACCCTCATTACTCCACCTATAGCTAACTCACTCCCTATTCTACTCACTCTCATCACTCCACCTATAGCTAACCCACTCCCTCTTCTATTTACTCTCATCACTCCACCTATAGTGAACCTACTCCCTCTTCTACTGACTCTCATCACTCTACCTGTAGCTAACCCACTCCCTCTTCCACTTAGTCTCATCACTCCACCTGTAGCTAACTCACTCCTACTCACTCTCTTCACTCCACCTCTAGCTAACTCACTCCCCCTTTTACTCATCTTTTCACTCTACCTGTAGCTAACTCACTTCCCCTTCTACTCACTCTCATCACTCCACATGTAGCTAACTCATTCCCTCTTCCATTTACTCTCATCACTCCACCTGTAGCTAACGCACTCCTACTGACTCTCTTCACTCCACCTCTAGCTAACTCACTTCCCCTTCTACTCACTCTCATCACTCCACCTGTAGCTAACTCACTCCCTCTTCTATTCCTCTCATCACGCCACCTCACTCCCTCTTCTACTCGTTCTCATCACTTCCCTTGTAGCTAACTCACTCCCTCTTCTTTTCACTCTCATCACTCTACTAACCTAGTAACATAGTATATGACGGCAGGTAAAGACCAGTATAGTCCATCTAGTCTTCCCAGCAAAGTAGCAAGAGTAGGTGTACCTTCTGCTCAATGCTGGTCATTCCTCCCCATGCCTTTGTTTAGGGGTGCACCCACTGCTCTGTGTAAGTCACCCTTATCTGTTGAGATATAAGAAATACCTAAGCTTATTTTGATTTTATCCTACTGCTATAAAGGGATCGACTGTGTCTGTCTCATGCCATTTTGAATTCTGTCACTGTATTTGCCCTGCCACTTCCATCGGGAGGGCATTCCAAGCATCTATTACCCTTTCAGTGAAAAAGTATTTCCTGACATTGACTTTCAGTTTACCCTCATGCAGCTTCATGTTATGTCCTCTAGTTATACAGCTTCCCCATCTTTGAAAAAGGTTTGTTCATTGTTGTTGTTAAGTGCCGTCGAGTCGGAGTCGACTCATAGTGACCCTCTGGATAGCTATCCTAAATTATGTTCGATCTTCAGTCATGCGGCTCATTGTTGACAGACAGGTACCCGTAGCTGCTGTTATTGTATTGATCCATCTCATTGCTGGCCTTCCTCTTTTGTGTTGACCTTCTATCTTGCCAAGCATGATGTCTTTCTCTAATGATCTCTCTCTTCGCATGATGTGTCCAAAGTATGAAAGTCGAAGTCTTGTCATCTGAGCTTCTAAAGAAAGCTTGGGTTTGATCTCCTCTAGTATCAACTGGTTTGTTCTTCGGGCAGTCCATGGTATACACAGTACTCGCCGCCACCACCATAATTCAAAGGCATCAATTTTCTTCCTGTCTATCTTTTTCACTGTCCAGCTTTCACATACATATGATGTTATTGAAAATACCATGGCTTGAACGAGTTGAATCTTTGTATGGAGAGAGACATCTCTGCTCTTGAGAATCTTATCTAGGTCTTTCATAGCCATTCTGCCAATAATGTTCATTAATACCCCTTAAGTATTTAAAGGTCTGTATCATAACTCCTCTGTCCCTCTTCTCCTCTAGCGTATACATATTTAGGTCTTCAAGTCTCTTCTCATATGTCTTCTGGCATAGGCTCGATATAATTTTGGTCGCCTTCCTCTGAACTGTTTCAAGTCTTTTTATATCCTTTAGTTAACTTACTCCCTCTTCTACTCATTCACATCACTCCACCTGTACCTAACTCACTCCCACTTCTACTCACTCTCTTCACTCTACCTGTAGCTAACTTACTCCCCATTCTACTCACTCTCATCATTCTACCTATAGCTAACACATTCCCCCTTCTACACACTCTCAACACTGCACCTGTAGCTAACTCGATCCCCTTCAACTCTCATCACTCTACCTGTAGCTAACTCACTCCCTCTTCTTCTCACTCTCATCACTACACCTATACCTAACTCATTCCCTCTTCTACACACACTCACCACTCCACCTATAGTTTGCTCACTCCCTCTTCTACTCACTCTCATCACTCCACCTATAGCTAATTCACTCCCTCTTCTACTCACTCTCATCAGTCCACCTATACCTAACTCACTCCCTCTTCTACACACTCTCCCACTCCACCTATAGCCTACTCACTGTCATCACTCCACCTATAGTTAACTCACTCCCGATTCTACTGACTCTCATCACTCCAGCTATAGCTAACCCAGTCCCTCTTGTTTACTCTCATCACTCCACCTTTAGCTAACTCACTCCCTCTTCTACGCACTCTCATCACTCCACCTATAGTTAACGCACTCGTCTTCTACGCACTATCTTCAGTCCACGAGTAGCTCTCACTCCCTCTTCTGCATAGTACCTTCACTTCACCTGTATCTAACTCACTCCCCATTCTACTCACTCTCATCACTCCACCTGTAGCTAACCCACTCCCTCTTCTACACACTCGCTTCACCCCACCTGTAGATAACTAACTCCCTCTTCCACTTATTCTCATCACTCCACCTATAGCTAACTCACTTCCTCTTCTACGCACTCTCTTCACTCCACCTATAGCTAACCCACTTCCTCTTCTATTTACTCCCATCTCTCCATGTGTAACTAACCCACTCCCTCTTCTATTTACTGTCATCACTCCACCTGTATCTATCCCACTCCCTCTTATCACTCCACCTGAAGCTAACCCACTCCCTCTTCTACTTACTTCATCACTCCACCCGTAGCTAACCCATCCCTCTTCTATTTGCTCTCATCACTCCACCTATAGCTAACTCACTCCCTCTTCCACTTGCTCTCATCACTCCACCTATAGCTAACTCACTCCTACGCACTCTCTTCACTCCACCTATAGCTACCCCACTTCCTTTTCTATTTACTCTCATCACTCCACCTATAGCTAACTCACTCCCTCTTCTACACACTTTCTTCACTCCACCTATACCTATCTCTCACCCTCTTCTATGCACTCTCTTCACTCCACGTACAGCTAACCCACTCCCTCTTCTATTTACTCTTATCACTCCACCTATAGCTAACTCCCTCCCTCTTCTACTCACTCTCATCACTCCACCTATAGCTACCACACTCTCTCTACTTCTCATCACTCCACCTATAGCTAACTCAGTTCCTCTTCTACGCACTCTCTTCACTCCACTTGTAGCTACCACACTCCCTCTACTATTTACTCTCATCACTCCACCTTTAGCTAACTCCCTCCCTCTTCTACGCACTCTCATCACTCCACCTCCAGCTAACCCAGTCCATTTTCTATTTCCTCTCATCACTCCACCTATAGCTAACTCACTCCCTCTTATACTCACTCTCATCACTACACCTACATCTAACTCTCTCCCTCTTCTATTTACTCTCATCACTCCACCTATATCTAACTCACTCCATCTTCTAGTCACTGTCATCACTCCACCTATAGCTAATTCACTCCCCTTCTACTCACTCTCCCTGTAGCTAACTCACTCCCTCTTCTACGCACTCTCATCACTCCTCCTATATCTATCTCTCTCCCTCTTCTATGCACTCTCTTCACTTCAACTCCAGCTAACCCAGTCCCTCTTCTATTTCCTCTCATCACTCCACCTATATCTAAATCACTCCCTCTTCTAGTCGCTGTCATCACTCCACCTATAGCTAACTCACTTCCTCTTCTACGCACTCTCATCACTCCACCTATAGCTAACCCACTCCCTCTTCTATTTACTCTCATCACTCCACCTATAGCGAACCCACTCCCTCTTCCACTTACTCTCATCACTCCACCTGTAGCTAACTCACTCCTACTCACTCTCTTTCCACCTCTAGCTAACTCACTCCCCTTTCTACTCACTCTTTTCACTCTACCTGTAGCTAACTCACTCCCCCTTCTACTCACTCTCATCGCTCCACATGTAGCTAACTCACTCCCTCTTATACGCACTCTCTTCCTCCACCTGTAGCTAACTCACTCCATCTTCTATTCCTCTCATTACGCCACCTCACCCCCTCTTCTACTCGTTCTCATCACTTCCCTTGTAGCTAACTCACTCCCTCTTCTTTTCACTCTCATCACTCTACTTACCTAGTAACATAGTATATGACGGCAGGTATAGTCCATCTAATCTTCCCAGCAAAGTAGCAAGGGTAGATGTACCTTCCGCTCAATGCTGGTCACTCCTCCCCATGCCTTTGTTTAGGGGTGCACCCACCACTGCTCTGTGTAGGTCACCCTTATCTGTTGAGATATAAGAAATAGTTAAGCTTATTTTGATTTTATCCTACTGCTATAAAGGGATCCACTGTGTCTGTCCCATGCCATTTTGAATTCTGTCACTGTATTTGCCCCCACCACTTCCATCGGGAGGGCATTCCAAGCATCTACTACCCTTCCAGTGAAAAGGTATTTCCTGACATTGACTTTCAGTTTACCCCCTTGCAGCTTCATGTTATGTCCTCTAGTTTTACAGCTTTCCCATCTTTGAAAAAGGTTTGTTCATTGTTGTTGTTAAGTGCCGTCGAGTCGGATTCGACTTGTGGCGACCCTCTGGATAGCTATCCTAAATTGTGTTCGGTCTTCAGTCATGCGGCTCATTGTTGACAGACTGGTACCCCTAGCTGCTGTTATTGTATCGATCCATCTCATTGCTGGCCTTCCTCTTTTGCGTTGACCTTCTATCTTGCCAAGCATGATGTCTTTCTCTAATGATCTCTCTCTTCTCATGATGTGTCCAAAGTATAAAAGTCGAAGTCTTGTCATCTGTGCTTCTAAAGAAAGCTTAGGTTTGATCTCCTCTAGTATCAACTGGTTTGTTCTTCGGGCAGTCCATGGTATACACAGTATTTGCCGCCAGCACCATAATTCAAAGGCATCAATTTTCTTCCTGTCTATCTTTTTCACTGTCCAGCTTTCACATCCATCTGATGTTATTGAAAATACCATGGCTTGAACGATTTGAATCTTTGTATGGAGAGAGACATCTCTGCTCTTGAGAATCATATCTAGGTCTTTCATAGCCATTCTGCCAAGAATGTTCATTAATACCCCTTAAGTATTTAAAGGTCTGTATCGTATCTCCTCTGTCCCTCTTCTCCTCTAGCGTATACATATTTAGGTCTTCAAGTCTCTTCTCATATGTCTTCTGACGTAGGCTCGAAATAATTTTGGTCGCCTTCCTCTGAACCATTTCAAGTCTTTTTATATCCTTTAGCTAACTTACTCCTTCTTCTACTCACTCTCATCAATCCACCTGTAGCTAACTCACTCCCCCTTCTACTCACTCTCATCACTCCACCTGTAACTAACTCACTCCCCATTCTACTCACTCTCATCACCTGGAGCTAACTCACTCCCCCTTCTACTCACTCTCATCACTGTACCTGTAGCTAACTCACTCTCCCTTCTACTCACTCTCATCACTGCAGCTGTAGCTAACTCACTCCCTGTTCTACTCACTCTCATCAATCCACCTGTAGCTAACTCACTCCCCCTTCTACTCACTCTCATCACTCCACCTGTAACTAACTCACTCCCCCTTCTACTCACTCTCATCTCTCTACCTGTGGCTAACTCACTCCCCCTTCTTCTTACTCGCATCACTCTATCTGTAGCTAACTCACTCCCCATTCTACTCACTCTCATCACCTGGAGCTAACTCACTCCCCCTTCTACTCACTCTCATCACTGTACCTGTAGCTAACTCACTCTCCCTTCTACTCACTCTCATCACTCCACCTGTAACTAACTCACTCCCCCTTCTACTCACTCTCATCTCTCTACCTGTGGCTAACTCACTCCCCCTTCTTCTTACTCGCATCACTCTATCTGTAGCTAACTCACTCCCCATTCTACTCACTCTCATCACCTGGAGCTAACTCACTCCCCCTTCTACTCACTCTCATCACTGTACCTGTAGCTAACTCACTCTCCCTTCTACTCACTCTCATCACTGCAGCTGTAGCTAACTCACTCCTTGTTCTACTCACTCTCATCACTCCACCTGTAGCTAACTCAGTCCCCCTTCTACTCACTCAGTTCCCCTTCTATTCAATCTCATCACTCCACCTGTTGATAACTCACTCCCCCTTTTACTCACTCTCATCACTCCATCTCTAGCTAACTCACTCCCCCTTCTACTCACTCTCATCACTCTACCTGTAGCTAACTCACTCCCTATTCTACTCATTCTCATCATTTCACCTGGAGCTAACTCACTCCCCCTTGTACTCACTTTCATCACTCTACCTGGAGCTAATTCACTTACCACACTCTCATCACTTCACCTGTAGCTTATTCATTCCACCTGTAGCTAACTCACTCTCACTTCTACTCACTCTCATCAGTCTACCTGTAGCTAACTCTAACTGTTTGCTAAAGGCTCACCTCTTTAAGGCTGGCTTTGTTTTCTGGTCCCTTGTTCCTTGTGTCTCCTTACCCTTCCCCATTCTATCCTCATTTCTAACTTTCGTGTTGTTTGTCTTGATTAGATTGTAAGCTCTAACAAGTAGGGACTGTCTATCTGTATTTATGCAGTGCTGTGTATGCCTTGCAGCACTTTAAAAATGTTTATTAATAGTAATAATAACTCACTCCCTCTTCTACTCAATATCATCATGCCAGATGTAACTAACTCACTCCCTCTTCTACTTAACCTATTCCTAAAACCTATTATGTCTAGAAGTGCATCCATACCTCGAATCTTCTCTCCCCCTCTTCATCCTCCCTTCCAATATCCTCCCACTTCCTAATGCCTCCATTTGATCTATAGCTAAAACACTTCAAGCTTGATATTTAGCCCAAGCACTCACTGTACAAAGTTAAGTGCCAGCCTCTGTTACTTGGCAGGATCCCTTGACAGCAGGAGGATGGTATCAAAGCAAACTTAAATATCTTTTATACTCCAGCAAACAGAGGGGGTGAACTCCAAAAAATATGGACAATAGAATATATAATTAAAGATCATTGGAGATATTTGACAAGGGTGGAAAGAAAACCACTTCTACTCACTGATCTCCATTTTAATTACTGTAAACATTATTTATGTTGAAAAATATATTTTAGTACTTATCTCCACATTGTAGCACTTGAACAGAAGGAAAATGTAGATTTTCCTTCTGTTCAAGTGCTATATTGTGGAGATAAATACTTAGAATATATAATTAAAGATCGTCTGAGATATTTGACAAAAGGGTGGAAAGAAAGCCACCTCTACTGACTGATCTCCATTTTAATAATTTTTATTATTGTAAACATTAATCATCTATAAAAGTATATTTATTACCCACTTTTGTTTGGAGGATTATTTGTTTAGCAGCTAAATATTGCCACTAAATGGGTGGGCACCGCTTCTGCCTTTTTCCCTCCGCTACTGGTAATATCTGGCCATATAAATAATGTTTTAAGATACGTAGATGAGAGAGTTATGCCTTCGCCACCTGCTGACAAATGCCTAACTTGCTGTGAAAATCAGGCCTCTCATTTTCAATCCACCCTTTCTAGGACTCTCTTAATTCCCACATTTCCATCCATATCTAGAGCCCCTCTTTGTGCCGCTCCATCTATATCCCCTCATTCCTGAAGCCTTACCCCACCCTGTGTCCACTCAGATTTGCTGGTAAACTTCATGAAGAAGTGTAGAAGCCGGGGGTTAGTCCACTATAATGGTAGTTAAATAAAAAAGGAAAATAGGGTAATGATTTCCTTTTTTTATTTAAGTACAGGTAAACTGGAGTGAGCTTGGATGGTTTTGCTATCTAGTGACAGTGAAATGAGCCCATGAGAAGTAGGAGCACATTCCCAGTCTGTAGAGATCCTGTCCTGTGTATATCTTTCAGTAAAGGATACGTGAGCTGAAGTATAATGCATCTCATCGACTGTGGACAGTAAGTCTGAGCATCCAGCCTTCATGGATGGGCATTCCTCCTGCGGGGCACACAGTGGGTATCGTGCGCTGACTGGTGACATCATTTTCAAATTCTCCCAGTCCCGCTCCATGGTCTCTGCAGATCCCACATTTGTAGAGTTAGGAGAGATGCTTGAGGGATTCTGCCTGGGTCCTAGCAGGTGTCTAACAATCTTATTTTCCTGCACAGAACCTTTCAGAGCCATGAGGTAAGGAACCTGATAGGACTTGTTTATCTCTCTAGGATCCATAACTTCAGAAGATGTGTCACAAGATTTTCCCACGATGTAGGACAATGCTTGAGTCTCAGTTTCGTTTATGCTCTTCTGGGAAGCTTTTCCATGTCCTGGTCTGTTGGACTTTTCTTTCTGGAAGAACTCTACTGCAGGACTTAATTCTGTCATGTTTGGTCGAAGCATTTGGGTCATCCAGGCAAAGTGTCCTGAGTGCTTTAACAGGACCTTTTTCACAACGGAGTCCACTATCTGCGTTACTGCACTCGACAATTCTTGCTTTAGCATCTCTGATAGTCTTTTTTCTTGGGGAGACAGGTCATTGTTGTCACTGGGTGCCCTCTCTTCTTCTAACCTTGTTTGTGCTTCCATCCCTGAGACTCTCTTCCAGACAAAATCACTTAGATAACTCTCGTTTAGACCATCACTAACCCTTCTGTTTGCAGAATACTTCAGCTTCCTTTCTTCTACGTTACGGAGGTAACGAACCTGAAATAGTCTCTCCTGAAGATGCTTTAGCTGCCTTTCTAAAACCCAGTGTTGCTCTGTTAGCTGGCGACGCCTGCGCTCCGTCCTGCTCTCTCTAGCTGCTGTCATCTGCACTGCTGAGCAGTGACTCTGCTGATGAAGTATCTTACGTTTCTTTTTATTCTCCCTGCAGCCCTCTCTTTCCAGTCCTGTCAACTGCTCAGCAGCCTTTATGTGGCTGGACAGAATACGTTCCTCCTTGTTGAAAGAACTGCTCATACCCTGGACAGTGCTTTCCACATGTTCCGCCTTAGCTTTCATGTGCTCACTGTACAACTTATCAGTCACACTGAGACTGGGAGCAGCAACTTGGTCCTGGGACTTGTGTGTGGAAAAGGAGCTGCCTTCTCCATCCTCCACAATTGATGACATGAAGTAGACGTTGGGTTCTATAATCTTCCCTATGACAGTTCCATTGGAATAAGAAAGCAAAGGATCTTTGTACAGGTTTCTTTGAAGACAGGAATGATCTTTCTCCTCTCTTCTATGGCCAGCACTAATGCTATTAGCAATGTCCAGCCCTGAGATTTGGGCATTCATGGCTTTGGTATCCTGCAGATGGAGAGTCTTGAAATCGGATAATAAGCTTCTGTTTGTTACAGTGGTGCAAAAGAATGAGAAGGGGGTGACCTGTTGCAGGGGACCACTCTGCTCTGCCTTTCAGGAATCTCGTGTCCTGGAAAAAATGAAATAAAATCTTTACTGAATTTTGTTTTTTTGAGTCTCATGCATTAGAGAATCAAAAGGAACCTAAGATCTAAAACATTCAAACAATTGGCATAATTTGTCTGAAATTAATCTACTACTTTTTCACATTGGACACCTGCCTGAGTCCAGATTTAGCTGTCTCTGGCCTTCTTCATCTGGCACCTTTTCTGTCTGTTAGCAGTGGTATCACTCTACCTTCACACACGGGCAACAGCCCTGTCCCTGAACTACAGCACTATTCTGCATTCATACCCCAGTCTCCATCAGTTTATGAATGTATGATGGGCCGGTTTTAGGGGATGGCAAACAGGAAAATTGTCCTGGGCCCCCATGCCACAGGGGCCCTAAGTCTGCCTTGAGTTCAAGGAAGCATAGCCTGGAGTCAGACTTCGGGGCCCCCTCAGCAGTCTCTGCCTGGGCCACTGCAAGTCTAACACTGCTCCTGAATGGGACTTTTTCATGAACCCATACATTCAGGAACCCATACATTCATGCAGTGTAGGAATTGTCATGTTAATGGCCTCAAGTCTCATGAGATCCTGCACTGCACAGCTCAGACTCACACAGAGCCATGCCATGCAGTGCAGAAAAGAGGAAGCGCCCTGCTCCAGCGACAGTGGCAGCAACAAAAAAATGAAATTGTTTAGATTGTTTCATGTGCATCTCATTTTAACTTTGTGTGCCTGTCTGGTTATTGTACTTGTCAATGTAATTTGTGAAGAACCATTTAGAAGTATTATGATAAGCGGTATATGAAATTAAATAAAAATAGGGCAGAAAAATCCCAGAGGGACATCTCTAGTCACAAGGCAACCTGGAGCTGCAGTAGAGGTGCTTTGGCGTTCTTACCCATTTTCAGATCTAGGGCCTTTATCAGTGAAGAGTTACTATTTCATCACCTCTGACTGAGCTCTAAGAGCACGTGCAAACAGTCTAAGCCCTCAATGACTTTATACTGCTTAAATCCACCGTTATGAAGAAAGAGAAACTCTCAAAAGCCTGTCACAGACATATTGATGATCGTTGTCGTCAGGGAGTTGCGCATATGCTCGGTTTCCACAGATCCAATAATATTAACTTAGTCCAATAAAGGAGTGTCTGTGCGGCACTGCGTATATCTTGTAGCACTATACAAAGGCTCAATAGTAGTAGTAGAAAAAGGACCTCGGCGTATCAGCTAAGCTTATAATGAGATAATATCTGGCACTGAAACAACATTATTGATCCAGAAAAAACTCCTTTAAATTAATTCTTTAATTAAGCAAATGTACAATAATGAAATAGTTTTGGTATTTTGGAATTTTTAAAGAAAACATTGCTAATCCATAAAGCACACTACACGTTTTAGAGTAAAAGCCTAAACATTAAGGCCCTGATTCTGCAACGCAGGTTGTGGGGCTGTAGGTGCCACTGGGACGTGCAGCCCCGCAATCCATGCTATGCTGAGTCGGCAAAGACTCTCCCCACACGTCCTGTGCTACAGGACGGGGAGAGCCAGAGGGGGACAAGAGGGAGCGGAGAGGGGGCGGGCGTTCTGCAGAACGTACAGGGCCTATTTTGGTCACAGCCCTGTTTGTGCTGCCAGGCCTGCCAGGATGTGCAGCTCAGACCACCTCAGAGGTGCTTTAAACTGCACTTCTTGGCCAATCAGGCCCAGGGCCAGGGCCTGGTGCGAGAGGGCCCCCTCCGCCCGATCCAGGCCACAGGAGACCAACCATGGGTCGGGCGAAGGTTTTTTTGGGGGCCGGAGCCAAGGCTCTGCAAAGCACCTGCAGGAAGGATTACCCTGCACATAGAGGGGGACACACCGGGCCGTCCACAAGCCCTATTCTGGCACCCACGGGAAAGTTTGGTTCCTGTGGACCAGAATAGGGTCTAAACAGCCCCATCTTCAGCAGGGACGTTCGGATGGCCTGGACATGCCCCTTCCAGAATCAGGCTCTAAGTCACTTATCTGAGCAGGTTGATTAAACATCAAAGGTCGCCTGACAAAGGCCTTTGTTTCGCCAAAAAAACCTGCTGCTTCAGGGGCTTAAATTTAAGTCCACTTCTCCAGAAATACATCAGAGCTCCTGATCTTCATGAATGAACACATCTTAGTCATTTTGATTACAAAGATGCCGAAGGTGATTAAAAACACTTAAGCTCATCACATTTCCAATCCCATGCAGACACATCACCACAAAATAAGATGACATGACACTCAGCAACTTAGAGTTCGCCTAACTGAGCACAAGTCTTGTTTACTGCATCATAGAGAGGAGGCTTCTCTGGTTTCCCATTGCTTGCAGAAGCAGCATAGATTTTCTGTGACGGAGTGTATGGTTATTGATCAATTGTAGCTAACCCAAGAGGAAGAGATCGGGGCAAAACATTAATTCAGCACAAACAGCTCTGGATCTATAAATTAAATGCACTGGAACCCAATTTTGGCAAGAGTATATGGTGGAGAATAGCGTAGAGGAGGTAGGACCGGTCTATTGGGAAGCAGCGAAAGCAGTTCTGTGGGGCCGAATTATCGGTTATTGCAGGCATCAACGGAAGCAGCAGGGACAGCAACTTCTTCAAGAGGTACAGGAGTTGCAGAGAAGCCGCGCTCAATATATGATTACCCAATTGGAGGGGAGCCAATGGCTACTCCAGATGCAATGCAATATGGTCAATGCGCTGCTGCAGCAGCACACCCTGAAAAGCATCTACCTATATAAATATAAGGTCCATCAATGGGGTGATAAGACAGCGAAGCTTCTCACCAATTTAGTTCGACCCTCGCGAGTCAAGCGCACCATTACACAGCTTCACAGGGCCGATGGCACTCTTGATAGCGGCACTGAGGAGATTGCCCGCAGATTCTTGCAATATTTCCAATTCTTGTATTGGGCGGAACCTTCTTTCAGAATTTGGCATTATGGCTCACATGGCGCACATGCTTACCCTATTTCGGAGATGCTGCCCCAAGGGGCAAGAAGTGGCAGTGGTCAGCCTAGATGCCAAGAAGGCATTTGACCAGGTAGCATAGGACTATCTGTTTTGGGCTTTGCCAAGGTTTAGCTTGAGTGAGCGTTTTATTAGGTAGGCATGAGCACGATACGAATGTCTGTGGGCTCAGATTATGGTAAATTGTTGCTTGACGGAAGCATTTGAGCTGTAGCGGGGCTCCCGGCAGGATTGCCCACTCTCCCCACTGCTGTTCATATTCTTGCTGAAACTATTTGCTATCAAACTTAGGGGGATGGAGAAATTACCTGGGTCTGGGTGGGGGATCAGGTGTGCAAAATTAGTTTATTCATGGACGACCTGCTGATCATCATGCCTTATTCTTTGGAGGGCCTGGGGGGTCTGCTGGATCTCTAGGCCAGGTTTGGCAGTTTCTCGGGTCTTCGCATCTACTCTAATAAATCTGAGGCCCGCTTGTTGGGGGGGGGGGGGTGGCCGGCGAGATGATTCCTTACCGTTTTGCTGGTCAATGGCGCCGCTTAAATATCTTGGTATATACTTGCATAGCAACCATCGCATGGTCTATCAGAAAAAAATCCAGGAAAATATTCTGCAGCTAGACATGTCTGTGAATGATAGAGAGGCCTACTGTTGTCATTTTATTAGAGGGTAGCCCTCATCTGTATGGCCATCTTCCCCAAAATCTTGTAACAGTTGCAGATGTTACCAGTATGGGTCCATCACAAGGAGGTAGAACAGTTCTGGGGGGTGCTACGAATCTTTCTTTGCCACGAGTGTAGAGCTTGCATAGTATCCAGATAGAGTATCCATAGAGTGCCACTGAACATCACCACTACATGTCACAGTAACCAGATGGAGTATCCGTAGAGTGCCACTGAACATCACTACTACATGTCACAGTAACCAGATGGAGTATCCGTAGAGTGCCACTGAACATCACCACTACATGGCACAGTATCCAGATGGAATTATCTGTAATGGACATCACTACTACATGTCACAGTATCCACATGGAGTATCCGTAGAGTGCCACTGAACATCACTACTACATGTCACAGTATCCAGATGGAGTATCCGTAGAGTGCCACTGAACATCACTACTACATGTCACAGTATCCAGAAAGAGTATCCGTAGAGTGCCACTGAAAATCACCACTACATGTCACAGTAACCAGACGGAGTATCTTTAGAGTGTCACTGAACATCACCACTACATGTCACAGTATCCAGAAAGAGTATCCGTAGAGTGCCACTGAACATCACCACTACATGTCACAGTATCCAGATGGAGTATCCGTAGAGTGCCACTGAACATCACCACTACATGTCACAGTAACCAGATGGAGTATCCGTAGAGTGCCACTGAACATCACCACTACATGTCACAGTATCCAGATGGAGTATCCGTAGAGTGCCACTGAACATCACCACTGCATGTCACAGTATCCATAAAGAGTATCCGTAGAGTGCCACTGAACATCACCACTACATGTCACAGTAACCAGATGGAGTATCCGTAGGGTGCCACTGAACATCACCACTACATGTCACAGTAACCAGATGGAGTATCCGTAGAGTGCCACTGAACATCACCACTACATGTCACAGTATCCAGATGGAGTATCCGTAGAGTGCCACTGAACATCACCACTACATGTCACAGTAACCAGATGGAGTATCCGTAGAGTGCCACTGAACATCACCACTACATGTCACAGTATCCAGATCGAGTATCCGTAGAGTGCCACTGAACATCACCACTACATGTCACAGTAACCAGATGCAGTATCCGTAGAGTGCCACTGAACATCACCACTGTGATAGGCGATGGCCTAGTATGTAGCAGAGCTAGGTCTGAAGCCCTTTTTCCTGCTTTAAAATGTTATTGCAGATTTTGGAAAATCACAGAATGCTGTTAGCTGTTAGAAAGAAATTCCGTTCTATTCTGGTTTGATAACATGTTCTGTTCTCCTGGAGATAAGAGAATTAAACCTTGGTACTGTTTATTGTTTAGGTAAGTCAGATGTCTCTTTCAGTAGAATGCCGCGCCACTGTATCTTTGCTGATTGTGCACTGACCTCGTAATTAGGATGAAAATATAGCAGAGAAACTGAACAGTGTAAGAATATTTTGTCTAGCATTATGAAGATTGTTTAGTGTTTTGAGCCAAGGCTAGAGATACGTCTTAACCTTGCTTTGTTTGGCCTCGCTTTGTTTTGCTTTTGTTAAGACTGCTTCTGATATGCCTTCCACTATCTTTGCAGAAGTAGCAAAATATACTGTAGTAAAAGTATTATGTTTAGTGTTATGTCTAATTGCTGACCCGTGGCTAGTAAGACCCAAGCAGGGGGAGCGAGTCCTGGGCCCGGTCAGAGATGTCTATTGGATGAGAGTAAGTGGGCCACTGTGGCCAGTGAGGAGTTTTGCCTGTATTAGACTGGAGAAGAAAAGTATATAAACTGTCATTTTTCTGAGCTCTGGGCTCAGACTATTTTGAATGTTACTGCAATCTGAGCCTGTGCACATTAAACCGGCTTGAATCTTTCCCTGACTCCGGGTATTATTTATTGCATGCTTATCAGCTACTACATATTTCTGGTGCGTTGGCCGGGAATGTGCGAGTGGGGGATGGTATGCAAGTGAATATGCCCCGACATCTCGCCTCACAGGTTTGGTCCGGCTGGAGTCGAGCCTGACTGACCGCAGGAGGGTCTCTGGCGCCCCTGGTCCTTTTGTATCAGAGGAGACTCCTCCTTGCCTCCGCAGGTTGCTGTTTCTGGCCAGCCAACACCTCGAACCCGAGGGGGGTCCAGGATTCAACCCAAGGAGGGATTGGTTGCGCAGCGCATTAGCTACCGGATCCGGTGAGTATTGATTTTTCTGGTTCTTAGTCAGATAGCTCTGGGAAAGTCTCGAGACACTTCTGGTACAGTAACAGGTAAAGGAAGTCTGATCAACTTCCACGGGCGATCCTAGTACCCTTGCAAGTAGTGCGCGGGGCGAACCCATCAGCCCTTTCGGTTTCAGTAATTCTGGTTTGTCAGTCAGCCCGGGAATTCGGAATTTGGAAAATGCTAGCATGTTTGTCTGTGTGAAGAATGCTTATGAAAAGGAGGAAGCGTTGGGAGTTTGTCTTTGTTATCTGTTGAAACCACGAGTTTCCCTTCTAGTATAAGGGTAGGATTATATTCCGTTGGGTAATTTGTGACACTTTACCGCATATGAAATAGTAAAAGCATAGTTAAGAAGAGTCACTGTAAAAGCAAGAAGCTGTCTCTCTCATTCAGCTGCAGCACAGAGTGAAACTGACAGGAGACGTGTTTGTGCAGAGGAATGTTTTAACCCTATGAAGGCATGTTTTCAACGTTCTGCTGCTGGGCTAATGGGTGCTTATTTTAGGGATTATACCTTTTTTTTATTCAATATTTTGTAATAGTGATGTGCCTTCTGCTATGGTCATGTATTATATATCATTTAATAAGAATGTTTAGTCAGAATTGTGGATCTCGATAGTATTGTACTTAGCCTGGAAAGGGTTACATTCCTACTCGAATTCCTGTGCAGATCAAGTGAGCAGAAATCTTGTAGGGCTCAGGTTTCAATAGGAAAGGATGCTTGTATTTTCCCTTTGCCCTACGAAGCCTACGAACTAGGAAGGAAAATGTGTATATGTATTTTAGATGTCCACCCGCTTTATGGAAAATGTATCCAGAATGAATGTCTTTTTGAATCTCTGCTTCCTAAAAACTGTAAAATTGAAAGTAATTTCTTTTGTAAAGCCAAGCTGATTACGGCTGGCAGTTAGTTTTTTGCCAAGTAATTTTATTCCAGTTATACGTAACAGCTATGTAGTCGTCATGTTATGAACTATAGTTCTTTCTGTTAGGATTTGTTATTATAACATGTTGCAAAAGTGTAGTTTTCTATTGTAAGGACTCTATCTAGATTGTTCCTCTGTCTGTTGACAAGCACATGTGAGGGCTACAGTCCACCGCTGACACTGCAGGCAGGGATTCATTTTACCAGTTCAGAGTCACCCACAGTCAGCGCCCGAGAACATGAAGTGGAATCCAAATAGTGCAGGCAGCCCTCACTATATGCTTCATGCAATCCAGCAGCCCAGGAGAATTTGTGCATGGTAAATGCAGTTTTTGTCAAGTCAGTCCCAGGGAGATATAAAACAGAACTTGCAGAAACGGGATGGATTTGCGGGCATGAATACAGCACGATTAAGTTGTTTAGAATGTCTGTGAATTGTGGAGATAATGTGACAGAGAAAGTGAATGTAAGATGGAGAAGAGAGCAGTTCTTCTTGCTGATACTTTAGTTGAATGATGTGGAGGAAGTTTTCCTAATCGAAGGAGCTGGATTGATAGTGCTGACTGTTCCCCGAGAAGAGTAGCGGTTCTATAGTGCATCTCCAATCAGGCCAGCAAAGTTCCTGTATACTTACCAGCATTGCAGCCCCACCTGGAGTATGGGCAGAGAATAATCCACCTGGCCTAGCAAAGAATATAGCTCCTGTACTTGTTACCCTTAAGCCAGGAGCAGAACCAGTGCATGTGCGTCAGTATCCCCTCCCAAGACCAGCAATTGAAGGCATTCATCGCCACCTGAAGAAATTATTGCAGTACGGACTTCTAAGAGAATGCCAATCACCCTGGAACACCCCCCTTCTCCCAATCAAGAAGCCTGGGACAGGTGACTACCGCCCAGTGCAGGATCTACGTCGAGTAAACAGTGCAGTTGAAACCATACATCCAGTAGTACCAAATCCTTACACCCTCCTAGGACTGATTCCAGCAGAAGCCACTCACTTTACTGTTTGGACTTAAAAGATGCTTTTTTTTTCTGTATACGCCTGACAGAGGCCAGTCAGCTTTTGTTTGCATTTGAATGGGAAAACCCTACCACAGGACGGCGAGGGCAACTTACTTGGACTCGATTACCACAAGGATTTAAGAACTCACCCACTATCTTCAGTGCAGCCCTCAGTCAAGATTTGTCAAGCTACTCTGTGATTCCGGGAAAAAGAATTTTGCTCCAATATGTAGCCACCAATAACAAATCTGATTGTATACAAGCTACAAGTGATCTCTTGCACCTTTTGAATGAAGCTGGATACAAGTTTTCCAGAGCCAAGGCGCAGCTGTGCCAGACAGAAGTGAAATACTTAGGGTTCCTCCTGTCCAAAGGAACCCGGAAATTAGGACTTGAGCGAAAAGAAGCAGTATGCCGCATCCCAACCCCCACTACTAGGAAACAGGTGCGAGCTTTCTTGGGAGCTGCAGGCTACTGCCGAATATGGATACCAAATTTTGCGCTCATGGCGAAACCCTTGTACCAAGTCACACAAGGAATGGAACGATCTCCCCTGGAATGGGGCCCAGAACAAGATAAAGCATTCAAATCATTGAAAACAGCATTGATGTCAACCCCAGCTTTGGGCCTGCCGGATGTGCAGAAACCATTTCGTCTGTATGTCCATGAATCAAGTGGAAACGCATTGGGAGTCTTGACCCAGCCTCTTGGGTCTTGGCAGCGACCTGTGGCCTACCTGTCGAAACAATTGGATCCTGTTGCCAAAGGCTGGCCACCTTGCCTGAGAGCTGTAGCAGCCACAGCCCTATTAGTGAGCGAAGCTGATAAGCTCACCTTAGGACAAAACCTTCTTCAAGTTACTGTACCACACTCTGTTTTAACCCTGATGGAACATAAAGGAAGCCATTGGCTCACTAATGCCCGAATGTTAAAATATCAAAGTATGCTATGTGAGAATCCTAACTTGCAATTAAGTCTCAGCCAAACTCTAAACCCAGCCACCCTATTGCCCGTCGGTCCAGGCCCTCCTGACCATGATTGCTTGGAAGTAATGGACATTGTGTGCTCAGGTTGCCTAGACTCAACTGATATCCCCTTGGACCGCCCAGACAAAACTTTCTTTGTGGATGAAAGCAGTCTTGTCATCATTAATGGACATAGTTGTGTTAAATATGCAGTGGTGACCCTTGATCTAGTAGTTAAGTCCTCAGCCCTGGCCCCAGGTTCTTCCTATAGCCCTTCAAAGGATATACTTAGCCCCTGCTAAGTCTTTAGGAGTTTCCCCTTTTGAGATTCTGAGATTCTGTAGCCTATTGTATAGAGAATAAAAGGAGATGTGTGACAGATAGGATCTGAAATTACTAGATAAGCACTATTGGTTTTAAGTGCTGTTTTGCAGGGTCTTCATGCGTGAGTACGAGATCAGCCCATCCAAACCCCTGCATCCTTTCAAGCCTGGAGCCTCGGTGTGGGTGACAGAGTAGAAGAAGACACCGCTGGCGCCGTATTGGAAAGGGCCATATGTCGTCTTGTTATCAACCCCAACAGCAGTTAAAGTGGCCGAGATCGACTCCTGGATCCACCACAGTCGAGTGAAACCAGCCATAGTACCTGAGAGTCGTCCCTGGACTTCGATCGCAAATCCTGCAGCACCCTTGCGACTCACGCTGCGAAGAAAAGATCCGTCATCATAAGAACTTTACCAACCTGCTCCTGGACGTCAAGAGAACAGACGTCCTCCAGTTTTGCATTCCAGCAGCCGCTTCTGAACTTGGTCGTGGACTTCCATAAATGACTCCATTGCGCCTCACCCTACGACAACAGCCACGGACCTAAGACTTATTGGTCCCTCGGAAACTGCACTATTTCAAGACTGTTTGTTTATCCGAGGGTAAGCCTCGCATCTGGAGAAAGCTGAAATCATCAGAAATAGACTGTGTTGTGTTAAGAAATTGAGTCCTCTATGAGACTGTGTTCAAATGTTCTGAAAAAAAAAAAGAAAAAGAAAAAAACTGTTTTGATCTCCTAAAAAATGAACTGCTCTAAGGAGGCAATAATAGCCTGAGAGACTGTACTATGATATTTTAAGAGCCTGCGACATCCCAGAGGACAGTGATACTTTGGAATCTACAGCCCTACTCCTGCCACAAAGCTGGTAGGTCTACGTACGGCAGAAGCTTGAGGACCTACAATCAACTCTACGTCTGCTACCTGTTGTGGAAGCCGACAGTTCCACCATTTTTCCAGAGACTATGCTCTTTATGGATTCTTATTCTTGCTTCGTTCTGGCGGCAGCCTTGGGGTGCTTTGAATTGACTCTTGCCCTACTTCCCTGTGCAGCCTGCAAACCTAGTATTTGCACAACAGGGAATACCCGGACTTGTCTCAACCCCCCGCCAGAATCTTTCCTCTCCTGTTATGGGAACTGCGATGGAACAATGAGAACGGGCCTATTGCTATGATGAACAGTATATATGTCATTTGTTCCTCCTATGTCTCCTGCCCCTCCGCTTATACACTAGGCATGCTATATGATTTGACAAAGACACTTGTATCAAATGTATTTTTGATTGTGGCTATTTGCATATGTATCCCCTGTTTCCTGCCTTTATGCTTGCGCATGCTGAACTCTATTATCGATAGTACTATTGACCGCAAGGCAGCGGCACATATATTAGTCTCATGGAATTATTACCCTATACCACACAGTGATACCTCTACTATGGTCTGAAGTATTTTTGCTATTTGTGTGATTAGATTCTCACCCTTCCTCACTTGCGGGTGTGAATAATCAAAAGGAGGGAATGTGATAGGCGATGGCCTAGTATGTAGCAGAGCTAGGTCTGAAGCCCTTTTTTCCTGCTTTAAAATGTTATTGCAGATTTTGGAAAATCACAGAATGCTGTTAGCTGTTAGAAAGAAATTCCGTTCTATTCTGGTTTGATAACATGTTCTGCTCTCCTGGAGATAAGAGAATTAAACCTTGGTACTATTTATTGTTTAGGTAAGTCAGATGTCTCTTTCAGTAGAATGCCGCGCCACTGTATCTTTGCTGATTGTGCACTGACCTCGTAATTAGGATGAAAATATAGCAGAGAAACTGAACAGTGTAAGAATATTTTGTCTAGCATTATGAAGATTGTTTAGTGTTTTGAGCCAAGGCTAGAGATACGTCTTAACCTTGCTTTTTTTGGCCTCGCTTTGTTTTGCTTTTGTTAAGAATGCTTCTGATATGCCTTCCACTATCTTTGCAGAAGTAGCAAAATATACTGTAGTAAAAGTATTATGTTTAGTGTTATATCTAATTGCTGACCCGTGGCTAGTAAGACCCAAGCAGGGGGAGCGAGTCCTGGGCCCGGTCAGAGATGTCTATTGGATGAGAGTAAGTGGGCCACTGTGGCCAATGAGGAGTTTTGCCTGTATTAGACTGGAGAAGAAAAGTATATAAACTGTCATTTTTCTGAGCTCTGGGCTCAGACTATTTTGAATGTTACTGCAATCTGAGCCTGTGCACATTAAACCGGCTTGAATCTTTGCCTGACTCCGGGTATTATTTATTGCATGCTTATCAGCTACTACACCACTACATGTCACAGTATCCAGAAAGAGTATCCGTAGAGTGCCACTGAACATCACCACTACATGTCACAGTAACCAGACGGAGTATCTTTAGAGTGCCACTGAACATCACCACTACATGTCACAGTATCCAGAAAGAGTATCCGTAGAGTGCCACTGAACATCACCATTACATGTCACAGTAACCAGATGGAGTATCTTTAGAGTGCCACTGAACATCACCACTACATGTCACAGTAACCAGATGGAGTATCCGTAGAGTGCCACTGAACATCACCACTACATGTCACAGTAACCAGATGGAGTATCCGTAGAGTGCCACTGAACATCACCACTACATGTCACAGTAACCAGATGGAGTATTTACATTTTATTTAGCATTTTTATATATACCACATTTCCGTGAGTCAATGCAGTTTACATGGAAAAATGTAAAGTTACCGTTACATTGAACAGGGAATATTAACATGGAATGAGCTTTTTAAAAGTGATAATTCATATAAAGTAACTTTAATATATGATTGTGCATATATGATAAGATGGTGTTTAGGGGATAGGTGCAGAGCAGTGAAATAAATTGATTAGTGGTTCATACGAATCAAAATGTGTATGGATTCTCATTGTCCAGTGCTCTATGTAGGTGTATCCAAGTGCATGAGAGAGGAAGGCCTTGGGTAAAGAGTAGTTACTCACCTGTAACAGGTGTTCTCCAGGAGCAGCAGGAATCAGTCCTCACATATGGGTGACATCGGCGTCGACAGAGCCCCCATGCGGAGCATTTCCCCAGCTTTCAAAGAAAGCCTTTGGGAATGCAGGCACGCATGCACGGTCCCCTTCCTGCCCTAAGCTGCCATCTTGCTCAGTCTAATGACATAGCTAAAAGACAGCACAAAAAGAAAATGAACTATATACAACTGCAACTCCAAGGGGAGGAGGGAGGGTCGTGAGGACTGATTCCTGCTGCTCCTAGAGAACACTTGTTACAGGTGAGTAACTACTCTTTCTCCAGGACCAAGCAGGAAGTCAGTCCTCACATATGGGTGACTCCCTAGCTCTGGGCTACCAGGAACCCAGGCTGAAAAATAGAGCTCCCTTTACAGCCTCTGCAACAGTGAGAGAATCTTCTCTGAGACCACACCTGAACGGTAGCCCAACACCAGGGCCGGAGGGTAGGAGTTGCCTAAACCTCAAAGAGATTACGGAGTACTGCTTGCCCGAAAGCACTGTCCCTATGGGACTCCCTCTCGAGACAGTAGTGGTCCGCAAAAGTCTGGCTTGAAGACCAAGTAGCAGCCCGGCAGATGTCTGCCAACGGAACAGAGCGGAAGTGAGCTACTGATGCGGCCTTCGCCCTGACCCGGTGGGCTGTGACTCGACCCTCCAGGGAGAGTCCGGCTGCCCTGTACGCCCAGGCGATACAGTCTGCCACCCAGATGGACAACGTATGCTTAGTGACAGGCAACCCCAATTTATTAGGGTCAAAGGAAATGAAGAGCTGAGAAGCCCTTCTATGCCCCTGCGTACGTTCAAGGTAAAAGGACAGCGCCCTTCTACAATCCAGGGTATGCAAGATAGTCTCTGCCCTACTGGCATGCGGCCTGGGAAAGAATGTTGGAAGTACCACCTCCTGGTTGAGGTGGAAGGAGGACACTACCTTTGGAAGGAACTTAGGATGAGTCCGCAAGACTACCCTGTTCCTATAGAACCTGGTATAGGGCCTATCCGAGACCAGGGCCTGAAGCTCACTCACCCGCCTAGCCGAGGTGAGTGCCACAAGGAACAACACCTTCCAGGAGAGGAAACGTAAATGGCAGGTTGCCATTGGCTCAAAAGATGGGCGAGTCAGTTGCTGCAAGACCACATTGAGATCCCACTCAGTGGCCGGTGGACGAATAGGAGGCTTAAGCAGAAGCAGACCTCTGAGAAAGCGAGACACCAGAGGGTGGCCTGAGAGAGATTGTCCATCCACTGGCGAGTGGTGAGCTGAGAGGGCACTGAGGTGAACCCGGACAGAGTTGGACTGGAGTCCTAGGTTGGAAAGGTGGAGCAGGTATTGTAGCACCACCTGGACAGAGCAGGAGAAGGGGTCCTCTTGCTGTTGAGAACACCAAGTAGAGATCCTACGTCACTTCAGAGCATAGGCCTTCCTAGTGGAATGCTTCCTGAAGGCCAACACTACCTCTTCAACCTCCCTTGATAGGAGTAAGGGAGCAAGGACTAGCCTTTCAGCAGCCAGGCCATCAAATTGAGGGATTTGAGGTTGGGATGCAAGAGGGACCCCTGATCCTGGGTCAGAAGGTCGGGTTGCAACCCCAGAGGAAGTGGAGTATCCACTGCCAACTACAGAAAAAGAGGGAACCACGGCTGCCTAGGCCCCCTGGGGGCTATCAGGATCACCGTCTGCTTTCTATCTTTTAACCATAAGAACATAAGATATGCCATAATGGGTCAGACCAAGGTCCATCAAGCCCAGTATTCTGTTTCCAACAGTAGCCAATCTAGGTCATACGTACCTAGCAGTTTCCCCAAGGGACACAGGTTCCACAATGCTTGTATTGGTTCAAGCTTTGATATCCTGGGTCCCTTCTTAATAATGGTTTATGGACCTTTCCTCCAGGAAGTTGTCCAAACCTTTTTTAAACCCAGCTACACTAACAGCCTTTACTACATCCTCCGGTAACAAATTCCAGAGTTTGATTACACGTTGAGTGAAAAAATATTTTCTTTTATTAGTCTTAAATAGTTTACCCTGTAGCTTCATTGCATGTCCCCTAGTCTTTCTATATTCTGATCCACAATAGTACACTGCCTTCTATCCCATAACTCTTTAGTTTTGCCAAACGTCTCTGATGAGGGACCTTGTCAAAGGCTTTCTGAAAGTCCAGATACACAATATCAACCGACTCACCTTTGTCCACCTGATTATTCACCCCTTCAAAAAAACATAACAGATTAGTAAGACAAGATCTTCCTTGTCTAAAGCCTTGTTGGCTGTCTCCCATTAGGTCATGACTATCTACTTGTTGAGTAATTTTGTTCTTTATGATGGTTTCTACCATTTTTCCCGGTACTGATGTCAGGCTCACTGGTCTGTAGTTTCCCGGATCACCCCTGGAACCCTTTTAAAAATTGGTGTTACATTGGCGATCCTCCAATCTTCAGGTATTACAGATGATTTTAATGATAGTTCACAGATTACTAATAGCAGGTCTGCAATCTCTTATTTCAGTTCTTTCAACACCCTTGGATGTATACCATCCGGCCCAGGTGATTTGCTACTCTTCAGTTTATCTAATAGTTGTAATACATCTTCTCGATGTATCGATATTTCCTTCAATTCTTCCGCACCTTTAAATACCACTTCAGTCATGGGTAACATCCCTACATCTTCCTCAAAAAAGACTGAAGCAAAGAATTCATTCAATCTCTCCGCTATCGCCTTGTCGCCTCTTAGTGCTCCTTTAACCCCTTTATCATCTAATGGACCAACCTAGATTGGCCACTGTTGGAAACAGGATACTGGGCTTGATGGACCTTGGTCTGACCCAGTATGGCATATCTTATGTTCTTATACTATCCAGTTAGTGCAGGGTGGTCCATGGATGGAGCAGAGGCCGTACCAGTGTTAATCAGGTAAGTGCCAACACTTATCTGCTTAGCCCAATTTTCAATAGCCCTTGTCCAGATAATGTAGGCCGCATGAAAATCAGGCCTATGTTGCAGTCTGGGCAAGCACTGGATGAAAATTGTGCCAAGCAGCAGTTACACAGTGAGCTCAGTCCTGATATTCATGGCAGCTCCTATTTCGATACTGCCGCCAAATATCCTGCCAGTACCATGGCCGGCTGCTGTGGCATTTGGACCAAATTTTCAAAACTGCTGCTATTCAAAGTATTCTGTTACCTGCATGTCTCAAAGAAGGTGCAAAGGGTCCTGCATGGAAAACGCACAATCTCTTGTTGATTGTAGCCAATTGCTCTGCAGGAGCAACCAATAAGTTCGGTAATAGAGGAAAGAAGGGATCTGGTGAGCTAAGTAGGAAGCAGCAGACCCACAAAGGGCTCCATATGCCAAAAGCACAGACTTTAAACGCGATGTGCTGTGTAATGGAAGTCCACTTTGGAGAAATCTACTGCTGCACTCCTGTTCTCATGTGCAGGTGGCCTTGCCAGTCTGAGCAATTGCAAGGAGCTTTCTATACTAGAAGGAAGACTATGTACCCCAAGGAGAAGCACTTAGTTTTCTTACTAACTTTAATTTATAAAACATTTTGGTGGCCACCCTAATATGTACATTTACAGCCCAAATTCATTGTAAATTTTCTAGCTGTTAAGGCTAGAGGAATATGCTTTTGCCTGCGCATCCTGTCCTAAGATCCTCACTCTTCCTCACATTTAAGCAGCAGCACAGTCATTTAATTCATGTGCAGGCACATTTCAAATGGGACGTCCAAGTGCAATCTGGGACGTCAAAACCAGAATGTCTGAAAAGAAAGGCAGAGGCGCAGTTCCAGAATCAGTGACGCGCCCCATCTGCACATGTATGAGATGCAGGCGCGTGCAAGATCAGGCGCAGTTCCAGAATCACTGACGCGCCCCATCTGCACATGTATGAGATGCAGGCGCGTGCAAGATCAGGCGCAGTTCCAGAATCAGTGACGCGCCCCATCTGCACATGTATGAGATGCAGGCGCGTGCAAGATCAGGCGCAGTTCCAGAATCAGTGACGCGCCCCATCTGCACATGTATGAGATGCAGGCGCGTGCAAGATCAGGCGCAGTTCCAGAATCAGTGACGCGCCCCATCTGCACATGTATGAGATGCAGGCGCGTGCAAGATCAGGCGCAGTTCCAGAATCAGTGACGCGCCCCATCTGCACATGTATGAGATGCAGGCGCGTGCAAGATCAGGCGCAGTTCCAGAATCAGTGACGCGCCCCATCTGCACATGTATGAGATGCAGGCGCGTGCAAGATCAGGCGCAGTTCCAGAATCAGTGACGCGCCCCATCTGCACATGTATGAGATGCAGGCGCGTGCAAGATCAGGCGCAGTTCCAGAATCAGTGACGCGCCCCATCTGCACATGTATGAGATGCAGGCGCGTGCAAGATCAGGCGCAGTTCCAGAATCAGTGACGCGCCCCATCTGCACATGTATGAGATGCAGGCGCGTGCAAGATCAGGCGCAGTTCCAGAATCAGTGACGCGCCCCATCTGCACATGTATGAGATGCAGGCGCGTGCAAGATCAGGCGCAGTTCCAGAATCAGTGACGCGCCCCATCTGCACATGTATGAGATGCAGGCGCGTGCAAGATCAGGCGCAGTTCCAGAATCAGTGACGCGCCCCATCTGCACATGTATGAGATGCAGGCGCGTGCAAGATCAGGCGCAGTTCCAGAATCAGTGACGCGCCCCATCTGCACATGTATGAGATGCAGGCGCGTGCAAGATCAGGCGCAGTTCCAGAATCAGTGACGCGCCCCATCTGCACATGTATGAGATGCAGGCGCGTGCAAGATCAGGCGCAGTTCCAGAATCAGTGACGCGCCCCATCTGCACATGTATGAGATGCAGGCGCGTGCAAGATCAGGCGCAGTTCCAGAATCAGTGACGCGCCCCATCTGCACATGTATGAGATGCAGGCGCGTGCAAGATCAGGCGCAGTTCCAGAATCACTGACGCGCCCCATCTGCACATGTATGAGATGCAGGCGCGTGCAAGATCAGGCGCAGTTCCAGAATCAGTGACGCGCCCCATCTGCACATGTATGAGATGTACATACAGATATCCCCAGGAGAGCCTGGGACAACTAAGGCATCTAATAGCATAATGCTTAGAGTAGTGAAGAGCTGGGTGGCCAGAGTTCAAATCCATAGAGGTGATATGTACGCCATTAAAAGTTGTACCACTTGTGATTCTAGTTTTGTTGCTGTACATTGGCAAAACTATTCGTCCCTTTAAGCTCAGGATGAGAGAGCATAGGTGGACGGTGTGGATGCAAGGAAGTTCCCATTGTTCAACAGATCGGCGAACACATGTCCTGTCTCAAGGAATACAAACCAAATTGTTGATGTACTTAACGCAGAAAGTGAGCACTCCAAAATTGATGTTGTCATCCACCTGGGCACAAATGACCTGGCTAGAAACAGTGCGTCTGCAGTTCAAAGGGACTTCCAGACTCTGGGAGAGAAACTCAAGCCCATTGTTAACACTGTAGCATTCTCAGAAGTTCTACCTGTTTTTGGTAGGGGGGGCAGAAAGGCTGCATCGCATAAACAAACTTTAATACATGGCTCCAAACCTGGTGCAAACAAGAAGGATTTAGATATACAGGCGACTGGGAAAACAGATGGATCAACAAAAGATTATACTGTGATGAATGACTACATCTCTCCATTGCAGGGAAAAGGATTCTAAGTGAAAAATAAATTCAGGCATTATGTGGACAGGTATTTAAACTAGAGAAAAAGGGGGTGATGGATGGGGAAGAACAAGTTCAGGACGTCACTCCCGGCAACAGCAGAATAACATTAGAAACAGCCACCCTTTTAAACCACACATCAATGACAAGTGGGAAGAGGTGTGTAGAACAAAATCAATGCAAAATACAGGCAAGCCAGTTAAATGCTGGAAAGCAATGGGCACAAATGCTCGAAGCTTAGCCAACAAGGTTCCTGACCTGGAAGCCCTAATGGTGAAAATGTTGGACATTGTGGCCATTACAGAAACATGATTTAATGAATCACATGAATGGGATATAGCCATAGCTGGCTATAATCTGTTCAGAAGAGATAGAGAAGGTGGAAAAGGAGGAGGAGGAGCCCTATATGTCAAAAGCAATAGTAAAGCTCCTGAAATGCAGGGGACATGGGGAAAAGAAGAAGCACTATGGATTGTGTTGGAAAGAGGTCTGGTGTGCTCTACAGGCCTCTGACTCAAACCGAAGAAATAGATAGTGAATTGATAATAGATATTGCAAAGATAGCCACAAGGGGGGAAGTGATCACATTGGGTGACTTTAATCTACCCGATGTGGATTGGAGTACTCCTTCTGCAAATCTCGAAAGAAGTAAAAAAGTTGTGGATGCTCTCCAAGATGTGTTACTTAGACAAATGGTGATGGAACCGACCATGGAAAACTTGATGCTGGATTTAGTGCTCATCAATGGAGATAGCGTGTCGAATGTCTGGGTGGGTGCCCCTGGGAGCAGCAGCAATCATCACACTATGTGGTTTGAGATAAAGGCCAAGGTGCAGTCCAATCACAGCAAGCTCAAAGTCCTAGACTTCAAAAACATTGATTTCAGTAAAATGGCCACCTGAAGGAGGAGCTGTCAGGGTGGGAGGGGATAAGGGAAGTGAAATTGTAATGGGCTAAACTAAAGGTGGCAATAAAAGGGGCAACAAATAAATATGTAAAGAAAGTAAATAAAAACAAGAGGAGAAAGATACCTATTTGGTTCTCCAAAGAAGTGGCTGCACACAAAAAGGCAAAAAACACAGTTTTCACAAAATTCAGAAGTTCGCAAACAGAGGAACACGGAAAGGAATACAGGATAAAACTAAAAGAGACAAAAAGAGAAATAAGGAAAGCAAAATCAAAGGCAGAAGAAAAGATGGCTAAAGATGTTAAGTGTGGCAACAAACCTTTCTTCAGGTATATTCAAGAGAGGAAGAAAATCAGAGGTGGAACTGCAGGACTCAGAAGTGCTGAGAACGGACTTGTGGAAAGTGACATTGAAAAAGCTAAATTGCTAAACAAATACTTCTGCTCTGTTTTTACTAAAATCCTGGAGAAAGACCATCTATGACTCCCAAATATAAAAACGGGAATGGAGTAGATACCACACCATTCACCGAAGATGATGTGCTAGAACAACTTGCAAAACTGAAAGTGGACAAGGCCATGGGACCGGATGGGATACATCCCAGGATATTGAAAGAGCTCAAAGAAGTTCTTGCAGGGTCTTTAAAGGATGTTTTTAACAGATCCTTGGAGACAGGAGAAGTTCCACAGGACTGGAGAAGGGCTGATGTGGTACCTCTCCAAAAAGTGGTAACAGGGAAGAAGTGGCAAACTACAGACCGGTAAGCCTTACCTCTGTGGCGGGTAAAGTAATGGAGGCGCTCCTGAAAGAGCAAATAGTGGATTTTCTCAAAACCAACAGGTGGCATGATCCAAGGCAACATGGTTTTACCAAAGGCCAATCTTGCCAAAGAAATCTGATTGAGTTCTTTGACTAAGTGACCAGAGAGCTAGATCAGGGACATGTGATGGATGTCATCTACCTGGATTTCAGCAAATTCTTTGATACTGTTCCTCATAGCAGGCTTATCAATAAACTCAGTTTGTGGATGGGTCCCAAGGTGGTGAACTGGATCAGAAATTGGTTGACTGACAGACAGAACTCACTCGGATGAAAGGAGGGTGATTAGCGGGGTGCCCCAGGGTTCGGTCCTGGGACTGGTACTGTTCAATGTATTTGTGAGTGATATTGCTGAAGGACTGAATGGAAAGGTCTGTCTTTTTGCAGATGACACGAAAATTTGCAACAGAGAGGACTCCTCTAAGGGTGTGGATAACATGAGGAAAGATCTACAAAAGCTGGAAGAATGGTCTAATGCTTGGCAGTTAAGATTTAATGTGAAAAAGTGCAGTGTCATGCACTTGGGAAGCAGAAATCCAAGGGAAATGTATGTGAAAGGGGGCGAGAGGTTGGTGTGCATGTACCAGGAGAAGGACCTTGGTGTGATTAATCTCCAGGAACAAGCAGGAATAAGTCCTCACATATGGGTACGTCGGAACCGACGGAGCCTGCGCGGGAAAGCTCCCCAGCTTCCCAGAAAGGAAGCTTTTGGGGCCTCCCACAGCGCATGCGCGCTGCCTTCCCGCCTTCCTGACCAACTCTCCTCAGTTCTTCTTTTTCCGCGGAGCCAGCAGGTCGTGTTCCTGTCACCGCTGAAGAAATTGTTATTTTAATTTGTTTCTTTGACCACGTGTCTGCCTTCCCCAATTCCGGACCGGTACAGCCGGTCTTTTTTCATTTATTTCTTAAAAAAAAAAAATAATAATAATAATTACTTTTTCCTCACTTGGTGTGTTTATTCTGTGAGGCCTCTAGGCCTTCTCAGATTCTCCCTCATGGAGAAACCAGCCTCTGGTTTTAAAAAATGCACCAAGTGTACCAGTACTATTTCAGTTACAGATACCCATGAATGGTGTCTTAAATGTTTGGGGCCTGACCATTCCATTCCGGATTGTCCATCCTGCTCTCTGATGTCCAAACGGGGCTTACAGAACAGAGCAGCCAAGTTTCATATGCTGTTTTCTGCGGATACTCCAGCATCAACATCCTCCAGGTCTTCCTCTCCTGATGGATCTCAGGTAACCAAACATTCTTCAGGCAGGTCCTCAAAGGGCAAATCTCCCTCTAAGCAGCGAGAGGCCCTTGGCTTTGACCCTGAGGACCCTGCCCCAGCCAAACAACCCCAGCGGGAAGCTCTGGCTTCCAAAGCTCCTCCTATGGGGTTACAGGTAGACATCGATGGCACGGCCTCGACCGATCACCTGTTAGATTGCTCTGGGGTACCGGCTAACACCGGTACCGACATCCAGGCAGTTGTGGCGTCTATGGGTACTATGGTACAATCCATGCAGCAGGCCATACTGGCTTTCATTAACGCTGCAACGCCCTCGGTACCGCGACAATCGGTTCCGACTCCGGTTCCGGTACCACAACCGATACCGGTACCCAGAGCATCTACTTCCAGTAGTATGCCGGTTCCGGTTTCCGGTTCCGGAAATTTTCTCGATACCGATCCGGTTCCCGGTACGCCCGATGTCGATACCGGTCGGTACGCGTATCGATCTCTGGAAGCTAATAGGCGGTACTTTGAATCTTCTGAAGATTCTGATACCTCAGATGATTCTGCTGATGTCTCTTTTAATCTTCCTGAGGAGCCCTCTTCTCCAAAAAGGAGAATGTCTCCTCCAGAGGATTTGTCCTTTCAAGACTTCATTATTGAAGTAGCTAAAGGACTCTCCATATCTGTAACCTCTGAAAAGGAACCTAGAGCAAAAAAATTGGATATTTTAGGATACTCTAAGGTTCCCAAAGAGGCAGCCACCTTACCCATACATGAAATTCTTCAAGAACACATGATGGACTTGTGGGAGGCTCCTCTCACCCTATCTCCACATTCTCGACGTTTGGACACCATGTATCGGGTTCCTCCTTCTCCTGGTTTTCAAAAAACTCAGCTCCCTCACCACTCTATTGTGGTGAAGTCTGCTATGAAAAAGATAAAGAGTACCAAAAGGCACTCTTCTACCCCTCCAGGAAGAGAATGTAGGACTCTGGATGCTTTTGGCAGAAAAATCTTCCAAGCTAGCATGCTTATTGCCAGAATAAATTCATACAGCCTCTATATGGGTATGTTTTTGAAAGAGATTGCACTGAAGATACGTCATTTTCTCCCCTTTATCCCAGAGGATAAAAAGGAGGAGTTCCTTCTTTTGCTAAAGCAAACTCAAGATGTTCCAAAGTTCTCCAACAGAGCAGCCTTTGACTCTTTTGAGGGAGCTAGCAGAGCCTCCGGCATTGCCATAGCTGCTCGCAGACTTGCTTGGCTCCAGGCCTCTGATTTGGAACCCTGGGTACAAGAAGGCTTGGGCAATCTGCCCTGTACAGGTGAAAATCTGTTTGGCAAGGAGTGGCAAATCAAAGCCACTCAAATGGATGCAGAGAATGCTGCTTTAGATAGACTTTCTAAGTCTACCTCTACCCCTGCCAAGAAAAAACCTTTTAAGAAGCCTTTCTATAAAAAGACCAGATTTTCCACAAATGCTGGCCAGCAATCTTCCCAAGTTCGCTTTGCTCCTAAGCGTCAGCAATCTAAACAGGCCAGAACAAAGTCTACAGGGGCTGCTACAGTCCAGCAGTCCCAAGCCCCTCAGAGTTTTTGACTTGATTCTAGAGAACTTAACCTTTCTGGCTCTGCAACAACCAGAGCCTCTCACCATTCCAGGAAGGTTAACTCATTTTGCTGCCAGATGGGAACAAATCACATCAGAACAGTGGACCCTCTCTATCATCAGAGAGGGCTACAAACTACATTTCTCCAGCCTTCCTCCCCATACCATGGTGAGACAATTCAATTCTCCCCCATCTCTCCTGTACCTGTTGGGTCAGGAGGTGACCACTCTTCTCGCCCAAAAGGCAATAGAAGAGGTTCCTCTTCCTCAACAAGGGTCAGGTTTCTACTCCCCTTATTTTCTCATTCCCAAGAAAACAGGGGGATACAGACCCATTCTGGATCTGAGAGAATTGAACAAATTTCTATGCAAGGAGAAATTCAAGATGCTCTCTCTAGGTACTCTCCTTCCATACCTGCAGAGTCAAGATTGGCTTTGTTCTCTAGATCTAAAGGATGCGTACACACATATACTCATCCATCCATCCCACAGAAAATTCCTACGGTTTCTGTTCCAGTGAAAACATTTCCAATACAGAGTACTTCCCTTTGGTCTAGCCTCTGCTCCAAGGGTATTTACCAAATGCATGGCAATAGTAGCTGCATTTCTACGCACTCTGGGAATCTTTGTCTTCCCATACCTGGACGACTGGCTCATCCGAGCTCCATCTCAGTCCGAGGCTCAGACTTCCCTGGACCCCACCAGACGCATACTGCAGTATCTGGGCCTCGTCATCAATCTGCCAAAGTCTCAACTCACCCCTACTCAGTCCCTAGAATTCATAGGGGCCTGGCTAGATACCACCACTGCAAGGGCCTATCTTCCTCAAGCCCGTTGCCACCGTCTAGTGCACTTGGCCTCTCAAATTCAGTCCAGAAGCCACTTGACTGCCAGAGAGATGCTACAACTGCTAGGCCACATGGCATCCACAGTTCATGTGGTGCCCTATGCTCGCCTACATATGAGAGCAGCTCAATGGACTTTGTCCACCCAGTGGACCCAAGCATCAGGAGCTTTCTCAGACCAAATAGCAACCTCAAAACGTCTTTTTTGGTCTCTCCAATGGTGGATATCCACTCAAAATCTGTTGTTGGGGGCCCCCTTCCAACCTTTGTTACCCCAAGCAACTCTCACTACAGATGCCTCCCAAACAGGTTGGGGAGCTCATCTCCAAGACCTCTCCACTCAGGGCACTTGGTCTCCACAGGAGACCACCCTTCATATCAACCTTTTGGAGCTGCGAGCAATTTTCCTTGCTCTCAAGGTCTTTCATACCCTCCTCATCAACATGACAGTCCTTGTTCATACCGACAATCAAGTAGCCATGTTCTACATAAACAAACAAGGAGGGACTGGCTCTCTGTCGCTTTGCAACGAAGCTCTAAAATTGTGGGCCTTCGCCAGAGAGCATCAAATCCATCTCCTGGCAGTATACCTCCCAGGAATCCAAAACTCTTGGGCAGACAGACTCAGTCGAGTTCTGCTTCCACACGAATGGTCCCTGCACATGGATCAGGTACTCAGAATCTTTCAGAAATGGGGAACCCCGGACATAGACCTGTTTGCAAGTCCGTGCAATGCCAAACTTCCCCGGTTCTGTTCCAGAATTCCGTGTCAGGGAGCTCAGGCCAAGGATGCCTTCCTCCTTCATTGGGGTCCGGCCTTCCTGTATGCCTTTCCACCCATTCCTTTGATTCCCAAGACTCTGTTCAAACTTCAGAGGGATCAAGGATCTATGATCCTTATAGCTCCACGCTGGCCACGCCAAGTGTGGTACCCTCTACTTCTGCATCTCTCCCAGGCACCCTCCCTGGATCTGGGAGCTGCTCCAGACCTTCTGTCTCAAGAGGAGGGGACTTTGTGGCACCCAAACCCCAAGTCCCTTCACCTCAGAGCTTGGTTACTGAAGGCCTAGACCTTGTGATAAGGAAGCTTATCATAGCTCAGGTAGGAGCTATAGAAAGGATGATGTGACTCTGAACAAGCAACCTGTCAGTTCTGGTAGAAGCAAGAAAACAGAGTTTTCACATAAAAGACTACCAGTCCCAGAATGCACCAGGTTTCCAGCAGCCATGAGGGAGGCTGAAGTAAGAAAATGTGTGTGCAATCAAGAGAGCTATGAGGTAATCCCTAAGCACTCATCTCAAAGGGCAGGGCCTGATTCAAGACAGCTGCGCTGTGTTAGGGAGCAGCACACATTAGGAAAGAAGAAGAATAGAGATTATTCTTCAGATAACAGCTTCAGGGAGAGCTACAAGAAGAGCTTCAAGGAGAGTTTGAAGAACAGCTTCAGCAAAAGCCAAGCAGATAGAGAGAGAAGGAAACTCTCTGGAAGGAAGAGAAGAAAGGCCATTGGAAGGTCTGGGAGATTCCAAGGCAGTACTCATACTGGGAGGTATTCCAAAAGCCAGCAGAGTCCATTGGACTGGATTCAGCCAGAGGAATGGAGTGGCAGAGATAGGAATCACCAGTGGCTACCTGGAAGAGAGAAGACTGCATGTGGAAGGGACTTTCAGACCAAGGCCAGAAGGTATGTGAGAGAAGATCCAGTGTCCAGGGATCAAGATTGGAAGGCTAGACATCAGAATTGGGTTACATATTGGCCAGGCTATACAGAGAGGAATAATGATAGCAGGAGAGGCTCAGGTATGAACACTGATCCAGACCCTATCTATAACAGAGAATGGCAGCCAGGGAATAAGCATTCTCATGATAGTGCCTTAATGAAAGACTCGTCTGTGCCAATGTATGATAGTGACCATATGCTGATTGATGAAGAGGGAGATACAGCAGATGAAAATACAGTTTATATGGACTGTTCTCTATCTAAATGCTATTGCTAGTTTTCTCTGAGCAAACACATCAGCCATCACAAAGAAACCTAACTTTGTTCTTTATTTCCACTGCAAACAGCTCTTAAAGCAGGATTTGGGCTCACACAGTAGCAGCCAGCCAGCTAAAGGCTTTCAGCTGGTCCATTGATAGTAATTAGGGCTGCACCTGATTGTGTGTGTGAGCAAGGGAGAATCACTGCTGAGATCGGCGTGGAAAATAAGCAGAAGTTAACCTAACCAGCAAAGTTTATTCTTTACTTTGTGCCTTTGTATTTGGTAATTACTTGCTAAGAAAACATTAGCTAATTGCCTGACAAGCTGAAGGTTGTTTTCTGGTTTACTTTGTGACTTTTTGTTATCCATTTTAAACACTGCAAGCAAGTAACCTCATTTATAGTGCTATCAAGCATACATGTGCTGGGTGAATTAAACCCCATCAATAAAAGAAGTATTTTATTGATCTTACCACTTGGTTTCACAACTCAAATTATTGTCATCAGCTGTGTTTGGGAGTGAATGAACTACAATACCCACAATACCTTGCAAGAATCATATGAATATATGCATCGTCAAGATTGTGTAAGTTCTCACCCTAGGCAGCCGTCTGACAACCTTCAAGACTTCAATCTTTCTCAACAGGTGAAGGATATCCTCCATGCATCTAGGAAACCTTCCACCAGGCGTTCTTATGCTTTTAAATGGAAAAGATTTTCCATTTGGTGTGCTGAAAAGGGTCTTAACCCTCTAGCACTACCTTTGAATTCTTTACTCAAATATCTCCTGCATCTTTCCAATGCAGGACTTAAAACAAATTCTGTAAGGGTCCATTTGAGTGCTATTGCAGCATCTCTTCAGCCTATCAATGGACAACCTGTTTCCTCTCATCCTCTTATTGCAAGATTCATGAGAGGTCTAACTTTAACTAAACCTCCCATTCGGCCTCCTCCGGTGGCATGGGACTTAAACGTGGTTCTTGGTCAGCTTATGAAGCCACCCTTTGAACCCTTAGCCACTACCTCCTTGAAATTTCTTTCCTGGAAAGTCATTTTCCTTATTGCAATCACTTCTGCTCGCCGCATCAGTGAACTACAGGCTTTAGTGGCTAATCCACCTTATACAAGGTTCCATCATGATAAGGTAGTCCTTAGGACAAATCCTCACTTTATGCCTAAAGTGGTCTCACCTTTTCATCTTAATCAAGAGGTATATCTACCTGTCTTTTTTCCAGCTCCTCATGCATCCAGTGCAGAGAAGAACCTACATACGTTAGATTGTAAAAGAGCTCTTGCCTTTTACATCCACAGGACACAGCAACATCGAAAGTCTTCTCAGCTTTTTGTTGCTTTTGATCCTTCTCATTTAGGACTTCCAGTCTCAAAAAGAACACTGTCCAATTGGATTGCTCAGTGTATATCTTTTGCTTACCAGAGTAAGAACCTTTCTCTGGAAGGCCATGTCACAGCTCACAATGTGAGAGCCATGACCACATCTATGGCTCATCTTCATTCTGTATCCATCGATCAGATCTGTCGAGCAGCCACCTGGGCCTCGGTTCATACCTTCACAGCCCATTACTGCTTGGACAAGGACTCCCGCCGGGATGCCTCGTTTGGTCAGGCTGTCCTCAGACACCTGTTCCATTCTTAAACAACTCCTGCCCACCTTCCCTGAATGGATGCCTGAGATCCATAGGAAGATGAGGAACCCTAGGGGGGGGATCTCCCTGGCATCTTAGCTAGGGAGTCCCCATATGTGAGGACTTATTCCTGCTTGTTCCTGGAGATAGCACAGTTACTTACCTGTAACAGGTGATCTCTGGGAACAGCAGGAATTAGTCCTCACACCCCACCCACCTCCCCTAGGAGTTGTATCTCTTTCTCTCTCTTTCCTTTCCTCTCTCTATTGTCTCAGCTTTAAACTCGAACTGAGGAGAGTTGGTCAGGAAGGCGGGAAGGCAGCGCGCATGCGCTGTGGGAGGCCCCAAAAGCTTCCTTTCTGAGAAGCTGGGGAGCTTTCCCGCGCAGGCTCCGTCGGTTCCGACGTACCCATATGTGAGGACTAATTCCTGCTGTTCCCAGAGATCACCTGTTACAGGTAAGTAACTGTGCTTTTCTGAGGCTCTCAAGGTGGTAAAACAGTGTGACAAGGCGGTGGCAAAAGCCAGGAGGATGCTGGGTTGCATACAAAGAGGAATTACCAGCAGAAAGGAAGAGGTACTAATGCCACTGTACAAGTCACTGGTGAGGCCTCACTTGGAATATTGTGTTCCGTTTTGGAGACTGTATCTTGCAAAGGATATAAAAAGAATGGAAATGGTTCAGAGGAAGATGACCAAAATGATTTGGAGCCTGCATCAGAAGACTTATGAGAAGAGACTCGAAGACCTAAATATGTACACTCTGGAGGAGAGGAAGGACAGGGGAGATATGATTCAGACCTTTAAATACTTAAAGAGTATTAATGAACAAACAAACCTCTTCCAAAGACGGGGAAGCTGTAAAGCTAGAGGGCATAACATGAAGCTGCAAGGGGGTAAATTGAGAGGCAACGTCAGGAAATACTTTTTCACTGAAAGGGTGGTTGATGCTTGGAATGCCCTCCTGATGTAAGTGGTGCTGGAAAATACAGTGACAGAATTCAAAATGGCATGGGACAGACACAGTGGATCCCTTTATCGCAACAGGATAAAATCAAAATAAGCATAACTATCTCTTATATTTCAACATACAGGGGTGCCCTACATGGAGCGGTGGGTACACCCCTAAACAAAGGCATTGTGAGGGTGACCTGCACAGAGCGGCAGGTGCACCTACTCTTGCCGTCTTGCTGGGCAGACTAGATGGACCATACTGGTCTTTATCTGCCATTATATACTATGTTACAATGTTATGTTAAACAAGGGGATCACGATCATGTGTGTCTGGGGAGGGGGAGTGATTGTTTTCCAGCTGGGGAAGAGTGGAAGGGAGCTAGCTACTGTCCATATTTAGGCCAGCTGTTGCATTGCTTTGTTTTGACTGGTCAGCTGAGTTGACCATCTTTGAAGATCAACCTCTCTGCTGCAGACCTAAACTTATTCCTGGACCTACCCATATTCTGAACTGCTAAACTGCTTGATCTTCTACAAAAGCACCCATAACCAAACTGCAGACTCCCTACGCAAGCTCATTCAGAAGCCTCGAAACACAAGAACAAGAAGATAACACAACCAGAACTTACTCAGCATTCCAACACATACAGCAAAAGGTTCTCAAGCAACAAGACAGAGATGATTCTCAATCTACGGACCTACACTATGGAACTCTCTCCTATGTACCTTAAGAGATAGCAAGGACTGTGGAGAGTTCCGTAAAAAGCTAAAGACCTTTCTATTCCAGGAATACTTCGGCTGTGATACATGACACACAATGACCTGCCTCCACTACAAATCACCTCAGTCCTCTCATCAATGTACCCTACACCCATATTGTGACAATCTACTGTATATAGTTCTAACATAGTAACATAGTAGTTGACGGCAGATAAAGACCAGCATGGTCCATCCAGTCTGCCCAGCAAGATGGCAAGAGTAGGTGCACCTGTCGCTCCGCGCAGGCCACCCCTCCCCATATCCTTGTTCAGGGGTAAACCCACCACTCATTAATAACATCTCTCCCTCACAATTATCTACTCTAATACACCCCCCATCAGAAACTACAACGCGCAGACAGAACGCAACCCATTCCCTCAACATAAAAACAAATTTCAGAAAAACTAAAGCAACAACAAGTGATAGAGCCTTCTCCTTTGCTGCCCCAACCCTCTGGAATGAAATTCCATTAACCTCCGCATGATAAAGGACCTTCACCAATTCAAAAAGGAACTAAAAACATACCTCTTTACAAAACACTTTGAGATCCCCTACCAACAAAAAACCTCTCCAATTCAATCACAGAAACACATCCACAGTACTCAAGACAGAACAAATGACTAACACAAGAAAGCTACTCACCCAAACAGACGACTATATCACTATTGTAAATAACTACTGGTAATTAACTATGTTATGTTCCATGTTTTATAACCTGTACATAGTTTCAAAAATATGTTATATGTAACTAAACATGTATATAGTTAAAATATTGTTCCATGTAAAGTATACGGAAATATACTAATATTTGTTTAATGTAAACCGCCCCTGATCTCTGGAAGAAACTGTTAAATAAATAAAAATAAATAAATAAATAAATGTAGGACACCCCTATTTGTTGAGACGTTATATGGTTCAGAAGTTAGATGGTACCGTTTATTTTGTTTTTATCCTATTTCTGTAAAGGGATCCTCTGTGTTTGTCCCATGCCTTTTTGAATTCTGTCACCATGTTCACCCCTACCCAGGGCCGGATTTACCTATACGCCAGCTACGCCGTGGCGTAGGGCCCACAGCTGGCAAGGGCCCACAAAAATGGAAAAGTTAAACAAATTGTTAGCAGAACATTCTGCTTTTTTCAAATTAAATAAAAAAAAAAACCGCTGGCTGCTGCCGCTGCCGCCGCAACAAAAGGACTGTCCCGCGGGGCCCCCTCTGCCCGTCTGAATCCCTCCCTCCCTCTGTGCCGGCTTTGAGAGACGCGAAGGGAGAGTGTCTCCCTCGCGTCTCTGCAGAACTACAAACTACAAACTGAACCAATCAGCGGCTGCAGAACTACAAACAGAGGCTTTAGACGGCAGCGGCAGATTCCAGTCTTTCCGTCGTTTTTAAAACCGACCAAGTAGGGAGTAAAAACACCTCAGTGGAGGTTTTATTTTTTTTTAAAGAAGCTTGTGAACAAAGCGTCCTCGTGTTCTTTATTTTTTTGCCCACAGTTTGTTTTAGGGCGAGAATGGCAAGCGAGGGAATGTGCGGCTCTGAATGCGCTGCTACGGAAGGCGGCTGTTTGAGTGTGCGTTGAGCGCTGCGCGGGAAAGAGCAGAGACCAGGCGTGTCACCTCGCCGGGCAGCCGGTGCCACCCCACCCCGCCCTGCCACGGAGGGGGCTGGCGTCTCCTCTTCCTTCGTCGCCCCATCTGTGTCTCGCTCATGCGCCATGATGGACCGACCGGCGAGGTTTGTATAAGCTCAAGCCAGTCCCGGGGCTTGTCCGTCCGCGGACCCCAGTAGCAGTGATTAGCTTTTGGATCCTAGTGCTCCTCACTCTCTTATATGTATCTTCCCAATCCCATGCTCCAGTCCTCGGTTTTGTGGTGATTGGATTGTAAGCTCTGAAGAGCAGGGACTATATGTACAGCGCTGTGTACGCCCGGTAGAGCTTTACAGATAAGTGGTAGTAGTGCTTCCTTAGCAGTTTAACACCACATCTACGTTAACTGTGCTGTACCTAGCTTTCTAGTTCACATCAAAAACGGGAAAAGTTTTATATACCACGTAACAAACTGATGAGATCTTCTAGATTTCGAGGAACTAGCAGGCAGATAATTTGTATTTAAGATGGTAAAGCTATTATGTGTAGTCAAGTATTTTTGTTTGATCTTTAAGTTTCACCCAGTTCTTTTCTATGCTGTATGCTCTGGTGACTAAGGCTTACTGAAATTTTGTTTTGTCATGTGCTGTTTTTGGTTACTATGACGACTTTTATGTTGTGCTATACTGGCACCTGTAGTGCTGTGAAATGTAAGCATAAATTAAGGCCAAGGGGTATTGGAAGATGCCGATTTATAGGAACGGTGGCTTTGTAGTTTAATATTCACTAAATTGGCCACTCTAATTGGACTGGAAACCCAGAAGGAGCTAGTATAGCTAAAAAAAAAAATCCTTGTCATCATTCCAGTCCAGACTCCTGGGTTATATCCCTTTTTCAGCAAATGGAGACTGAGAATTCACGGTATAAGGGCAGAGAATTTTTTTCCTGAACAGTAACTTATTAGAATAATAACAACGATTTAACTTTAAGGTAAACAACCTTTTAGTAACGGGTATATGCTTGAAGAAGAAATTTCCCATCAGCCCCTGCAGGCTTAACAGAGACGCGAGGGAGACACTCTCCCTTCACGCCTCTCAAAGCTGGCACGGAGGGGCTCAGCCGTCGCGGAGGGAGGGAGGGAGGTATTCAGCCAGGCAGAGGGGGCCCCGCGGGACAGTCCATGCTGCCGCGGCGGCAGCAGCAGCAGCAGCCAGCGTTTTTTTTTTTTAATTAAATTTTACTTGAACCGATGGGGGGGGCTGGGACTGGAAATGGGCTGGGGGGGTTAAGACTGGAGGTGGGCTGACACGAAGAAACCAGAAGAAAGTGGCTGGAGCAATTGCAGCTGAAAAAAAATGCACAAAAGGTAGAAAAATATCTCTTTAGTTTTAATTTATTAATTGGAATATGTCAGCTCTGGTAATTGTGCATCATTAACGCCTGGGCTTTATTTAGTACAAGAGCAAATTAAAGTAAATTTTTTTTTTACAGTTTTGTACATTCCAAGTTTGGCTTTTGGGATTCCCAGTTTAATTATGACGTCAGGGCCAACAGTCTGATCCGGCGTGCTCGTTTTTATCTTTTCTGGGGGCCCACAATTTTTGTTGGCATAGGGCCTCACTCAAGGTAAATCCGGCCCTGCCCCTACCACTTCCATCGGGAGGGCATTCCAAGCATCCACCACCCTTTCAGTGAAAAAATATTTCCTGACATTGCCTTTCAATTTACCCCCTTGCAGTTTCATGTTATGCCCTCTAGTTTTACAGGTTCCCCGTCTTTGGAAGAGGTTTGTTTGTTCATCATTTCTCTTTAAGTATTTAAAGGTCTGAATCATATCTCCCCTGTCCCTCCTTTCCTCCAAAGTGTACATATTTAGGTCTTCAAGTCTCTTCTCATAAGGCTTCTGACGCAGGCTCCAAATCATTTTGGTCGCTTTCCTCTGAACAGTCTCCAGTCTTTTTACATCCTTTGCAAGATATGGTCTCCAAAACTGAACACAGTATTCCAAGTGAGGTCTCACCAGTGACCTATACAGTGGCATAAGTACCTCTTCTTTTCTGCTGGTAATCCCCCTTTGTATGCAACCCAACATCCTCCTGGCTTTTGCCACCGCCTTGTCGCACTGTTTTGCCACCTTGAGATCAGCAGAGATAATCACACCAAGGTCTTTTTCCTGAACTGTGCATACCAACCTTTCTCCCCCTATCGCGTACATTTCTCTTGGATTTCTGCTACCCAAGTGCATGACACTGCACTTTTTTGCATTAAATCGTAGTTGCCAAGCTTTAGACCAGTCTTCCAGCTTTTGTAGATCTTTCTTCATGTTAACCACTCCCTCGGGGGAGTCCACTCTGTTGCAAATTTTTGTGTCGTCTGCAAAAAGACAGACTTTTCCATTCAGTCCTTCAGCAATATCACTCACAAATACATTGAACAGTGCCGGGCCCAGAACCGAACCCTGGGGCACCCCGCTAATCACCTTCCTCTCATCCGAGTGAGCTCCATGTACAATCACCTTCTGTCGTCTGTCAGTCAACCAATTTCTAATCCAGTTTACCATCTTGGGACCCATCCCCAAGCTACTGAGTTTGTTGACAAGCCTCCTATGAGGAACAGTATCAAAGGCTTTGCTGAAATCCAGGTAGATGACATCCATCGCATGCCCCTGATCTAGTTCCTGGTCATGCAGTCAAAGAACTCGATCAGATTTGTTTGGCAAGATCGTCCTTCGGTAAAACCATGTTGCCTCGGATCTTGCAAGCTGTTGGTTTTCAGAAAGTTCACTATTCGCTCTTTCAGGAGTGCCTCCATTACTTTTCCCGCCACCGAGGTAAGGCTCACGGGCCTGTAGTTTGACACTTCTTCCCTGTCACCACTTTTGTGTAGAGGTACGACATCAGCCATTCTCCAGTCCTGAGGAACCTCTCCTGTTTCCAAGGATCTGTTGAAGACATCCTTTAACGGTCCTGCAAGAACCTCTCTGAGCTCTTTCAGTATCCTGGGATGTATCCCATCTGGTCCCATGGCTTTGTCCACTTTCAGTTTAGCAAGTTGTTCTAACACCTCTTCTTCTGTGAATGGTGTGGTATCTACTTCATTCCCATTTTTATATTTGGGAGTCACAGCTGGTCCATCCCCAGGATCTTCTTTAGTAAACACAGAGCAGAAGTAATTGTTTAGCAATTTTGCTTTTTCAGTGTCACTTTCCACGAGTCCTTTCCCAGCACTTCTGAGTCCTGCAATTCCAACTCTGATCTTTTTCCTTTCCTGAATATACCTGAAGAAATTTTTGTTGCCACCCTTAACATCTTTAGCCATCTTTTCCTCTGCCTTTGATTTTGCTATCCTTATTACTCTTTTAGACTCTTTGAGTTGGATCCTGTATTCATTTCTGTGTTCTTCTGTTTGCAAGCTTTTGAATTTTGCAAAAGTTGTGTTTTTTGCCTTTATATGAGCAGCCACCTCTTTGGAAAACCAAATAGGTTTCCTTCTCCTCTTGCTTTTATTTACTTTTCTTACATATTTATCTGTTGCTCCTTTTATTGCCTCCTTTAGTTTAGCCCATTGCAATTCCACTTCCTTTATCTCTTCCCACCCCGTCATCTCCTCCTTTACGTACTCTGCCATTTTATTGAAGTCAGTGTATTTGAAGTTTAGGACTCTGAGCTTGCTATGATTGGCCTGTACCATGGCTTTTATTTCAAACCACACCGTGTGATGGTCGCTGTTGCTCACAGGGGCACTCACGCAGACATTCGACAAGCTATCACCGTTGGTGAGCACTAAATCCAGCGTTGAGCTTTCCCTGGTTGGTTCCATCACCATTTGTCTAAATAATGCATCTTGGAGAGCATCCACAATTTTTTTGCTTCTTTCCAGATGTGCAGAAGGAGTAATCCAATCCACATCAGGTAGATTAAAGTCACCCAATATGATTGCTTCCCCCTTTGATGCTATCTTGGCAATATCTATAATCAATTCATTGTCTCTCTCTTCAATTTGAGTCGGAGGTCTATAGACTACAGCAGTATGGATGACGGTGCCATCTCCTCTCTCCAACGCAATCCAGAGCGCTTCTTCTTTTCCCCATGTCCCCTGCATTTCAGTAGCTTTAATATTGTTTTTGACATACAAGGCTACTCCTCCTTTTCCATTTTCTCGGTCCCTTCTGAATAGATTATAGCCAGCTATGGCTATATCCCAATCATGTGATTCATTAAACCATGTTTCTGTAATGGCCACAATGTCCAAGTCCGTTTCCACCATTAGGGCTTCCAGGTCTGGAATTTTGTTGGCTAAGCTTCGAGCATTTGTGCTCATTGCTTTCCAGCACTTTCCTGGCTTGTGTGTATTTTGCATTGATTTTGTTCTGCCCACTTCCTCCCACATGTTTTTGATGTGTGGTTTAAAAGTGTGGTTGTTTCTGATGTTGTTCTGCTTTTGTTGGGGGTGGCAGGCAGATGTTGACCTTCCACATCCGTCACCCCCTTTTCCTAGTTTAAATGCATGTCCACATACTGCCTGAATTTTTCACTTAGGATTCTTTTCCCTGCGGAAGAGAGATGTAGTCCATCAGCACAGTATAGTCTCTTGTTGGTCCATCTGTTGTCCCAGTTGCCAATAAATCCGAATCCTTCTCCTCTGCACCAGGTCTGGAGCCATGTATTAAAGCTGTTCATGCGATGCAGTCTTTTTGTCCCCTTACCAAGAACAGGTAGAACCTCTGAGAATGCAACAGTGTTAACAATGTGCTTGAGTTTCTCCCCCAGAGATTGGAAGTCCTTTTGGGCTGTAGAGGCACTGTTCCTAGCCAGGACGTTTGTGCCTAGGTGGATAATAACATCAAGTTTGGAATGTTCACTTTTTGCACTAAGTAATTCAACAACTTGGTTTGTATTCATGCTGGCTGAAGAGCCTGGTAGGCACATGACTATCTTCTCTCCTTTGAACTGTGTTCCCAAGTTGGTGCCTCTGATGATGGAATCTCCAAGTAGTAGTAGTTTTCTGTTTGGTGAGGTTTTCTTCATATTTAGTGCTTTAGCAGGGGATTGGGCATTGTCTGACTCATTTAAAGGCCCTTCAGTTTCTTTGAATTGGGCATCCTCATTAGCCAAGGCAGAGAAGGCATTGTGCAGGGATATTTCTTGATGTATAGGATGTCTTTGTGTTACAGGTCGCAATCTACCAGAACCCACTGTGATCCATTTGTTCCTGGGGCGTTTGATTCTTTGTGGGAGCAGTGGTGGACTTTGTTCAGTTTGTATCCTAGAAGAGGTGAGCTTCATTGCAGCCAGTTCCTCCCTCAGTAGAGATACTTCTATATGCATGGCAGCTAGGTCTTTCCTTAGTAGAGTCAGTTCTTCATGCATGGCAGCTGACTTTAGACATATAGGACAAGCTCTTAGTCTCCAAATGATTCGTCTTTGAATGAAAGTACCGCAGTTATTGCACTGAATACACAGAAGAGGAAGAAGAAGAAGAAAAGATGAATACGATGTGGCTTTTAACCCAAGTTTGGAATGATAGATGGCACGTCTGTGACCACTATATAGGCAATGTAGCCCCTGGGGTGGGTGGGGCGAGGGGTAGGGTGGGCGGGAACCTAAGTGTCACTGGCTAGTAGGCTGTTCCTGAACTGTTGGCACACACAATGGAGTAGGTAAGGGAACCCACCACTAAGGACAATTAGAAAGAAAGAAAAATATGTGGAGACAGACTCACAGTTATTTGGAGACAAAGACTCAGTTATGCAGCAAACACAGCAAAAATCACCTTTTGGGAGAGCTCTAAAAAGCACTCCTCCTCTTTAGGAACAGAAGGCAATGTAAGCAAACCCACATGCAGCTCAGGAAATGGAGGTCCACAACAGTAACTCAGCAGGGGGGGGAGGGGTAGCCCCTGCAGGTAGGTTAAGAGAAAGTTTAAAACCTTACAACTTTACAGCAATGGAGCAGGTAAGGGAACCCACCACTAAGGACAATTAGAAAGAAAGAAAAATATGTGGAGACAGACTCACAGTTATTTGGAGACAAAGACTCAGTTATGCAGCAAACACAGCAAAAATCACCTTTTGGGAGAGCTCTAAAAAGCACTCCTCCTCTTTAGGAACAGAAGGCAATGTAAGCAAACCCACGTGCATCTCAGGAAATGGAGGTCCACAACAGTAACTCAGCAGGGGGGGGGAGGGGTAGCCCCTGCAGGTAGACCCTATGAAATACTAACCTGTTTATTGTTTCATGGTTTACTGTTTATTGTTTCAATGTACACTCAAATGTTGAGCTCAGTGTAAACCGCTTTGATAATCTGAAAGGCAGTATAGAAGAAAGGTCAAATAAAATGAATAAAAAATAAATGTAGCCACTTAATGAAACTTAGGGGCATGTATGCTAAAGCATGCTACCCAGGTAGAGCAGGGATAGCATGAGTTATTGGTGCTGTGTTAAAAAGTATCATGGGGCCCTGTGTTAAAAACACAAGCTATCTGGTCTATGCATGTGTGTGTGGCACCTGGGTAGGGTGTGGGCTCTCCCCTGTGGCAGTACTGGTGCAGGCCTTGAAGCCTATACTGCCAGTAATGGCGGGGAGCAACTACTGCCATCACAAATGCTCCCCATGGCAGTATTACCACGATGAGCTGCTCTAAATTTATGAGGATGACTCTCTCTGCCCCACTATATCTAACACAGTGCCCCGCACTAGTAATGCCACCCAAACCCACATTACCAGTGTGCAGCTTAGGTAGCGACACTTCACTGCTCATCTAGGCCAGATAATTCAGCACTCAGCTGGCTAGAGCCCTATGAAAATTCACCGTTAAATGTGTATTTTCCATTTCTCTTCAGCTGATACACACTCTCACCAAGGAGAATGTCAGTGCAGCAGTCTTTCAGAGACGTCCCGTAAATGTGCATGTTGCACTATTCCCCCGTGCGCAGAGTGTGGAAACAACCAAAATGCACAGGTACCTCACTGAGACTGTACACCGCACAGACACAACTCCAGAGACCTAACTCAAGGCACTCAGAGAAACCTAGAACTGCAGAAAGAGAGGACACAGCCCTTCCTCTCCTTCACAGCTCTTGCTACCTATCATGAATTTAGACACTGGCCTTAAATCTCATCCTAGAAATTATAAACAGGGCTTCAGGATACAAATCTAAAATGACAAATATAGTGTTACTTTGAAAACAGCAACAAAAAAAACAGTATAAATTATTTGCTTTATTTGGAGTCTGTACGGATCCAAGTCGACTGGAGGCAATAGATGTAAAATCTTTGGACTGAAAATTGTTCTTCATTCAGTGGCTAAATGTCTCTGCTATGTCTGAGAGCACAAATACTCAGTGGAAGAGTAGGATAGTGAAGGGCAGGAGGCTGGGAGAGCTAGAGAGTGGGAGAGTGGGAGAGTAATAGAGTGGAGGACAGAAGAGTGGGAGAGTAAGAGAGGAGGGCGGGAGACTGGGAGAGTGGGAGCAGGGGAGTGTAGGACTACGAGAGCAGGAAAGTGGCAGAATAGGATAGTGGGAGATTGGGTGTGCAGGAGAGTGGGAGGGTAAGAGACTGGGAGAGCAGGGGAGGAGGAGAGCCGAGGAGTGGGAGAATCAGAATGTAGGAGAGAGCGGAAGAGCAGGAGAGTAGGAGAATGGGAGAGCAGGAGACTGGAAATGTAGGAGACTGGAGAGTGGGAGACTGGGAGATCAGGGGAAGAGGAGAGTGGGAGAGTAAAAGAGTAGGAGAGTAGAAGAGTGGGAGAGTAATAGAGTGGAGGACAGAAGAGTGGGAGAGTAAGAGAGGAGGGCGGGAGACTGGGAGAGTGGGAGCAGGGGAGTGTAGGACAGCGGGACTACGAGAGCAGGAAAGTGGCAGAATAGGATAGTGGGAGATTGGGTGTGCAGGAGAGTGGGAGGGTAAGAGACTGGGAGAGCAGGGGAGGAGGAGAGCCGAGGAGTGGGAGAATCAGAATGTGGGAGAGAGCGGAAGAGCAGGAGAGTAGGAGAATGGGAGAGCAGGAGACTGGAAATGTAGGAGACTGGAGAGTGGGAGACTGGGAAATCAGGGGAAGAGGAGAGTGGGAGAGTAAAAGAGTAGGAGAGTCGAAGAGTAGGAGAGAAGGAGAGAAGGTCCCCCCCCGGAGGATACCCAGTTCTCGGACTTCGTGAGGGACATGGCCAAGGTCTTGGCCTTCCCCGCGGATCCCGAGGAGGAGCCTCGAGCCGAGGAGCTCGAGGCCCTCCAGTATGACTCTCCACCGAAGGAGGCCTTTACTGTACCGGTTCCTCCGATGCTCGAACGGCTGCTCTTCCGCATGTGGGAGGCACCGGCCAGTTCTCAGCAAACGGGTCGATTCCATTTATCGAGTCTGTAAGAGCCCTGGGTTCCAGAAGGTACAGCTACCGCACCACTCCATGGTTATGGAATCGGCCATGCATCGTCTGAAGAGTCAGAAGATGCACTCCTTGGTGCCCCCCAGCAGGGAGGCCCGGAACCTGGATGCCCTCGGTAGAAAGTGCTTCCAGGGCTCTATGCTGGCTTGCCGTGTCCAGACTTACCAGCTATACATGGGCATGTACCTCCGAGACCTGGCAAAGGAGATTGCCAGGTTCTCTGCTGGCCTCTCCGAGGAACCTTTGCAGAGGTTCAAGGCTTTGTCATCGGGGATTCGGGAGTGCTCCAAGTTTGTATCTCGAGCAGCCTATGATGGCTTCGAGGCTTCGGCCCGAGTAGCAGCGGCCGGCATCGGTGCACGCCGTCAGGCCTGGCTACAGTCATCGGACCTCAAGCCATGGGTCCAGGACAAGTTGGTCAATGTCCCTTGCCGGGGTGAGATCCTCTTTGGCAAACCCATGGCTGAAAAGGCTGCAGAAATCGAGACCGAGACTCTCACCAGGACAAGGCTGTCCAGAAAGACTTCTGCTCCTTCTCAGAAGAAGAAGGGCTAGGGGAAAAAGCCCTTTAACCCAAGGTAGGCCTCTGCCTACAAATCCTACCCTCAATTCCAGGCCTCTACAGCTCCCCCACAGGGTCAGCAGGCCAAGGGGCAGGGACATGGGCCCCGTAGGCAGAAAGCCCCCAAGCCGCCAGCTCCGGCTCCTGCACAGCATGGAGCGGGGTTTTGACTCCCACTGCATAGCCTCTCCTCCTCAGCTGGCTCCACTTCTAAAGGAGCAGGCAGTGGAACCGGTGCCTCACCACCTGATAGGAAGAGGCTTCTATTCCAGGTACTTTCTGGTACCAAAGAGGACAGGAGGCTTCAGGCCCATCCTGGACTTGCGAAATCTCAACAAGTTCCTGGAGAGGGAAAAGTTCAAGATGCTTACCCTTGGAATACTGCTGCCCTACCTCCAGCAGGGAGATTGGCTATGCTTCTTAGACCTAAAGAATACTTATACTCACATCCTCATTCAACCAGACCACAGACAATATCTCATATTTGTAGTGGGAGGAAATCATTTTCAGTACAGGGTACTTCCCTTTGGCCTAACCTCCGCTCCCAGGGTTTTCACCAAGTGCCTGGCAGTGGTGGCGGCTTATCTCAGGAATCAGGGCATCTTTGTCTTCCCATTCCTGGACGACTGGCTCATCAGGGGTCAGTCTCCACAGGAGGCCAGACAAGCCACTCTTCGCACTGTCTCTCTTCTCCAGCACCTGGGCTTCGTCATAAACTTTGCAAAGTCCACTTTGCTCCCCTCACAGAACGTAGAATTCATAGGGGCGAGGTTGGATACCTTACAAGCAATGGCTTATTTGCCCGGGAACAGGGCTCACAGACTGATGGCTCTGGCCCAGCAGTTTTGCAGTGGATCTCTGGCCTCTGCCAGACATTTCCTGAGGCTTTTGGGCCACATGGCATCCACGGTCCATGTAACTCCAAATGCTCGTCTGCATATGCGGCCTGCTCAATGGTGCCTCAGAGCTCAGTGGGTACAGGCCACAGGGGACTTAAGAGACAGAGTAAGGGTGTCCCAACTACTAGCAGCCTCCCTGCAGTGGTGGCTGCATCTCCCGAACCTGATCAAAGGGGTGCCTTTCCAGGCACCACCACACACACAGGTGCTGATGACCGATGCTTCTCTTCAAGGTTGGGGTGCACATTGCCAGGGGGCATGCACTCAGGGCCTATGGTCCCCTTGGGAGGCCACACAACAGATCAATCTGTTGGAGTTGTGAGCTATTCGTTTAGCTCTACAAACTTTCATGCCCTCTCTCACCAGTCTGTCTTGATTCAGACGGACAACCAAGTAGCAATGTTCTATGTGAACAAACAAGGGGGCACAGGATCCAGGCTTCTGTGTCAGGAAGCGCAGGCCCTGTGCGCCTTTGCAGTCAAGCACGGCATGTTTCTCAAGGCTGTTTATCTACCTGGCCAAGAAAATTACCAGGCAGACAGGATGAGCAGGATTCTACAGCCTCACGAATTTCATTTGAATCCCCTGGTGGTCCAGCAGATCTTCCTAAAATGGGGTCTTCCAACCATCGATCACTTTGCCAGTCCACTGAACCATCAGCTGCCCAGGTTCTGTTCCAGACAACCGCATCCTCTGCGAATGGCAGCAGATGCCTTCCTCATCTCTTGGTCTACAGGCCTGCTGTATGTGTTTCCTCGAACGCCTCTAGTAGCCCGAACCCTATTCAAGGTTCTTCGGGACAGAGCCTCGCTGATCCTGGTAGCCCCCAGATGGACGAGGCAACCATGGTTTCCACTCCTTCTGTAATTGGCGGTGGACACTCCACTCCCTCTGGGGGTGCAACCCGATCTCCTGTCTCAGGATCACGGATCTCTCCTGCACCCCAACCTCCAGTCTCTCCATTTGATGGCCTGGCTGCTGAAAGGGTAGTTCTAGCCCCCTTACGTCTATCTAGGAAGTGGAGGAGGTGGTTTTGGCCTCTAGGAGACAATCCACCCGGAAATCTTATGCCCTCAAGTGGCACCTGGTGTGCTCAGTGCCGAGAGGATCAGTTTTCGTGCCTGGTACCAGTGGTGCTGCAGTATCTGCTTCACCTGTCGGACCTAGGCCTTAAATTCAACTCTGTTCGGGTCCACCTCAGTGCTCTGTCAGTGCACCACTCGCCGGTGGAGGGCCATTCTCTGTCGGTCCACCCCTTGGTGGCCCGCTTCCTCAGAGGCCTGCTTCTGCTCAAGCCTCCAATTCGTCCACCAGTCCCTGAGTGGGATTTGAATGTGGTCTTGCAACAACTTACTCGCCCACCGTTTCAGTCGATGGCTACCTGTCATTTACGCTTCCTTTCCTGGAAGGCGTTGTTCTTGGTGGCTCTTACCTCGGCCAGGCGTGTGAGTGAACTACAGGCTCTGGTTTCTGAAGGACCGTACACATGGTTCTATAGGATCAGGGTGGTCTTACGGACTCATCCTAAGTTCCTTCCAAAGGTTGTCTCCTCCTTCCACCTCAATCAAGAGGTGGTTCTTCCAACCTTCTTTCCCAGGCCGCATGCCAGCCGGGCTGAGATGGTCTTGCATACCCTGGACTGTAGGAGGGCGTTGTCTTTCTACATTGACCATATGCAGGGGCATCGAAGGGCTGTTCAGCTCTTCGTATCTTTTGACCCTAATAAGCTAGGGTTACCTGTGTCCAAGCGTACCCTGTCCATTTGGGTAGCAGACTGTATCGCCTGGGCGTACAGGGCAGCCGGCCTCTCCTTGCAGGGTCGAGTCACGGCCCCCTGTGTCAGGGCGAAGGCTGCGTCAGTAGCTCATCTCCACTCTGTTCTGTTGGCGGACATCTGTCGGGCCGCTACTTGATCTTCAAGCCAGACCTTTGCGGCCCATTACTGCCTAGAGAGGGAGTCCTGCAGGGACAGTGCTTTCGGATAGGCGGTACTCCGTAATCTCTTTGAGGTTTAGGCAACTCCTACCCTCCGGCTCTTCTGTTGGGCTACCGTTCGGGGGCGTTCTCAGAGAAGATTCTTATCACGGATGCAGAGGCTCTAGAGGGAGCTAATTTTTTCAGCTTTGGGTTCCCGGTAGCTTAGAGCTGGGGAGTCCCATATGTGAGGACTGACTTCCTGCTTGGTCCTGGAGAAAGAGTAGTTACTCACCTGTAACAGGTGTTCTCCAGGAGCAGCAGGAATCAGTCCTCAGACTGAGCAAGATGGCACCCTTGGGAGGGAAGGGGACCAGGCATGCGCACTGCATTCCCAAAGGCTTTCTTTGAAAGCTGGGGAAATGCTCTGCATGAGGGCTCCGTCGGCGCCGACGTCACCCATATGTGAGGACTGATTCCTGCTGCTCCTGGAGAACACCTGTTACAGGTGAGTAACTACTCTGAATGGGAGAGCAAGTGACTGGGAATGTAGGAGACTGGAGCATGGGAGAATGGGAGATCAGGGGAAGAGGAGAGTGGGAGTGTAAAAGAGTAGGAGAGTGGAAGAGTGGAAGAGTGGGAGAGCAGGACACTGGGAGAGCAGGGGAGGAGGAGAGCCGAGGATTGGGAGAATCAGAATGTGGGAGAGTGGGAGTGTGGGAGAGAGCAGAAGAACAGGAGAGCTGGGGAAATGCTCTGCACGAGGGCTCCATCGGCGCCGACGTCACCCATATGTGAGGACTGATTCCTGCTGCTCCTGGAGAACACCTGTTACAGGTGAGTAACTACTCTGAATGGGAGAGCAAGAGACTGGAAATGTAGGAGACTGGAGCATGGGAGAATGGGAGATCAGGGGAAGAGGAGAGTGGGAGAGTAAAAGAGTAGGAGAGTCGAAGAGTAGGAGAGCAGGACACTGGGAGAGCAGGGGAGGAGGAGAGCAGAGGAGGGGGAGAATCAGAATGTGGGTGAGTGGGAGGGAAGGCGAGTGGGAGAGCAGGGGCATAGGAGGGCTGGAAAGTGGTAGAATGGGAGAGTAGGAGGACAGAAGAGTGGAGGGCAGGAGACAGGGAGATCCGGGAAAGAGGAGAGTGGGAGTGTAAAAGAGCAGGACAGTGTGAGAATGGGAGAGCAGGAGAGTGGGAAAGTAGGAGACTGGAGGGTGGGAGACTGGGAGATCAAGGGAAGAGGAGAGTGGGAGAGTAAAAGACTAGGAGAGTAGAAGAGTGGGAGAGCGGGGGAAAAGGAGAGCCGAGGAGTGGATAAATCAGAATATGGGAGAGAGCGGAAGAGCAGGAGAGTAGGAGAATGGGAGAGCAGAGGTGTGGGAATGTAGGAGAGTGAAGGGAGGGAGACTGGGAGATCAGGGGAAGAGGAGAGTGGGAGAGTGAAAGAGTGGGAGAGCAGGACACTGGGAGAGCAGGGGATGAGGAGAGCCGAGGAGGGGGAGAATCAGAATATGGGAGAGAGCGGAAGAGCAGGAGAGTAGGAGAATGGGAGATCAGGAGAGTGGGAATGTAGGAGAGTGAAGGGTGGGATACTGGGAGATCAGGGGAAGAGGAGAGTGGGAGTGTAATAGAGCAGGAGAGTAGGAGAATGGGAGAGCAGGAGAGTGAAGGGTGGGATACTGGGAGATGAGGGGAAGAGGAGAGTGGGAGTGTAAAAGAGCAGGAGAGTAGGAGAATGGGAGAGCAGGGGAGTGGGAAAGTAGGAGAGTGGAGGGTGGGAGACTGGGAGATCAGGGGAAGAGGAGAGTAGGAGAGTATAAGAGTCGGAGAGCAGGGAAGGAGGAGAGCCGAGTGGTGGGAGAATGAGAATGTGGGAGAGGTGGTGTGTGGGAGAGAGCATTAGAGTGGGAATGTAGGAGACTGGAGAGTGGGAGACTTGGAGATAAGGGAAGAGGAGAGCGGGAGAGCAGGGGAGGAGGAGAGCCGAGGAGTGGGAGAATCAAAATGTGGGAGTGTGGGATTGTGTGAGAGAGCAGGAGAGTAGGAGAATGGGAGAGCAGTAGACTGGGAATGTTGGAGACTGGAGGGTGGGAGACTTGGAGATAAGGGAAGAGGAGAGTGGGAGAGTAAAAGAGTAGGAGAGTAGAAGAGTAAGAGAGCAGGACACTGGGAGGGCAGGGGAGGAGGAGAGCCGAGGAGTGGGAGAATGGGAGAGAGCAGGAAAGAAGGAGACTGGCGGGTGGGTGACTGGGAGAGCAGGGTAGGAGGAGAGCCAAGAAGTGGGAGAATCAGAATGTGGGAGTGTGGGAGAGAGCAGAAGAGCAGAAGAGTAGGAGAATGGGAGAGCAGGAGAGTGGGAATGTAGGAGACTGAAGGGTGGGAGACTTGGAGATAAGGGAAGAGGAGAGTAGGAGAGTAGAGGAGTGGGAGTAGGACACTGGGAGAGCAGGGGAGGAGGAGAGCCGAGGAGGGTGAGAATCAGAATGTGGGAGAGGGGGAGTGTGGGAGAGAGCAGAAGAACAGGAGACTAGGAAAATGGGAGAGCAGGAGAGTGGGAATGTAGGAGACTGGAGGGTGGGAGACTTTGAGATAAGGGAAGAGGGGAGTGGGAGAGTAAAAGAGTAGGATAGTAGAAGAGTGGGAGAGTGGGAGAGCAGGACACTGGGAGAGCAGGGCAGGAAGAGAGCCGAGGAGGGGGAGAATCAGAATGTGGGAGTGTGGGAGGATGGAAGAGCAGGACAGTCGGAGAATGGGAGACCAGGGGAGTGGGAAAGTAGGAGAGTGAAGGGTGGGATACTGGGAGATCAGGGGAAGAGGAGAGTGGGAGTGTAAAAGAGTAGGAGAGTAGAAGAGTTGGAAAGCGGGGGAGCAGGAGAGCCGAGGAGTGGGAGAATCAGAATGTGAGAGAGTGGGAGTGTGGGAGAGAGCAGGAGAGTAGGAGAATGGGAGAGCAGGGGAGTGGGAAAGTAGGAGACTGGAGGTTGGGAGACTGGGAGATCAGGGGAAGAGGAGAGTGGGAGAGTAAAAGAGTAGGAGAGTAGAAGAGTGGGAGAGCAGGGGAGGAGGAGAGCCAAGGAGGGGGAGAATCAGAATGTTGGAGAGTGGGAGGGAAGGCGAGTGGGAGAGCAGGAGAATAGGAGGGCTGGAAAGTAGGAGAATGGGAGAGTAGGAGGATGGGTGAGTGAAGGGTGGGAGACTGGGAGATCAGGGGAAGAGGAGAGTGGGAGTGTAAAAGAGCAGGAGAATGGGAGAGCAGGGGAGTGGGAAAGTAGGAGACTGGAGGGTGGGAGACTAGGAGATCAGGGGAAGAGGAGAGTGGGAGAGTAAAGAGTGGGAGAGTAGAAGAGTAGGAGAGCAGGACACTGGGTGAGTAGGGGAGGAGGAGAGCCAAGGAGGGGGAGAATCAGAATATGGGAGAGAGCGGAAGAGCAGGAGAGTAGGAGAATGGGAGAGCAGTAGACTGGGAATGTTGGAGACTGGCGGGTGGGAAACTGGGAGATCAGGGGAAGAGGAGAGTAGGAGAGTAGAAGAGTAGGAGAGCAGAAGAGTAGGAGAGCAGGACACTGGGAGAGCAGGGGAGGAGGAGAACCGAGGAGTGGAAGAATCAGAATGTGGGAGAGGGGGAGTGTGGAAGAGAGCAGAAGAATAGGAGAGTAGGAGAATGGGAGAGCAGGAGAGTGGGAATGTAGGAGACTGGAGGGTGGGAGACTTTGAGATAAGGGAAGAGGGGAGTGGGAGAGTAAAAGAGCAGGATAGTAGAAGAGTGGGAGAGCAGGACACTGGGAGAGCAGGGCAGGAGGAGAGCCGAGGAGGGGGAGAATCAGAATGTGGGAGTGTGGGAGGATGGAAGAGCAGGACAGTAGGAGAATGGGAGACCAGGGGAGTGGGAAAGTAGGAGAGTGAAGGGTGGGATACTAGGAGATCAGGGGAAGAGGAGAGTGGGAGTGTAAAAGAGTAGGAGAATAGAAGAGTGGGAAAGCGGGGGAGCAGGAGAGCCGAGGAGTGCGAGAATCAGAATGTGGGAGAGTGGGAGTGTGGGAGAGAGTAGGAGAGTAGGAGAATGGGAGAGCAGGGGAGTGGGAAAGTAGGAGACTGGAGGTTGGGAGACTGGGAGATCAGCGGAAGAGGAGAGTGGGAGAGTAAAAGAGTAGGAGAGTAGCAGAGTGGGAGAGCAGGACACTGGGAGAGCAGGGGAGGAGGAGAGCCGAGGAGGGGGAGAATCAGAATGTTGGAGAGTGGGAGGGAAGGCGAGTGGGAGAGCAGGAGAATAGGAGGGATGGAAAGTAGGAGAATGGGAGAGTACGAGGATGGGAGAGTAGAGGGTGGGAGACTGGGAGATCAGGGGAAGAGGAGAGTGGGAGTGTAAAAGAGCAGGAGAATGGGAGAGCAGGGGAGTGGGAAAGTAAGAGACTGGACGGTGGGAGACTAGGAGATCAGGGGAAGAGGAGAGTGGAAGAGTAAAAGTGTAGGAGAGTAAAAGTGTGGGAGAGCAGGACACTGGCAGAGCAGGGGAGGAGGAGAGCCAAGGAGGGGGAGAATCAGAATATGGGAGAGAGCGGAAGAGCAGGAGAGTAGAAGAATAGGAGAGCAGTAGACTGGGAATGTTGGAGACTGGTGGGTGGGAGACGGGGAGATCAGGGGAAGAGGAGAGTAGAAGAGTAGGAGAGCAGGACACTGGGAGAGCAGGGGAGGTTGAGAGCCGAGGAGTGGGAGAATCCGAATGTGGGTGAGTGGGAGGGAAGGCGAGTTGGAGAGCAGGAGAATAGGAGACTGGAGGGTGGGAGACTGGGAGATCAGGGGAAGAGGAGAGTAGGAGAGCAGGACACTGGGAGAGCCGAGGAGGGGGAGAATCAGAATGTGGGTGAGTGGGAGGGAAGGCGAGTGGGAGAGCAGGGGAATAGGAGGAGAATGGGAGAGTAGAAGGACGGGAGAGTGGACGGCAGGAGACTGGGAGATCCGGAGAAGAGGAGAAGAGGAGAGTGGGTGTGTAAAAGAGCAGGAGAGTAGGAGAATGGGAGAGCAGGGGAGTGGGAAAGTAGGAGACTGGAGGGTGGGAGACTGGGAGATCAGGGGAAGAGGAGATTGGGAGAATGGGAAACTGGGAGACCGGGAGAGCAGTGGAGCAGAAGAGCAGGTTAGCAGAAGAGTGGGAGAGTAGGAGACCAGGAGAATGGGAGGCCGGGAGGGTAGGAGTGAGGGAATGTGAGAGAGTAAAAAGGCGAGTGAATAGGAGTACTGGAGAGTGGGAGAGTAGGTGTGTAGGAAGGTAGGAGAGAAGGAGAGTGGGAAAGAGGGAAAGTCAGACTATGGGAGTGTGGGAGAACAGCAGAATTGGGAGTGGGAAAGTGGGAGTGGAAGAATGGGAGTATGGGAGAGCAGGAAAGTGGGAGAGTGAGATGCTGGGAGAGTGGGAGAGAATGAGAGTGGAGACTGGGTGAGCGAGAGAGGAGGACAGTGGGGTGCGGGAGAGCAGGATAGCGGGAGGGTGGTAAAGCAGGAGAGTGGGAGTATGAGAGAATGGGAGAGTAGGAGAGTGGGAGTGGAAGAGCATGAGAGTGGCTGAATAGGAGAGTGGAAGACCATGAGAGTGGGAGAGTATTGTAGCAGGACAATGGAGAGTGGGAGAATAAGAAATTGGAAGAATGGGAGTGTTTGGGACTAGCAGAGTAGGAGAGCAGTGAAGTGGGAGAGCAGGTTAGCAGGGGAAGGTAAGAGGGTGGAGGGCAAGAGACTGGCAGAGGAGGAGAGTGGGAGCATGGGAGGGATGGAGAGGGGGAGTGGGAGAGCAAGAGTGTAGAAGAGTGGGAGAGTAGGATAGCAGAATAGCAGAATAGGAGAGCAGGGGAAGAGGAGGGTGGGAGAGTGCTAGAGTTGGAGAGTGGGCATGTGAAGAGTGGGAGTATGGGTGAGTGGGAGTGTGGGAGAGCAGGAGACTGGGAGAAGAGGAGAGTGGGAGATCTGGAGAGTGGGCATGGGAGAGTGGGTGTGGGAGAGTTTGATGTTGGAGATTGGGAATGTGGGAGAGCAGGAGAGTTTGAGAGTGGGGGAGTAGGAGATCGAGAAAGTGAGAATAGGATAGTGGAAGAGTGGGAGAGTAGGAGAGTGGCTAGCAAGACTGGGAGAACTGGGAAGGGGAGTGGGAGAGTAGGAGAATGGGAATGTGAGACTGGGAGTGTGGGAGAGCGGGCGAGCAGAAGAGTGGGATAGTGGGAGAGTGAGAGAGTAGGAGAGTGGGAGAACAGGACAGTGGAGGAGTGGGAGAATAGGTGTGAGGGAGAGTGAGAGAATGGAAGAGTGTGAGTAGGAGAGTGGAAAGCAAAAGACTGGGAGAGCAGGGGAGAAGGAGTGGGAGAGTCAGTAGGAAAGTAGGTGCATGGGAGAATAGGAGAATGAGAGAGTATGAGAATGGAAAGCAGGAGATTGGGAGAGCAGGGGAGAGGAGAGTGGGAGAGCTGGAGAGGGAGTGTGGGAGAGCATTAGAATGGGAGAGTGAGAGAACAAGAGTGTACGTGTGGAGAGTGAGAAAGTGAGAAAGTGGAAGTCCAGGAGAGTGGGAGTGGAAGAGTGGAAAAGTGGGAGAGCATGAAAGTGTGAGATCAGGAGGAGTGAAGAGTGAGAGAGTGGGGAGCAGGAGAGTGGGGGGAGTGGGAGAGCGGGACAATGGGAGATTAGGTGTGTGGGGACTGGGAGAATGGGAGAGCAGGACAGTGGGAGAGTAGGTAGAGAAGGTGTGTGGGAAAGCAAGGGGGGATAGGTGAGTGGGAGAGTAGGTGTGCGGGAGTGTGGGGAGTAGGAGAGTGGGAGAGCAGGTGAATGGGAGATTAGGAAAGCGGGAGTGTGGGGAGTAGGTGAGTGGGAGAGCAGGGAGTTTGGGGAGTAGGTGAATGGGAGAGCAGGAGACTGGGAGAGTGAGAGAACGATACAGCAGGAGATTGGGAGAGCAGGTCAGTGGTGTAGTGGGAAAGTAGGTGTGGGAGAGTGGGAGAAAAAGAGAGTAGGACAGTAGGAAACTAGGAGAGCAGTGGAGGAGGAGAGCAGGAGTGTGGGAGAGCAGAAGAATTTGAAAGCAGGAAAGTTAGAGGAGTGGGAGGGCAGAAGAGCAGGAGAATGGGAGTGTAGGAGAGTGGGACAGTGATAGATTTGGAGAGCAAGAGAGTGGGGGTGGAACAGTGAGAGAGCAGGAGAGCAAGAGAGTATTAGAGTGGGAAAAAAGGAGAGTGGAAGACCAGGAGAGTAGTAAAGTGGAAAAGTAGGAGAGTCTGAGATCAGGAGGGTGGCACAGTGGGGAGTGGGAGGGCGGGAGAGTAGGAGAATAGTAATGCCAGAGAACGGGAATGTTGGAAGTGGGAGAGCTGGTGAGTAGGGGAGTAGGAGAGCGGGACAATGGGATATGTAAATACTACTATGTATCAAGTATGTGTAAATAGTTAATTTTGACTATCCAAGTTGAGTTACCTGTTATCTGTATTTTTACGGTTAACCCCATCGTAAAACCTAAATGTTCCATGTAAACCGCACTGATGTTGAAGAGCGCGGTATATAAGAGAAATAAATAAAATAAATAAATAAATAGTAGGTGTGTGGGGACAGGAGAATGAGAGAGCAGGACAGTGGGAGTGGAAAGAGAAAGTATGCGGGAGGGTAGAAGAGTAGTAGAGTGGGAGAGCGAGAGTGTGGGGTGTAGGTGTGTGGGAGAGCGGGAGAGTGGAAGGGAAGGTGTGTGAGATAGTAAGAAAGTAGTAGAGTGAGATAGTGGGAGTGTGGGGAGTACGTGAGCGGGAGTAGGAGGAGTGGGACAGTGGGAGAATGGGAGAGTTTGTGTGTGGGAGATTAGGAGAGCTGGAGATTCGGAGAGTGGGAGAGTGGGGTAGTGGGATACCAGGAGAGTGGGAGAGCAGGACAGTGGGGGAGTGGGAAAGTAGGTGTGTGGGAGAGTGAGAGAGTGGGAGAATGGGAGAAAAAGAGAGTCGGAGAATTTGAGAGCAGTGGAGGAGGAGAGCAGGAGAATAGGAGAGATGGATAGAAGGAGCAGAAGTGTGGCAGAGCAGGAGAATTTGAGAGTAGGAAAGTTAGAGGAGTGAGGGCAGAAGAGCAGGAGAATGGGAGTGTAGGAGAGTGATAGCTAAGGGTGGAACAGTGGGACAGCAGGAGAGTGAGAGAGTATTAGAGTAGGAAAACAGGAAAGTGGAAGTCCAGGAAAGGTGGAAAAGCAGGAGAGTGTGAGATCAGGAGTGTGGGACAGTGGGGAGAAGGAGAGCGGGAGAGTAGGAGAGTGGTAGTGCCGGAAAGCAGGAGTGTTGTGAGTGGGAGAGCGGGACAATGGGAGAGTAGGTGTGTAGGGACAGGAGAGTGAGAGAGTAGGACAGTGGGTTTGGGAAGAGAAGGTGTGCGGGAGAGCAGGAGTGTGAGAGCGAGAGTGTGGGGAGTAGGTGTGTGGGAGAGTGGGAAGAGAAGTTGTGTGGGAGAGTAAGAGAGGAGTAGAGTGAGATAGTGGCAGTGTGGGGAATAGGTGAGTGAGGGAGAGTAAGAGAGTGAGGGAGTGGGACAGTGGGAGAGTGGGACAGGAGGAGAGTGGGAGAGCAGGAGAGAGTGTGGGGAGTGGGAGACTAGGAGAAATGGGAGTTTGGGAGAGTGGGATACCAGGAGTGTGGAGACCTGGAGAGTGGGAGAACAGGACAATGGGGGGAGTGGGTTAGGAGAGTAGAAAGCAAGAGACTTGGGGAGCAGATGAGGAGGAGAGCTGGAGGGTGGGAGTCTAGGAAAGCAGGAGAGTTTGAGAGCAGGAGTGGGAGAGTGGAAGAGCAGGAAAGCAGGAGAATTGAAGTATGGGGGAGACAGAGAGATTGAGAGTGTGGAAGAGCCATATAGTTGGGGTGGAAGAGTGGGAGCATATTAGAGTGGGAGAGCGGGAGAGTGTAAGATCAGGAGGGGAGAAGAGTGGGAGAGTGAGGAGCAGGAGGGTGGGAGGGCAGGAGGGCAGGAGAATAGGAGAGTGGTAGTGTCGGAGAGTGGGGGAGCAGGACAGTGGGAGAGTGGGAAGAGAGTGTGGGAGTGCGGGATAGTGGGGGAATAGGTGTGTGGGAGAGTAGGAGAGTGGGAAAGTAGAACAGTGGGAGAGCGGGAGAGTAGGACAGTAGTAGAGTGGGAGAGCGGACATGTGGAGAGTAGGTGAGTGGGAGAGCGGAAGACTGGGAGAGTGAGACAGTAGGAGAGTGGCGGAGCGGGATAGCAGGACAGTGGGTAAGTGGGAGAATAGGTGTGTGGGAGAGCAGCAGTGTGGAGAGTAGGTGAGTAGGAGAGCGGGAGCTGGGAGTGGGAGAGCAGCAGTGTGGAGAGTAGGTGAGCAGGAGACTGGGAGAGTGAGACAGTAGGAGAGTGGCGGAGCGGGAGAGCAGGACTGTGGGTGAGTGGGAGAATAGGTGTGTGGAAGAGTGGCAGTGTGGAGAGTAGGTGAGTGGGTGAGCGGGAGACTGGGAGAGTGAGACAGTAGGAGAGTGGCGTTGCACAAGAGCAGAGGAAACACACAGAGCAAGAGGTATAGTGGTCACTGCGCTTTATTAATAATGGAACGCCCCAACGCGTTTCGGTAAACGCCTTCCTCAGGGGGCTGAGAACTGCAAACAAACATATTAAAATAAATAGACATTTACATATTACATTACATTTTTAGTATCAATCTTGTTGTGTGATAACCAAATAAGTAATGTGCCATGATGCACCAAATTTACATATGTAAAATTTGGGTCAGATGTTCCCTTTAAATATCTTGGCAAGTCACGGCGGTTCCCTTAAGTCATATCCTTAATGGTAGCCAGTGAGGTAAGGTTTGTTCACATTTGTCTTGTATACTTTATGGTTTGAAAGAATAAGGTTTTGTATATTTCTGATTCAGTAGTTTAAAATCATGCTGTGTCAGGGAATTCAGTAGTTTAAATTCATGCTGTGTCAGGGAGTTTAGTGCTATGGTCTGTAGGGCTTTTGGTATACTGTTTTAATTTCTTTTAGACAGTTCTTAACCGTATGTTTGGTTGTTTGTTTGATGCTTTTTTCAGTTTTTTTAAAATATTTCTTTAGTAATTTATTCTATGCAATGATATATTACTATTTTCATTTGTCCATTGCGTGCCACATTTTATACAATCAGCATATCTTGTTTTTTTAAAAATTGCGCCAAATATCGGCGTTTTTTCGCCTCTTTATTTTTAATGGTCATGTTTATATCAATTCTTCGAGGTTTTTTATTTGAGCTTATGTTTTAATAGAATAGGTTTTTGTAGATTGTTGAATCACTATCCTGGATTGCGTTGTGTCAGGGAGTCTAGTGTTATGGGCTTTTGGTATACTGCCTATTATTTTTTTATTTTTTTCCTTTTTCTTCCTTTTTCGTCAACCCTTAGGTGTATGGTAATATTTATACATGTCCCTTTGATTGCCATATGCGGACTGAATTGCTCACAATCATTAAACCTGTTTTTTGAAGTTTTCAAGATCGCGCCAAAATTCAGGGATCTTCAATTTTTCATGTTTCATTTTTAGGATGTTCAGTATTTTACAAATTGTTCCTCACGAGGATTCTGTTATTCTTACTTTTGTATATATCTTTTAGTCTTTATTTTTTAATCCTGATATTGCATGCCCTTGCAGTTCATTTAAGAGTTATGTTTCACATTGTATTACAAAATGTCTCAGAGGCTTCATATTAAATTGTTTGGAATCTTTAAATATATTTTTTTATATATTTCATGTATATGTTTTGTTTGTTTTACTCATATGTTTATTTTCTTCCTTGATACATACTGTCACACAGCAGACCCTCTGGGAACAGAAGAAAATGTTTTAAACACAGAAAAAGTCAGGCATAAGCTGCAATATTCCGAAGAACCAGATAGAGGGAGCAAGAGGGACCTCCGAGAGACTGAGGAACCACGCCCCATAGGTCGTGAGGTAATGCCAGCCAGCCTCCAATCGAGGAAGAGAGTAGTACCTCTTAAAGAGAGTCTGGAAGACTGGAGAGCAGAAGAGGCAGGACCAGCAGAAGAAGCAGGACCAGCAGAAGAAGCAGGACCAGGAGAAGAGGCAGAATCGGAAGGACGGACAGAATGGACAGATCCAAGAGAAAGGGTTCTTCTCAGAGATAAGGAGAGAGGAGAAGGTGTGCTCTTCAAGGAAGAGAGGTGCAGGAAGAAGGCCAGTTCTGGGAAAGGAAGGGCTGAAGCAGTAGCCCTTGGACAGGAGTTTGGCAGAAGGCAGCAGCAGCCGCTGTGGCGTGAAGAGAGGAGCAACCGAGGAGAAGGAGAGACAGCTCCATCAAGAGTGAGTGCTCTTCGTCCAGAGAGGTGAAGGCATTGCTGTGACTGCAGTAGAAAGCCAACTGAAGGACGGCTGGAGAACCTAAGGCCTATTGCTCAGGCAAGTCAGAATCCCAGCTGAGGCAGGCCTCAACCCTCACCTGGAGTAGAAAAGCCAAAGATAAAAGGTATCCCTTATTTTACTCGAAGCAGGTTTCAGACTGCTGGTATATGGGGAGGACAGGGAGCAGAGGAATACTGTCCATATAAAACTGCCTATGATACAACGTACAAGAAACGTTTATCAGAGACTTTTTAATGAGAAAGGTTTGCATGAACCTAATGTAAAATCCTTACAGAAGGAGGAGTGTTCTCAGTATAGGAGAGCACAGGACCGACGCCCTACGCTTAACCCTGAGCATTGGGAGGTCATACAAAAGTTATATAAGAAGCCTGACTACAATTTGCCAGAAACTACTGACTCAGTTTCAGAGGCTTCCGAATTGGAACCGATGCAAGTGGAATTTGCTAAAGAGCTTTCAGATACAGAAATGGACTGTAATTACTGCATGACAGGAAGCCTGGAGTCCTTGCCTAGCATATAAGCTATAACTTGTGGAATAGAAAATGTTTGTTTTTGTACACCACTCTGTGAAGATAACAGTTTTGCTTTAAACTCATGTTTTACTTTTTCTTCTAACCTGAAGTAACGACACTTGTGTTGATGTTATTGCCCAACCGTTTGAACCTTTGCAAGAAGGGGAAATAAATGCCTTTGTTTTCCCTCCACTCTGACCTTTTGTGTTCTTTGAGATTTGGTAACAAGGAGGCTACCAGGCTAAAAGTCCCTGGGCCCTGTGAAACACTTGCTAAACTCAACCTTATATATTTTTGTATCCAACCTACCTTGGTCTATTACCCTGCCAAGGTGGTGCACGTGACAATACATAATATTAAGATATGAGGGTTTTTTTATAGTTGAAATTGTATAATGTGTTTTTGTGCTTGGTTTTCTTAAACTATATAGTTCTTGGTGGGTCTGGGTTTCCCATCATTTCAGTTTCATTATTCATTTTTCATATTTATTTATACACATGCATTATATGATTGTTTATTTCTATTTATATACATGTGTATATGTATATATATATTTTTAGCTCATTTATAGCGATCCTATGTCATTTTTTTCCTGTGCGCTACTACTGTTATAGGACACGTTGAACAGTGAGTATCCTTCCTATTTATAATTCCTGTTTGTACTTTTCTTATTTGGATTTTGTTAGTCCTTCTTTTGTTTGTATTACATATCATTTTTATGAACATATTTTTTATGAAGATATGTTTACGTATTTCTTCATATTTATATTACTATATGTTTTATTTTGTATTTTAAAGCTTACATGTGTTTATGGTCTATTTATGTTTTTAAATATGTAAATGTCTATTCATTTTAATATGTTTGTTTGCAGTTCTCAGCCCCCTGAGGAAGGCATTTGCCGAAACGCGTTGGGGCATTCCATTATTAATAAAGCCCAGTGACCACTATACCTCTTGCTATGTGTGTTTCTTTTTGTCTGCTGCAAGTAGGTGCTCCTTTTCTGGGTGGCGCAAGAGCAGGTGAGTGGGAGAATAGGTGTGTGGGAGAGTGGGAAAGTAGGAGAGCGGTAGAGCGCACTTTGGAGAGTAGGAGAGCAGGAGAGCGCAGTGTGGAGAGTAGGTGAGCGGGAGAGTGAGACAGTAGGAGAGTGGTGGAACAGCAGAGCAGGACAGTGGGTGAGTGGGAGAATAGGTGTGTGGGAGAGTAGTAGAATGGGAGAGGGGCAGTATGTAGGTGAGTGACAAAGCGGGAGACTGGGAGAGTAAGACAGTAGGAGAGTGGCGGAGTGGGAGAGCAGGACAGTAGGTGAGTGGGAGAATACGTGTGTGGGAGAGTAGTAGAGTGGGAGAGCGGGATTGTGGAGAGTAGGTGAGTGGGAGAGCGGGAGATTGGGAGAGTGAGACAGTAGGAGAGTGGCGGAGCGGGAGAACAGGACAATGGATGAGTGGAAAAATAGCTGTGTGGGAGAGTGGCAGTGTAGAGTAGGTGAGTGGGAGACTGGGAGAGTGAGACAGTAAGAGAGTGGCAGAGCAGGACAGTGGATGAGTGGCAGAATAGGTGTGTGGGAGAGTAGTAGAGTGGGAGAGCGGCAGTGTGGAGAGTAGGTGAGTGGGAGAGCGGGAGACTGGGAGAGTGAGACAGTAGGAGAGTGGTGGAGCGGGACAGCAGGACAGTGGGTGAGTGGGAGAATAGGTGTGTGGGAGAGTAGTAGAGTGGGAGAGTGGCAGTGTAGAGTATGTGAGTGGGAGACTGGGAGAGTGAGACAGTAAGAGAGTGGCAGAGCAGGACAGTGGATGAGTGGCAGAATAGGTGTGTGGGAGAGTAGTAGAGTGGGAGAGTGGCAGTGTGGAGAGTAGGTGAGTGGGAGAGCGGGAGACTGGGAGAGTGAGACAGTAGGAGAGTGGCAGAGCAGGAGAACAGGACAATGGGAGAATAGGTGTGTGGGAGAGTAGGCGAGTGGAAGAGCGGTAGTGTGGAGAGTAGGTGAGTGGGAGACTGGAAGAGTGAGACAGTAGGAGAGTGGCGGAGCGGGAGAGCAGGACATTGGGTGAGTGGGAGAATAGGTGTCTGGGAGAGTAGGAGAGTGGGAGAGCGGCAGTGTGGAGAGTAGGTGAGTGGGAGAGCGGGAGACAGGGAGAGAGAGACAGTAGGAGAGTGGCAGAGCTGGAGAGCAGGACCGTGGGTGAGTGGGAGAATAGGTATGTGGGAGAGTGGGAGAGCGGCAGTGTGGAGAGTAGGTGCATGGGAGAGTGGGAGACAGTAGGAGAGTGGTGGAGCGGGAGAATAGGACAGTGGGTGAATGGGAGAATAGGTGTGTGGGAGAGTAGGAGAGTGGGAGAGCGGCAGTGTGGAGAGTAGGTGAGTGGGAGACTGGGAGAGTGAGACAGTAGGAGAGTGGCAGAGCGGGAGAGCAGGACAGTGAGTAAGTGGGAGAATAGGTGTGTGGGAGAGTGGGAGAGAGGGAGCGTAGGACAGTAGTAGTGTGGCAGAGTGACAGTGTGGAGAGTAGGTGAGTGGGAGAGCAGGAGACTGGGAGAATGAGACAGTAGGAGAGTGGTGGAGTGGGAGAGCAGGACAGTGGGTGAGTGGGAGAATAGGTGTGTGGGAGAGTTTGAGAGAGGGAGCGTAGGACAGTAGTAGTGTGGGAGAACGGCAGTGTGAAGAGTAAGTGAGTGGCAGAGGGGAGACTGGGAGAGTGAGACAGTAGGAGAGTGGTGGAGCGGGAGAGCAGGACAGTGGGTGAGTGGGAGAATAGGTGTGTGGGATAGTAGGAGAGTGGGAGAGTGCCAGTGTGTAGAGTAGGTGAGTGGGAGAGCGGGAGACTGGGAGAGTGAGACAGTAAGAGAGTGGCGGAGCGGGAGAGCAGGACATTGGGTGAGTGGGAGAATAGGTGTGTGGGAGAGTAGGAGAGTGGGAGAGCAGCAGTGTGGACAGTAGGTGAGTGGGAGAGCGGGAGACTGGGAGAGTGAGACAGGAGGAGAGTGGCAGAGCTGGAGACCAGGACAGTGGGAGAGTGGGAGAATAGGTGTGTAGGTGAGTAGGAGAGTGGCAGTGTGGAGAGTAGGTGAGTGAGACAGTAGGATAGTGGCGGAGCGGGAGAGCAAGACATTGGGTGAGTGGGAGAATAGGTGTGTGGGAGAGTGCTAGAGTGGGAGCATAGGACAGTAGTAGAGTGGGAGACTGGCGGAGCGGGAGAGCAGGACAGTGGGTGAGTGGGAGAATAGGTGTGTGGGAGAGTAGGAGAGTGGGAGAGCGGCAGTGTGGAGAGTAGGTGCGTGGGAGACAGTAAGAGAGTGGTGGAGCGGGAGAATAGGACAGTGGGTGAATGGGAGAATTGGTGTGTGGGAGAGCGGCAGTGTGGAGAGTAGGTGAGTGGGAGACTGGGAGAGTGAGACAGTTGGAGAGTGGTGGAGCGGGAGAGCAGGACAGTGGGTGAGTGGGAGAATAGGTGTGTGGGATAGTAGGAGAGTGGGAGAGTGCCAGTGTGTAGAATAGGTGAGTGGGAGACTGGGAGAGTGAGACAGTAAGAGAGTGGTGGAGCGGGAGAGCAGGACATTGGGTGAGTGGGAGAATAGGTGTGTGGGAGAGTAGTAGAGTGGGATAGCGACAGTATGGAGAGTAGGTGAGTGGGAAACTGGCAGACTGGGAGAGTGAGACAGCAGGAGAGTGGCGGAGTTGGAGAACAGAAAAACCAGTCAAAGGCATGAACAAACGGAAAGACAGAGTCCTATATTAAACCGCCCGACACAGGCTGTGTTTCGTACCCTTCGTCAGGGGCTAGCCAGGCGAGAAACTAAAAACATAAATATATTTACCTTTATAAATGATAAAAGAACAGATAAGTCAAATACATAATTAAGACATTGCATACACTAATATTAAATGTCATAAGACAATAATAAAATGAAGTAATGCTAAGTTAATGTAAAAAATAAAAGTAAAACCAATAATAATAATAAATATAAAAGCTGGAACAATAGTGCTCGGGACCTAATAGAAATTATGTGTGCAAGTAAACTAAAATACTAACCTCTGTTGTAATACACAAGACAAGTGTTACTTCACACTGTTTGTGCAAATATGTTACATACTAAAGCTAAAAAACATAAATAGTATAGTTAAAAACAAGTGTAAAATCATATAGCATAACATTACTCACAAATAAATATCTGCATCGCCCAATGGTGTTATTCATCCATATGATAATATTTTTTTGTATGACATTAGTTTTATTTGATTATTTTTTATAAGTTTTATTTGATTATTTTTTAGATTACGTTGGTTTCTCCCCACGCACACAAGCCTGGCATCCCCCACTTTGGGCACCATATGGTCATATTTACATTTGCAAAGTTTGATTGGGTTAATTGGTTACAGCATTCGCCTTGGCCCCTAAGTGTTTCACTGACTCACTCCTGTTTTGTTTAGGCATGCATTTCTTTTGGAAAGGTTTGCTGGCTTAATATTTGGTTTGATTTCATATCCTCTCTTTTTCCTCCTCTCTCTGTGTCCTACAATTGTTTGGTATATTTATTTGTGAGTAATGTTATGCTATATGGTTTGACACTTGTACGAAACACGGCCTGTGGCGGCCGTTGGTTTAATAAAGGACTCTGTCTTTCTGTTTGTTCACGCCTTTGACTGGTTTTTCTGTGTTTAGTGTGATTTGTGTTTTTGTAGTTGGGAGCTGGAGAAAAGGACAGTGGGTGAGTGGGAGAATAGGTGTGTAGGAGAGTAGTAGAGTGGGAGAGCGGGAGAGTGGGAGAGTGAGACAGTAGGAGAGTGGCAGAACAGGAGAGCAGGACAGTGGGTGTCTGGGAGAATAGGTGTATGGGTGAGTAGGTGTGTGGAAGAGTAGGTGAGGGGGAGAGCAGGAGAGTGAGACAGTAGGAGAGTGGTGGAGTGGGAGAGTAGGACAGTGGGTGAGCCGGAGAATAGGTGTGTAAAAGAGTAGGAGAGCGGCAGTGTGGAGAGTAGGTGAGTGGGAGAGGGGGAGACTGGGAGAGTGAGACAGTAGGAGAGTCGCGGAGCGGGAGAATAGGTGTGTGGGAGAGTAGTAGAGTGGGAGAGCGGGAGTGTGGAGAGTAGGTGAGTGGGAGAGCGGGAGACTGGGAGAGTGAGACAGTAGGAGAGTTGCAGAATGGGAGAGCAGGACAGTGGGTGACTGGGAGAATAGGTGCGTGGGAGAGTAGGTGAGTGGGAGAGCGGGAGAGTGAGACAATAGGAGAGTGGTGGAGCGGGAGAGTAGGACAGTGGGTGAGTGGGAAAATAGGTGTGTGGGAGAGTGGGAGAGCGGGAGCGTAAGACAGTAGTAGTGTGGGAGAGCAGCAGTGTGAAGAGTGGGTGAGTGGCAGAGCGGGAGACTGGGAGAGTGAGAAAGTAGGAGAGTTGCGGAGCGGGAGAGCAGGACAGTGGGTGTGCGGAAGAATAGGTCTGTGGGAGAGCGGGAGAGCGGCAGTGTGAAGAGTAGGTGAGTGGGAGAGCGGGAGACTGGGAGAGTGAGACAGTAAAAGAGTGGCAAAGCGGGAGAGCAGGACAGTGGGTGAGTGGGAGAATAGGTGTGTGGGGGAGTAGGTGAGTGGGAGAGCAGCAGTGTGGAGAGTAGGCAAGTTGGAGAGCGGGAGACTGGGAGAGTGAGACAGTAGGAGAGTGGTGGAGCTGGAGAACAGGACAGTGGGTGAGTGGGAGAAGAGGTGTGTGGGAGAGTGGGAGTGTGGAGAGTAGATGAGTGGGAGAGCGGGAGACTGGGAGAGTGAGACAGTAGGAGAGAGGCAGAACGGGAGAGCAGGACAATGGGTGTCTGGGAGAATAGGTGTGTGGGAGAATAGGTGAGTGGGAGACTGGGAGAGTGAGGCAGTAGGAGAGTGGCAGAGTGGGAGAGCAGGACAGTGGGTGAGTGGGAGAATAGGTCTGTGGAAGAGTAGGAGAGTGGGAGAGTGGCAGTGTGGAGAGTAGGTGAGTGAGAGACTGGGTGAGTGAGACAGTAGGAGAGTGGCGGAGCGGGAGAATAGGACAGTGGGTGAGTGGGAGAATAGGTGTGTGGGAGATTGGGTGAGTGGGAGAATAGGTGTGTGGGAGAGTAGGTGAGTGGGAGAGCAGCAGTGTGGAGAGTAGGTGAGTGGGAGAGTGAGACAGTAGGAGAGTGGCGGAGTGGGAGAGCAGGACAGTGGGTGAGTGGGAGAATAGGTGTGTGGGAGAGTAGTAGACTGGGAGAGCGGTACTGTTGAGAGTAGGTGAGTGGGATAGCAGGAGACTGGGAGAGTGAGACAGTAGGAGAGTGGCGGAGTGGGAGAGCAGGACAGTGGGTGAGTGGGATAGTAGTAGAATGGGAGAGCAGCACTGTGGAGAGTAGGTGAGTGAGAAAGCGGGAGACTGGGAGAGTGAGATAGTAGGGGTGTGGCAGAGCGGAAGAGCAGGACAGTGGGTGTGTGGGATAGTAGTAGAGTGGGAGAGCGGCAGTGTGGAGAGTAGGTGAGTGGGAAATTGGGAGAGTGAGACAGTAGGAGAGAGGTTCAGCAGGAGAGCAGGACAGTGGGTGAGTGGGAGAATAGGTGTGGGAGAGTGGGAGACTGGGAGAGTGAGACCGTTGGAGAGTGGCGGAGTGGGAGAGCAGGACAGTGGGTGAGTGGGAGAATAGGTGTGTGGGAGAGTAGGAGAATGGGAGAGCGGCAGTGTGGAGAGTAGGTGAGTGGGAAATTGGGAGAGTGAGACAGTAGGAGAGAGGTTCAGCAGGAGAGCAGGACAGTGGGTGAGTGGGAGAATAGGTGTGTTGGAGAGTGGAAGAGCGGCAGTGTGTAGAGTAGGTGAGTGGGAGAGTGGGAGACTGGGAGAGTGAGACCGTTGGAAAGTGGCGGAGTGGGAGAGCAGGACAGTGGGTGAGTGGGAGAATAGGTGTGTGGGAGAGTAGGAGAATGGGAGAGCGGCAGTGTGGAGAGTAGGTGAATGGGAGAGCGGGAGACTGGGAGAGTGAGCCAGTAGGAGAGTGGCGGAGTGGGAGAGCAGGACAGTAGGTGAGTGGGAGAATAGGTGTGTGGGAGAGTAGGAGAATGGGAGAGCGGCAGTGTGGAGAGTAGGTGTGTGGGAGAGCAGGAGCGTAGGACAGTAGTAGTGTGGGAGAGCGGCAGTGCCAAGACTAGGTGAGTGGGAGAGTGAGACAGTAGGAGAGTGGCGGAGCGGGAGACTGGCAGAATGAGACAGTAGGAGAGTGGCGGAGCGGGAGAACAGGACAGTGAGTGTGCGGAAGAATAGGTGTGTGGGGGAGTGGGAAAGCGGCAGTGTGTAGAGTAGGTGAGTGGGAGAGCGGTAGACTGGGAGAGTGAGACAGTAAGAGTGGCGGAGCGGGAGAGCAGGATTGTGGGTAAGTGGGAAAATAGGTGTGTGGGAGAGTAGTAAAGTGGGAGAGTGGCAGTGTGGAGAGTAGGTGAGTGGGAAACTGGGAGAGTGAGATAGTAGAAGAGCAGCGGAGCTGGAGAATAGGACAGTGGGTGAGTGGGAGAATAGGTTTGTGGGAGAGTGGTAGAGTGGGAGAGCAGGAGACTGGGATAGTAAGACAGTAGGAGAGTGGCGGAGGAGGAGAGCAGGACAGTCTGTGAGTGGGAGAATAGGTGTGTGGGAGAGTAGAAGAGTGTGAGAGCAGGAGACTGGGAGAATGAGACAGTAGGAGAGTGGCGGAGCGGGAGAGCAGGACAGTAGGTGAGTGGGAGAATAGGTGTGTGGGAAAGTAGGAGAATGGGAGAGCAGCAGTATGGAGAGTAGGTGAGTGGGAGAGCGGGAGACTGGGACAGTAGTAGAGTGGGAGAGTGGCAGAGCTGGAGAACAGGACAGTGCGTGAGTGAGAGAATAGGTGTTTGGGAGAGTAGTAGAGTGGGAGAGCGGCAGTGTGAAGAGTAGGTGAGTGGGAGAGCGGGAGACTGGGAGAGTGAGACAGTAGGAGAGTGGTGGAGCGGGAGAGCAGGACTGTGGGTGAGTGGGAGAATAGGTGTGTTGGAGAGTAGGAGAGTGGGAGAGCGGCAGTGTGGAGAGTAGGTGAGTGGGAGAGCGGGAGACTGGGACAGTAGTAGAGTGGGAGATTGGCGGAGTGGGAGAGCAGGACAGTGGGTGAGTGGGAGAATAGGTGTGTAGGACAGCAGTAGAGTGGGAGAGCGGCAGTGTGGAGAGTAGGTGAGTGGGAGAATGGGAGAGTGAGACAGTAGGAGAGTTGCGGAGCGGGAGAACAGGACAGTGGGTGAGTGTGAGAATAGGTGTGTGGGAGAGTAGTAGAGTGGGAGAGCGGCAATGTGGAGAGTAGGAGAGTGGGACAGCGGGAGACTGGGAGAGTGAGACAGTAGGAGAGGGGCGGAGCGGGAGAACAGTACAGTAGGTGAGTGGGAGAATAGGTGTGTAGGAGAGTAGTAGAGTCGGAGAGCGGCGGTGTGGAGAGTTGATGAGTGGGAGAGCGGGAGACTGGGAGATTGAGACAGTAGGAGAGTGCCGGAGTGGGAGAGCAGGACAGTGGGTGAGTGGGAGAATAGGTGTGTAGGTCAGTAGTAGAGTGGGAGAGCGGCAGTGTGGAGAGTAGGTGAGTGGGAGAATGGGAGACTGGGAGAGAGAAACAGTAGGAGATTGGCGGAGAGGGAAAGCAGGACAATGGCTGAGTGGGAGAATAGGTGTGTGGGAGAGCGGGAGCGTAGGACAGTAATAGTGTGGGAGAGTGGTAGTGTGGGAGAGTAGTAGAGACAGTAAGAGTGGCGGAGCGGGACAGCAGGACAGTGGGTGAGTGGAATAATAGGTGTGTGGGAGAGTAGGAAAGTGGAAGAGCGGCAGCGTGTAGAGTAGGTGAGTGGGAGATTGGGAGAGTGAGACAGTAGGAGAGTGGCGGAACGGGAGAGGAGGACAGTGGGTGAGTGGGAGAAATAGGTGTGTGGGCGAGCGGGGAGCGTAGGACAGTAGTAGTGTGGGAGAGCGGCAATGTGAAGAGTAGGTGATTGGGAGAGCGAGAGACTGGGAGAGTGAGACAGTAGTAGAGTGGCGGAGTGGGAGAACAGGACAGTGGGTGAGTGGGAGAATAAGTGAGTGGCAAAACGGGAGAGCAGGACAGTGAGTGTGTGGGAGAGTAGGAGAGTGGGAGAGCGGCAGTGTGGAGAGTAGGTGAGTGGGAGAGCGGGAGAGTGAGACTGTAGGAGAGTGGTGGAGTGGGAGAGCAGGACAGTGGGTGTGTAGGAGAATAGGTGTGTGGGAGAGTGGGAGAGCGGCAGTGTGGACAGTAGGTGAGTGGGAGGGCGGGAGACTGGGAGAGTGAGACAGAAGGAGATTGGTGGAGAGGGAGAGCAGGGCTGTGGGTGAGTGGCAGTATAGGTGTGTGGGAGAGTAGGAGAGTGGGAGAGCGGCAGTGTGGAGAGTAGTTGAGTGGGAGAGCGGGAGACTGGGAGAGTGAGTCAGTAGGAGAGTGGCGGAGCAGGAGAGTGGGAGAGCAGCAGCGTGGAGAGTAGGTGAGTGGGAGAGCGGGAGACTGGGAGAGTGAGTCAGTAGGAGAGTGGCGGAGTGGGAGTGTAGGAGATTGGGAGAGCAGCAGTGTGGAGAGTAGGTGAGTAGGAGAGCGGGAGACTGGGAGAGTGAGACAGAAGGAGATTGGTGGAGAGGGAGAGCAGGGCTGTGGGTGAGTGGTAGAATAGGTGTGTGGGAGAGTAGGAGAGTGGGAGAGCGGCAGTGTGGAGAGTAGTTGAGTGGGAGAGCGGGAGACTGGGAGAGTGAGTCAGTAGGAGAGTGGCGGATCAGGGGAGTGGGAGAGCGGCAGCGTGGAGAGTAGGTGAGTGGGAGAGAGGGAGACTGGGAGAGTGAGATAGTAGGAGAGTGGTGGAGCGGGAGAGCAGGACTGTGGGTAAGTGGGAGAATAGGTGTGTTGGAGAGTAGGAGAGTGGGAGAGCGGCAGTGTGGAGAGTAGGTGAGTGGGAAAGCGGGAGACTGGAACAGTAGTAGAGTGGGAGAGTGGCGGAGTGGGAGAGCAGGACAGTGGGTGAGTGGGAGAATAGGTGTGTAGGACAGTAGTAGAGTGGGAGAGCGGCAGTGTGGAGGGTAGGTGAGTGGGAGAATGGGAGACTGGGAGAGACAGTAGGAGAGTGGCGAAGCGGGAGAACAGGAAAGTGGGTGAGTGGGACAATAGGTGTGTGGGAGAATAGGAGAGTGGGAGAGCGGCAGTGTGGAGAGTAGGTGAGTGGGACAGCCGGAGACTGGGAGAGTGAGACAGTAGGAGAGTGGCGGAGCGGGAGAACAGGACATTGGGTGAGTGTGAGAATAGGTGTGTGGGGGAGTAGTAGAGTGGGAGAGCGGCAATGTGGAGAGTAGGTGAGTGGGAGAGCGGGAGACTGGGAGAGTGAGACAGTAGGAGAGGGGCGGAGCGGGAGAACAGTACAGTAGGTGAGTGGGAGAATAGGTGTGTAGGAGAGTAGTAGAGTCGGAGAGCGGCGGTGTGGAGAGTTGATGAGTGGGAGAGCGGGAGACTGGGAGATTGAGACAGTAGGAGAGTGCCGGAGTGGGAGAGCAGGACAGTGGGTGAGTGGGAGAATAGGTGTGTAGGTCAGTAGTAGAGTGGGAGAGCGGCAGTGTGGAGAGTAGGTGAGTGGGAGAATGGGAGACTGGGAGAGAGAAACAGTAGGAGATTGGCGGAGAGGGAAAGCAGGACAATGGCTGAGTGGGAGTATAGGTGTGTGGGCGCTGGGGAGCGTAGGACAGTAATAGTGTGGGAGAGTGGTAGTGTGGGAGAGTAGTAGAGACAGTAAGAGTGGCGGAGCGGGACAGCAGGACAGTGGGTGAGTGGAATAATAGGTGTGTGGGAGAGTAGGAAAGTGGAAGAGCGGCAGCGTGTAGAGTAGGTGAGTGGGAGATTGGGAGAGTGAGACAGTAGGAGAGTGGCGGAACGGGAGAGGAGGACAGTGGGTGAGTGGGAGAATAGGTGTGTGGGAGAGCGGGGAGCGTAGGACAGTAGTAGTGTGGGAGAGCGGCAATGTGAAGAGTAGGTGATTGGGAGAGCGAGAGACTGGGAGAGTGAGACAGTAGTAGAGTGGCGGAGTGGGAGAACAGGACAGTGGGTGAGTGGGAGAATAAGTGAGTGGCAAAACGGGAGAGCAGGACAGTGAGTGTGTGGGAGAGTAGGAGAGTGGGAGAGCGGCAGTGTGGAGAGTAGGTGAGTGGGAGAGCGGGAGAGTGAGACTGTAGGAGAGTGGTGCAGTGGGAGAGCAGGACAGTGGGTGTGTAGGAGAATAGGTGTGTGGGAGAGCGGCAGTGTGGAGAGTAGGTGAGTGGGAGGGCGGGAGACTGGGAGAGTGAGACAGAAGGAGATTGGTGGAGAGGGAGAGCAGGGCTGTGGGTGAGTGGCAGTATAGGTGTGTGGGAGAGTAGGAAAGTGGGAGAGTGGCAGTGTGGAGAGTAGTTGAGTGGGAGAGCGGGAGACTGGGAGAGTGAGTCAGTAGGAGAGTGGCGGAGCAGGAGAGTGGGAGAGCGGCAGCGTGGAGAGTAGGTGAGTGGGAGAGCGGGAGACTGGGAGAGTGAGTCAGTAGGAGAGTGGCGGAGTGGGAGTGTAGGAGATTGGGAGAGCAGCAGTGTGGAGAGTAGGTGAGTGGGAGAGCGGGAGACTGGGAGAGTGAGACAGAAGGAGATTGGTGGAGAGGGAGAGCAGGGCTGTGGGTGAGTGGTAGAATAGGTGTGTGGGAGAGTAGGAGAGTGGGAGAGCGGCAGTGTGGAGAGTAGTTGAGTGGGAGAGCGGGAGACTGGGAGAGTGAGTCAGTAGGAGAGTGGCAGATCAGGAGAGTGGGAGAGCGGCAGCGTGGAGAGTAGGTGAGTGGGAGAGAGGGAGACTGGGAGAGTGAGATAGTAGGAGAGTGGTGGAGCGGGAGAGCAGGACTGTGGGTGAGTGGGAGAATAGGTGTGTTGGAGAGTAGGAGAGCGGGAGAGCGGCAGTGTGGAGAGTAGGTGAGTGGGAAAGCGGGAGACTGGAACAGTAGTAGAGTGGGAGAGTGGCGGAGTGGGAGAGCAGGACAGTGGGTGAGTGGGAGAATAGGTGTGTAGGACAGTAGTAGAGTGGGAGAGCGGCAGTGTGGAGGGTAGGTGAGTGGGAGAATGGGAGACTGGGAGAGACAGTAGGAGAGTGGCGAAGCGGGAGAACAGGAAAGTGGGTGAGTGGGACAATAGGTGTGTGGGAGAATAGGAGAGTGGGAGAGCGGCAGTGTGGAGAGTAGGTGAGTGGGACAGCCGGAGACTGGGAGAGTGAGACAGTAGGAGAGTGGCGGAGCGGCAGAACAGGACATTGGGTGAGTGTGAGAATAGGTGTGTGGGGGAGTAGTAGAGTGGGAGAGCGGCAATGTGGAGAGTAGGTGAGTGGGACAGCGGGAGACTGGGAGAGTGAGACAGTAGGAGAGTGGCGGAGCGGGAGAACAGTACAGTAGGTGAGTGGGAGAATAGGTGTGTAGGAGAGTAGTAGAGTCGGAGAGCGGCGGTGTGGAGAGTAGATGAGTGGGAGAGCGGGAGACTGGGAGATTGAGACAGTAGGAGAGTGCCGGAGTGGGAGAGCAGGACAGTGGGTGAGTGGGAGAATAGGTACGTAGGACAGTAGTAGAGAGGGAGAGCGGCAGTGTGGAGAGTAGGTGAGTGGGAGAATGGGAGACTGGGAGAGTGAGACAGTAGGAGATTGGCGGAGAGGGAAAGCAGGACAATGGCTGAGTGGGAGAATAGGTGTGTGGGAGAGCGGGAACGTAGGACAGTAGTAGTGTGGGAGAGTGGTAGTGTGGGAGAGTGGTAGAGACAGTAAGAGTGGCGGAGCGGGACAGCAGGACAGTGGGTGAGTGGAATAATAGGTGTGTGGGAGAGTAGGAAAGTGGAAGAACGGCAGCGTGTAGAGTAGGTGAGTGGGAGAATGGGAGCCTGGGAGAGTGAGACAGTAGGAGAGTGTCGGAACGGGAGAGGAGGACAGTGGGTGAGTGGGAGAATAGGTGTGTGGGAGAGTGGGAGAGCGGGGAGCGTAGGACATTAGTAGTGTGGGAGAGCGGCAATGTGAAGAGTAGGTGATTGGGAGAGCGGGAGACTGGGAGACTGGGAGAGTGAGACAGTAGTAGAGTGGCGGAGTGGGAGAACAGGACAGTGGGTGAGTGGGAGAATAAGTGAGTGGCAGAACGGGAGAGCAGGACAGTGAGTGTGTGGGAGAGCGGCAGTGTGGAGAGTAGGTGAGTGGGAGAGCGGGAGAGTGAGACTGTAGGAGAGTGGTGGAGTGGGAGAGCAGGACAGTGGGTGTGTAGGAGAATAGGTGTGTGGGAGAGTAGGAGAGTGGCAGTGTGGAGAGTAGGTGAGTGGGAGGGCGGGAGACTGGAAGAGTGAGTCAGTAGGAGAGTGGCGGAGTGGGAGTGTAGGAGATTGGGAGAGCAGCAGTGTGGAGAGTAGGTGAGTGGGAGAGCGGGAGACTGGGAGAGTGAGAAAGTAGGGGAGTGGCGGAGCGGGAGAGGAGGACAGTGGGTGAGTGGGAGAATAGGTGTGTGGGAGAGTGGGAGAGCGGCAGTGTGAAGAGTAGGTGAGTGGGAGACTGGGAGAGTGAGACAGTAGGAGAGTGGAAGAGCGGGAGAGGAGGACAGTGGGTGAGTGGGAGAATAGGTGTGTGGGAGAGCAGCAGTGTGGAGAGTAGGTGAGTGGGAGAGTGAGACAGTAGGAGAGTGGCAGAGCGGGAGAGGAGGACAGTGGGTGAGTGGGAGAATAGGTGTGTGGGAGAGTGGGAGAGCGGCAGTGTGGAGAGTAGGTGAGGGGGAGAGTGAGACAGTAGGAGAGTGGCGGAGGCGGGAGAGGAGGACAGTGGGTGAGTGGGAGAATAGGTGTGTGGGAGAGCAGCAGTGTGGAGAGTAGGTGAGTGGGAGAGTGAGACAGTAGGAGAGTGGCGGAGCGGGAGAGGAGGACAGTGGGTGAGTGGGAGAATAGGTGTGTGGGAGAGTGGGAGAGCGGCAGTGTGGAGAGTAGGTGAGTGGGAGACTGGGAGAGTGAGACAGTAGGAGAGTGGCGGAGCAGGAGAGGAGGACAGTGGGTGAGTGGGAGAATAGGTGTGTGGGAGAGCGGCAGTGTGGAGAGTAGGTGAGTGAGAGAGTGGGAGACTGGGATAGTGAGACAGTAGGAGAGTGGCAAATCGGGAGAACAGGACAGTGGGTGAGTGGGAGAATAGGTGTGTGGGAGAGTGGGAGAGCGGCAGTGTGAAGAGTAGATGAGTGGGAGACTGGGAGAGTGAGACAGTAGGAGAGTGGCGGAGCGGGAGAGGAGGACAGTGGGTGAGTGGGAGAATAGGTGTGTGGGAGAGTGGGAGAGCGACAGTGTGGAGAGTAGGTGAGTGGGAGAGAGACAGTAGGAGAGTGGCGGAGCGGGAGAGGAGGACAGTGGGTGAGTGAGAGAATAGGTGTGTGGGAGAGTGGGAGAGCGACAGTGTGGAGAGTAGGTGAGTGGGAGAGAGACAGTAGGAGAGTGGCGGAGTGGGAGAGCAGGACAGTGGGAGAGCAGGACAGTAGGACAGTAGGAGAGTGGGAGAGCGGCAGTGTGGAGGGTAGGTGAGTGGGAGAGAGACAGTAGGAGAGTGGCGGAGTGGGAGAGCAGGACAGTAGGACAGTAGGAGAGTGGGAGAGAGGCAGTGTGGAGAGTAGGTGAGTGGGAGAGTGAGACAGTAGGAGAGTGGCGGAGGCGGGAGAGGAGGACAGTGGGTGAGTGGGAGAATAGGTGTGTGGGAGAGCGGCAGTGTGGAGAGTAGGTGAGTGGGAGAGTGAGACAGTAGGAGAGTGGCGGAGCAGGAGAGGAGGACAGTGGGTGAGTGGGAGAATAGGTGTGTGGGAGAGTGGGAGAGCGGCAGTGTGGAGAGTAGGTGAGTGGGAGATTGGGAGAGTGAGACAATAGGAGAGTGGAGGAGCAGGAGAGGAGGACAGTGGGTGAGTGGGAGAATAGGTGTGTGGGAGAGTGGCAGTGTGGAGAGTAGGTGAGTGAGAGAGTGGGAGACTGGGAGAGTGAGACAGTAAGAGAGTGGCGGAGCGGGAGAGTAGGACAGTGGGTGAGTGGGAGAATAGGTGTGTGGGAAAGTAGGAGAGTGGGAAAGCCTTCACATGAGTATGATGCACTCGTGATGAGTGAGACTTGTCTTCTCTGTCTGTACTGCTCAGCATCCCTTCCGTAAAGAGAGATTTCCTGCTTTAAAAAAGTGATTCGTCTAAAGATAATATAGAACAGATAGGATTAACTCTTTGGTGGGCCTTAGGCCAATAAGTGCATCTTGCCCCCTCCCACTCTGTAATATTACATTTTTAAGCCAGTGAGTGTCTGCATAGTTCTGTTTGCAAGCAAGAGCTGGCAGAGGAGGAAGCTACAGGTAAAAGCAGGACCTGCTTGTGGATTCCTGACGCCAAGTGAAGGAGAACAGACGGAGCTCTGGTTCACCCTCCCCCTATACTCTCCTTTCTTCCGGCAGCTGCCTTGTGAGAAGTGCATTAGCTCTCCTGGGAGGGACCCTCCTAATGATTTGGGCTTTAGGCATGTGTGTAGTATAACTTTTCCACTGAGTTAAACATGCTAAGTACCAGCTTGTAGCTTTCTGCAAACCCGAAGCAGCTTGTTAGATTCTTATTTACCTCTCCTCCCTTCACAGCTACCACTTTTTGTGTATTTTTAGATGCAAATTTAAATTAGATAAAGCCAAGATACCTTAAGGGTTTTGCACTAAGTTTTTAAAGAAATGTATGGGTGGTGCGTCTTCATCCCGTCCTGCACAATAGATTAATGAAGCAAGGAGCAGACGGACACTTTCTCAGTCCCTGGTGATGTGAAATCTTACAGGGTGCAGGAATCTGTATTTTTAAGCCTTTCCTCATAGGGGATCCTTCCATCCTCTTTACCATTTTGGTGGCTCTTCTCTGTATCTTTTCTAATAACACTATATCCTTTTTAAGATATGGAGACCAGAACTGCACACAGTATTCAAGTGCGGTCATACCATGGAAGATACAGAGGCATTATAATATGCGTTGTTTTATTCTCCATTCATTTCCTATTTGCATTCTATTTGCTTTCTTGGCCGCCGCTGCACACTGGGCAGAGGGTTTCAACATATTAGCCATGATGATGTCTAAATCTTTTTCCTGGGTGGTGGTTTCTATGGTGGTACCTTGCATCATGTAACTGTAGTTTGGGTTGTTCTTTCTTAGGTGCATAACTTTGCACTTGTCCAGATTACATTTCATCTGCCATTTGGATGCCCAGTCTTCCAATTTATCAAGATCCTCTTGCAATTTTCCACAATTCTCTTGTGTTTTAACAAAATGAATAATTTTGTGTTACCTGCAAATCTGAGTACCTCACTCATTATTCCCATTTCCAGGTCATTCATGAATATGTTAAAAAGCAACAGTACAGATCTCTGGGGAACTCCACTATTTACTTTTCTCCATTGGGAAAATTGGCCATTTAGCCCTACCCTCTGCTTTCTGTTAACCAGTTTCTGATCCACAATAGTACACTGCCTCCTATCCCAGGAGTTTTTAATTTTGACAAGAGTCTCTCATGAGGGAGCTTGTCAAAAGCTTTCTGAAAATCCAGCTACACTATTTATTTATTTAGACAGATTTGTATACCACCTTATCCTACAAGCAAAGTGGATATCAGCTGACTCATTTTTTTCTACCTGTTTATTCACATTTTCAAAAAACTGTAACAGATTCTTTATTGTCACAGATTCTTTGTTGTGCTCACAAACAAATACAGTTTGTCTTAAGAAGGTTTAGTTCACTCTTCCTTACTTGCACATGAGTAATTATGAGTCTCTGAATTCATAGCACCAGGTCCAGACCAGGCAATACAACAGACGGACTAGGAACACTACACCTACTGCCATTTATTATTTCTGTAGCACTTTCAGATGTACAGAGCTGCATACATGAGACCGTCCCTGCTGCAGAGAGTTTACAATCTAGTAAAGACAAACATTCATTAAGATGTTTCAGGGAAAGATAAGGCAGAAAGGAAATGTTACAGATGTCTGTGACAGCGTATCTTTTCCCAGTGATTTGATTTCCTAAAACCTCTGTAAGGAGAGAAAATTTCATAGCAAAAATCATGAAGCAAAGCTTGTGCTTGAAAGTGCTTCTGGACTTTGTCGATTCTTTAATTTTTCCATTTTAGGAAAAGTTCCTCAGCAGTTTTGGTACATGTGTGTTTTTGTTGCAGTGGAAGTTGCAGACATCAGGGCCTTTAGGCAAGATGCTGCTATTTCACTGCAGGCAAATTGACTTGCAGACTGTATAGGGCAATTAAATGTGAACTTAAATCATACCTCAAATCTACAAAGGTTTTACCTTTCTGTTTCATCTCTCTTCTTTCTCCTTACTTGCATTTTTCTTTCCTCCCACCCTCACTTTCTGTCATAAAAGCAAGAAGCTGTCCTGGCCTTAGAAACCCTTATTAGGTGTACAAGGAAGCAGAGCACTGCGTCCTCTCAGCCTCCCTTAGTTACTTGCTGCAGGTCCGGCCTTACCTTTGCTGTGTCTGCTGCTGCTGCTGCGGTCTGGATGCCCGGCTGGCCCTCCTGTCTGCAGGAATAGGGTGCTGGGGAGTCCTTGCACTTGGGCAGGGAAGTAAGCCAGCCCTGAAGCACTGTCATGGAATAACCCTAGGTTTGTATTTAACTAGAGAGGACGCAATGCAGGGTCTGTCCACATGTAACCAATCAACATCAGGGCAGATATGAATATGCAGATAGGAAAAGCAGAGGTCAGTTCTAGGGAGACCACAGCACAGACATCCAGTACTGTAAGAGCTCTGCTCCACTCAGTAAGGCTCCATTTTCATAAAACAATTTAACAAGGTGCCTCTGAGGGCTCCCAAGAGCCCCAGCTTTGCATCCATCCCTTAGTAACCAAGAGGTCCTTGTCAATGACCTGCAGATCAGAGAACATTGGAGGAACACAACAAAGACAAAAAGAGCAACATGGAAAAAGAAAAGACTATATTTATGTTTAAATCTTGTTATTAATCTCACAGAAATGACAAAACAGAATTTGTTCATAAAAGGACAGTGGTCCCCAAACATTTTGGGATGAAAACCACATTGGACCTGTCTGATCACTAGAAGGGCTCGGGTGTTTGTGGAATGTGGAAGGGGTCCCCCTCCCCACCTCACTGTTAGAAAAACTAGCTCCTCCAGGGCTCTGGGACAATAGTTTGGGGGACCACTGCATTTTCTTGCCCCCTCCCATGGTTCAGCATCTATCTCTCTTCCCTTCCTCCCCTCTCCCTGTAGGTCCAGCATCTCTCCCTCTCTCTTCCCTACATTCTGTGATCTGCATCTCATCCACTCCCACTTCACAGTCCAACATCTCTCCCTCTTCCTTTGTCCCTTCTCCCTTGCAATAGTCTCCATGACCTTCAACCCCCAGGTCCAGCACCTCTCTCCCTCTCCCTGCTGTCCTCCCACATATTTTCAGAAGCATCACTGGTAGTAGCAGAGTGATTAACAAATGCTGCCTCTACAAGCCAGGAGCCTCTCTCCTGTCCTGTCCCACCACCATTGTAAAAAGGGAGTCAGAGGGGCAGGATATAGCAGTGATAGGGCCAGATGAAACGGTCCATGGGTTGACGTTTTGGGGCCCCCTAATATAGGGAAAGTGTTTACTAAAGTGCGCTAAGCAGTTAGCATGGGATTTAATGCCTACTAACCGTTAGTGAAGGAGTAGCCTAGTAGTTAAAGCAACAACCTAGTACCCAAGAGACCAGGATTTGATTCCCACTGGCACTCCTTCTGACCTTGGGCAAATCACTTCACCCTCCATTGCCTCGGAAAAAAGGGCCTGGCGACTGGCAATCTACTTCCAATCCTACTTTGCAAGATAATCCAGGGGCTGCTGGGTCGCCAGGAGTCAGCACTGACTTGACAGCATGTTTTTCATTTTTTCACTCAACGCATAATCAAACTCTTGAATTTGTTACTGGAGGATGTAGTAAAAGCTGTTAGTGTAGCTGGGTTTAAAAAAGGTTTGGACAGTTCCTGGAGGAAAGGTCCATAAACCATTATTAAAAGGGACCCATTATATCCATTGCTTGCCCCAATACAAGCATTGAGGAACCTTTGTCTTTTGGGAAGATTGCTAGGTACTTATGACCTAGATTGGCCACTGTTAGAAACAGGACACTAGGCTTGATGGACCTTGGTCTGACCCAGTATGGCATATCTTATGTTCTTATGTTAAAACAAAAAAAAAACATTATCGCAGACCTGTGCTAATGGCTACCATGAGCTAAAAACAGCCATGCAGTAAAAATCCCATGCCAGCTGTTTAGTGTGGGCTGGGGCAGGACCGAGATGGGATATGGTTGAAGATAGACTGTGGTATCTGCCTACTGATAGTGGGGGTTGGGGCAGGACCAAGATGGAGGGAGGAGTGGCTCAGTGGTTGGGACAGGTTACCTTAGGCCAGAAGGCCAGGGGTTCAATTCCTGCATGGGTTAAGCAACCTCAGGCCGGAGGGACTGGGGTCTCTAGTCCCATGGCCACTCCTTGTGGCCTTGGGCAAGCCACTTAAGAGTAAATTAGACTTACCTGCTAATTGTTGTTCCTGAAGGAACTCCAGGCTAGTCCTGGACCACTGGGTTGTCACCATCCTCTAGCAGCTTGGAGACTGAGAAACATCATCTTTTTTGTGATGTCACTGGTATATCCTCAGCGGATCCGCCTCCTGACACCAGTAACCTATTGACAAAGCAGACTCAACGGAGCAACAATTAAGTAGAAAAAACTATCTGAACTATCGAAACTCATCCTAACTCTGTGAAATAAACTTAGATCGCACACGAGAGACACAACCGACCAAATAGCTGCAGTTCCCTGTGTCCTTGTATGTCCACCATCAGGAGGTCTCCTTTCCTCCCCTGTAGGTATATGGAATTTGCATCCCCCGAGTGCAGTCTACGCGCCCTCACTGCAAGCACCCTTTTACCTGTAACTGAATGTGCTTCAGGCTGTAGCTTCTATCCTAAAAACTGGGAGGGCTACGGGACTAGCCTGGAGTTCCTTCAGGAACAACAATTAGCAGGTAAGTCTAATTTACTCTTCCTTATCGTCCCTCCAGGCTAGTCCCGGACCACTGGGTAAGTAACAGAGCAGTGAAGCTTAAAAAAGCGTTATCGGGAGGGACCTGCTAAGCCAGCCTGAAGTACCGCTGATCCAAAACAGGTATCCCTTTCCGCCTGTACATCCAGTCAGTAATGTTTAACAAAGGAATCCAGAGAGGACCAGGTAGCTGCTTTGCAAATCTCCACTACTGGCACCAACTGGCACTCAGCCCAAGAAGAAGCCTGAGCTCTAGTCGAATGAGCCCTGAGCCCCACGGGCACCTCTCTGCCCTTCAAAATATAAGCAGACGCTATAGCCGACTTCAACCAATGAGCTATGGTCGCCTTAGAAGCCGCCTGACCCTTCCAAGGGCCGCTGAATAGCACAAAGAGCCTATCTGACCTGCGAAAACCCGCGGTCCTATGCAGGTAACCCCTCAAGGCTCGACGAACGTCCAACTGATGCAACCTACCGGAGGAAGAATCTGAGGACTGCTGTCGAAAGACTGGTAAAGACACCGTCTGATTTACATGAAAACCCGACACGACCTTAGGCAGAAAAGAAGGAACTGGCCGCAACACCACCTTGGTTTCATAGAAGGACAGGAAGGGCTTCCTACAAGACAAGGCTTGCAACTCCGAGATTCTGCGAGTTGAGCATATCGCTACCAAAAACACCACCTTAAGGGTAAGATCTTTTAAGGATACCTCTGCTAACGGCTCAAACGGCTCTCTTCCCAGAGCACTGAGCACAAACGGAAGACTCCATCTGGGCACCTCCTGCCGACACGGCGGGCGAAGGAGTGAAACCGCTCGCAAGAACCTCTTGATATCTGAATGAGATGCTATCGCCTGACTCTGAATCTTACCTTTATAGCACGACAGCGCTGCTACGCGTACCTGCAAGGAAGCGGCTGCTAAGCCCTTTTCCAAACCGCTTTGCAAAAATGCCAATACCTGCGGAACCGATGACCACAATGGCTCTACCTGTCTATCCGCACACCAGGCTTCAAAGACTCTCCAAATACGCACATAAGCTAAAGAAGTAGACCGCTTTCTGGACTGCAACAAGGTGGCTATGACCGGAGTCGAATAACCTTTGGCCCTCAGCCTAGCCCTTTCAAGAGCCAAGCCGTAAGCGAGAATCAATCCACCTGAGGAATTCGCAATGGGCCCTGGGATAGCAGATCCTCTCGTAGCAGCAGACGCCATGGACTCCCCACTACGAGCCTCAAGAGGTCCACGTACCACGGTCTTCTCAGCCAGTCCAGCGCTATCAACAGCACCGTGCCCCTGTGCCACTCTATCCACTGAACTACTCTGCCTATCAACACCCAAGGTGGAAAGACATACAGGAGTTGTCCTTCTGGCCATTTCTGTATGAGAGCATCCAGACCCTCTGACATCCGCTCTCTTCTTCTGCTGTAAAACCAGTCTACCTTGGCGGACCGGCACGTTGCCATGAGGTCGATCACTGGAGTCCCCCAGCGTTGCACCAACATCTCGAACACTTCCTGATGGAGGACCCACTCTCCCGGATCTACCTTTACTCGACTCAGGAAGTCGGCTTCCACATTGTCCACTCCGGCTACTTGTGCCGCCGACAGCGCTTTCAGATTCTGTTCCGCCCACTTGAACAACAGCTCGGCCTCCTCTTCCATGGCTACACTGCCGGTGCCGCCCTGCCGATTGATATAGGCTACCGCCATGGCATTGTCGGATAAAACCCGAACCACCTCTTTTCGCAGCGTATCCTGAAATGCCCGCAACGCCAACCGGGTGGCCCTTAGCTCCAATCTGTTGATAGACCAGGTCTCCTTCTTGGACCAATGGCCCTGGGCGAACCTCCCTTGCACATGAGCGCCCCATCCGGACAGACTGGCGTCTGTCGTCAAGGGCACCCAAGGAGGCGCCTCCAACGGCATGCCCTCGCATAACACATTCGCCCCTAGCCACCACCTCAATGCTTGCCTTGTCTCCGGAAGCCAAGGCAAGCGTTGAGACAGGGGATCGCGCTGATGAGACCACCTCCGGAGCAATGCCCTCTGCACCGGCCTCATCTGCGCTCTTGCCCACGGGACCAGCTCTATCGTCGCTGCCATAGTCCCGAGCACCTGCATATAGTGCCACACCACAGGCGAAACTCTGCGCAGAAACTTACGGATGAGTAACCTGAGCGCTCTCGTCCGGTGCTGTGGAAGAAAAACCCTTCCTATCTGTGTATCGAACAACGCTCCCAAGTACTCCAACCTTTGTGAAGGTACCAAATTGCTCTTGGACATATTGACCACCCAACCTAGACTTTGAAGAAGAGCTACCACCCTTGCTGTAGCCTCCTCGCTCTCCACCCAGGACTTTGCGCGGATCAACCAGTCGTCTAGATACGGGTGTACGAGAATGCCCTCCTTTCGCAATGCTGCCGCTATGACTATCATAACCTTGGTGAATGTCCTAGAGGCTGTAGCCAATCCGAACGGTAATGCTTGGAACTGGAAAGTCCTATGGGCACTGCAAACCTGAGAAACCTTTGATGTTCCCGCTAGATCGGTATATGTAGATACGCCTCCGAGAGGTCCAGGGACGTCAGAAACTCCCCCTTCTGATCCGCCACTATTACCAACCAGAGCGTCTCCATACGGAAGTGTTGTACTCGGAGGCAATGGTTTACCCCCTTGAAGTCTAAAATTGGCCGAAAGGTCCCTTCCTTTTTTGGAACCACGAAGTATATGGAGTAACGACCGCACCCGTGTTGGTCCTGAGGAACGGGCTCTATCGCCTTGAGAGCTAGTAATTTCATGACTATCTCCTGAACGGCATTGCATTTGACCAGCAATTTGCATGGGGACTGCACAAAAAATTCTCTGACCGGCTGCTGGAACTCTAATGCATACCCTTCGCGAATGAGTTCCAACACCCAGCGGTCGGACGTAATTTTGGCCCAGGCAGGGTAAAACTCCCTGAGGCGACCTCCGACAGGGACCAGGTCTGCCTGGGCCCTCCTGATTTCATTGCAACTTTCAGAAATTCGTGGATGAGGAAGAGGCCCCAAAACCCCTCCCTGCTCCTCGAAACCCCCGAAATCCCTGGTTTCTGGCCAGGAACCTTCCCCTGTTAGCCTGACCAAACCTTGGATAACGAAAACGCCTAAACTCCCGCTGCTGTCCCCTGCCCGCGGAAGCAGGCCTGCCCTGCCTTGGATGGTCTTCGGGAAGTCTGCCCCCCTTGGACTCCCCCAGATCCTTTACCAACTTGTCCAAATCTTCTCCAAATAGTAACTTCCCCCGGAAAGGAAGCTTACTTAACCTGGCTTTTGAGGAAACATCCGCTGACCAATTGCGCAACTAAAGATAACGACGCGCTGCAACCACCGATGCCATGCTCTTCGACAAACCGCAGATAAGATAGTAATGAGCATCTGCCAAATACGCTGTCCCCGACTCCAGCCACGCCGCTTCCCCCGAGATATCCCCGTTAGGGTCGCTTTGCAGCCGCTGTGATCAGCGCAGGCATGGCTCTAGCTACCCAAGCTCCGCAAATAGCTGCTTGTACCGACACGGCATTGATGTCAAACACCTGTTTCAGAAAGACTTCCAGCTTCCTATCCTGTGAATCCTTGAGGGCCGCAGCCCCCTCTACCGGAATGGTAGTCTTCTTAGTGACCGCCGATACGGCCACATCCACCTTAGGAGACCTAAATAGCTCCTGGTCCTGGTCTACAATGGGATAGAGCCTTCCCATTACCCTAGAACCCTTGAGAGCGGCCTCAGGCAGATCCCATTCCTCTTGGATCATTTCTCGAACCACTCTATGTACGGGGAAGGCCCTGTGGGTCTTTCTAAAAACTTGCAGTAACAGATCCTCCAATGTAGCATTATCCGCCGGCCCTGGCAACGGCATGTTTAACGCCTTGAGCGCTTCATATATGAGAGCGGGCAATTCGTCCCTCCTAAACACTGTCACAACTCTGGCCTGATCCTCTTTATCCGTAATTTCACCTTCCTCCAACTCATCTTCCAAGTCCAGGTCCAGTTCTCCCTCTTCAGATAGACCCCCTTCAGAGTCCCCTGAGCGCTCATTGTGGTCCATCTTGGACCTCTTTGCTGGACTTCCTGGCGTTCCTGCCACTTCTGAAGTTGTATGCCTCTTAAGCCCACAGGTCTTGCCTGAGGTAGACGTCCCCAGGCTCTTACCCTGGCTACCAAAAGCCTGCTGAATCAGGGCTACAAATTCCTGTGAAAAAATGGTTGCAAATCCCCCTGGTAAGGCAGCCGGTGCCACTGGAGGGTCCGGGGCCGAGGAAGGTCCTGGCACGTGTTCCTCTAACCCTACCCCCGATCCCACCGGCTCCTGCCCAGCCACTGTGTTCCGCTGACCGTCAGCTGTTCCTTCCAGGTCGCGCTCCATCGCGGAAGTCCCCTGAGCGCACCTTTTGCAAATTCCGGTCTCCGCCGAATTACTCCGTCTGAAACAGCAAAGCAAACAATGAGGCTTGGACGGCATGCCCCACTTCCTGGAGCGAGGGGATACTGTATCTGAATCCCCCCCAAAAAAACCCACACAGGCCCCTTTTTTCCTCCCTTTTCTCTTTTTTTTTTTTTTAAAACTCCAACTAAAAAAATAAAATTGTGGAACACACTCGCTCCACCTCCTATAAAATGAAAGGAAATGAAAAAGAAATGACAGAGAAATGAAAAAGATATGAAAGAGAAAAGATTGCCTCAGAACTGACTTCCCGCGCAAAATCGGAGGCCCTGTCAGGCCTGCACTGTCAGCCTGCACGTCTCCCTGTGCTGCGATGCGGCTGGGCCCAAAGCGCCGAACCCTCCTGCTCTGCCTACCTCCTTGCAGAATAAGAGGTTCTCAGCCCCTCCGGGGTTTGTCTTTCAACTTTCGTTCTCCCGACACTCCGGAGCCGCGAAGTTACACAGACCGCAAAGGCCGTACGATCTGCCTTCAGACAGCCTTCCCCCACAGCTTCAGCCACGCGCTCAGATGCGTGTAGACATTGCTAGCGCCCCAGGCCGCAGAAACCACTGCCACCCTGCACCGATCGAGGCCTGTCTCTCACTGCTTACCGACAGGATTGCTGACAGCGTCGGAAGCAGGAGATATCACCAGACCCCCCCCCCCCCCTCCGTATCACTGTGTTGGGGAATCTTCACAGCGCTTTCAGGCAGACCATCTGTAGGTGCTGACTGACGGACTCAACCCAGATGGTAAGAGATCTATCCCCTGAAAAATGAAGTAGGCAGCGGGGGGAGGGGGAGGAGGGGGGAGGGGGACGCAGGGAACCGGAGGGACAAGAAGCAAGAAGACCTCCTGAATAAGGCCCCACAAGACAACAAAAATAAAAATCCCCCTTCTCTTTTTTTTTAAAACTGAAATGAAAGGTAAATTAAAATAAAGTAAAATTAGAAAGCAACCCACACTACACCTAGCCACTCTCCTTAATTGCTCCTCTGCTGTACCTGGACCTCCAGGCTCACCAATCCTCCAGCTGCTTGGAGACTGAGAGAATTGGTGTCAGGAGGCGGATCCGCTGAGGATATACCAGTGACATTACAAAAAAGATGGTTTCTCAGTCTCCAAGCTGCTAGAGGATGGTGACAACCCAGTGGTCCGGGACTAGCCTGGAGGGACGATAAGGAACCCTCCATTGCCTCAGCTACACTTAGATTGTGAGCCCTTCGGGGACAAGGGAATAAAAAGTACCTGTATACATGTAAACTGCACTGATTCTAAAGAGCACGGTATAAAAAATAAATAAATAAATAAAATAAAATAAATAAAAAATAAATGGGATATGGGTGAAGATAGACTGTGGTATCTGCCTGCTGATAGTGTGGGTGCGTAGCATCACCTCAGAAGGGAACATTAAGTGCAGCCACGCTACTGGCAATCCGGTTGAGTGACCACTGTCCAACTCATAAAACTCTCCCTTTATGGTCCATTCAAAATCCCCATGATCATAAGCTCTCCCAAAGAGCAACCCACCCACTCGATAACACCACCTGATGCTAACCCCCTCACCTAATTACACTCTCCCCCCAGCACTTATTTCGATAGCCCTGATAGTCTAGTAGTGGATGGGGTACGAGTGATCCCTCTGCTCCTGCTCCATTGCCGCCCAGGTTCAAAATGGTAGCTATGACCCCTAGTAGTAGTCTCGCAGTATTACTGCTAGGGGTCAATCTGCCCAATGAGGAACGATTGTGAAAGGAAGCTGTCTTCAGGGGGATTGTTATAGGGTGGGAGGGTACGATCAGGGCTGTGAAGAGAGACTTCTTTTATGGTTAGGGATGGGGCCTGCATTGCATGCATCAGTAAGTGTGTGTCCTGTGCGGTAACTGCAGGGCATTTGCTGACCATGTCCCCAACGCACAGCATCGGTTCTTGCTTCTAACATGCAGTAAGTGAAAAAATGCACCCCACTTTAGTTAACATCTCCCTCGGATTCAACTTTCACAGAAGTGGTTGCCCCATACAAACAAGAAGTGGAATCGTAGGGGGTGGAAGCATGAACAGAACTCAAGCACTGGAGCAGAAGGTAATTCTGGCGCTGTGGTGCCGCTGCCACTGCGCGTGCTGGAGAGTAGGGTAGTACCTCATACCCTTGCACTAGCCCTGTAGGTTAATAATACAATTTCCTTCCTTCCACTAGGCCCGATATTCAGCGCCAGTGACTAGTGCTGCTAAAGTGGCTAGCCGCTGGTGCTGAATTAAAAACCCAGATATTCAATGCTGAGGCCATATCTTAGCTCCCGCAATGAATATTGGGGCTGCCTGGATTGCCACAAAACTAACCACGCAGCGGCAATATTCTGCTGCTGCCCAGTTAGCTTTTGGGCGAAAGTTAGAGCAGGGTTTCCTGTGCCTGACTTTGGCCAGGTAATGGCTGAATATCACTGCTGCCTGGTTAGTGATGGCTGCCGACCCAGAGCCTCCCCAGCACTGGCACCGCAGACATTCAGCACACTAACCATGGAAATACCTTTCAATATCGGGCCCACTGTTTTCATTTTTAATTCCTCCCTTTCCCCAAACCTAAAACACGTAGAGGACAATTTTATAAGAGGGCAATTATGAAAATGTCCAAAAATGTGCCTAGTTTGTATCAATTGTATGAAAGCAGCTTTCATCACACTCTTAAGTTTCAGAACTGAGTGCTTGCAAATTCACAGATTCACTCAAACAATGAAAGAGCTTCTCTTGGCTTGGCACCCAATATAGTTGCCTTTACTGCCCACCCCCTTGCAACAGCCCTGCATATTATATAAATCTCAGTCCACAAATGCTCAAATGTCTTCACTACTGACCTAAAAAGAAATCGTGGCTTTTTTCCAGCACACATAAATGTATGTTATTTTATGGTGAAATTAGGTCTTACCTGCTAATTGTCTTTCCTTGAGTTCCTCCAATCTAGTCCCCACTTGTGGGTAGTCGCCTTTCACCAGCAGCTTGGAGACTGAGCATGTCACTCTTTTTGACCCCCCATAGATAGATAGCTAGCACCTCCCACTAGTCCTCAGTATCCTATTGAAAAAACAGACTCACAGGAGCAACAAATAAGAAAATTATCTTCAGAAAATACTATTACTCTCTATGCAACAGGCAGAAAAAACACCACATCCCCCTCCCTCCAAATATGAAAACTGTTGTGAACCCACTTACATGGCTAATTCACTACACTGTCATAGTAACATAGTAAATGATGGCCGATAAAGACCAGTATGGTCCATCTAGTCTGCTCAGTAAGATGGCAAGAGTAGGTGCACCTGCCGCTCTATGCAGGCCACCCTGCCTCTCCTGCGACCTTCTCTGGAAAAGAACTGAGCGCCTCTCACGGAGTCGCACACATTGATGGCACACTGCACAACTCACGAACCCAACACAAAATGATAGATGACTTCAGGCCCGGGAGCACCACTGCGTTGTAAGAAAAAAACAGAATTAGGGAGAGTTCGGGACTGGACTGGAAGAACTCAAAGAAAGACAATTAGCAGTAAGACCTAATTTCACCTTCCTTATCATTCCTCCAGTCCAGTCCCCACTTGTGGGATGTACCATAGCAGTACTAAGCCCAGCCTGAAGCACCACTGACCTCGCTGCCTGCACATCCAATTGATAAATGTGCATAAGGATGACCAGGTTGCCACTCTGCAAATATCCGCTGGTTGGAACCATACTGGATTCCGCCCATGATGCCACTTGCACGCGGTTAGAATGCACCCTCAGCCCTTTGGGCAATTCGCTATGATGCAACAGGTAAGCCAAGGAGATGTCTTCCTTCACCCAGCACACGATAGATGCCTTAGATCAGAGGTTCCCAACTCCAGTCCTGGAGGGCCAAACACCATTCAGGTTTTCAGGCTGTCCCTAATAAATATGCATGAGATGCATTTGCATGCACTGCCCGCATTGTTTTCAAATGTAACTCATGCATATTCATTAGGGACAGTCTGAAAACCTGAATGGTGTTTGGTCCTCCAGGACAGGAGTTGGGAACCTCTGCCTTAGATGCTGTCTCACCATTGCGCGGCCCCACAAACAGAATGAAAAGATGATCGGATCTGCGAAACTGTTATGTGTACTTCAGATAATGCCGCAAAACCCCTCCAATATCCAGGAGCAGCAGAAGAGGGTCCTCCGCTCCCACGAAAACTGGGAGCGTGACTGGTTGATTGAGATGAAACACCAACAGGACCTTCAGAAGAAAGGAAGGTACCAGATGCAGTACACACATTTTCCTTAAAAAGGCAGAGAAGGACTTCCGGTGACGCAATCGGGCTAGATGGCGGTGTGATTTTAGAGCTCTGCCGCCTAAGCCCTTCAAAAAGGTGAAAATTACACCCGCAAATGAATGGGGCAGCTCAGCGGGGAGTGCAGCTGAAGCGCCAGGGAGAGCAGGATCGCTGCCGGATTCAGCAGGAGAGCAAGCAGAGAAGCCGGGGAGAGCGGCCAGTGGCGGGAGAGACGGAGCGGCTGTTGAGGTGGAGCACGCGGCAGGGGAGAGCGGCAGACAACTCACCGCGGAGATCGCGGGAAAGAGCAAGAGTATACCCTGGCACCGGAGAGTGGGTCGCTGGGGCGATAGGGAGCCGCCGAAGTGCCAATCTGCGGCAGGAAGCACTCCCGGCGAGCAGCAGCAGCAGCGAGTGGAGCCGTGCCGGTGGGATAAGCTGAGCAGGCCAGAGGGAGAGCATGTGGTGCCTGATCGAGGCGAGCAGGCTCCGTGAGTGGAGGAGACGTCATCACCTGAGGCGTGTACAGCACAAGACGGGAGAGTCAGCAGGAGGCGGCAGTAGCTCTGGGACAGAGGTGAGAGAGGCACAGCGAGAGGGTAAAGACTGCTATAAGCCCGGAAAGGTGAAGAAGTGCAGGCTGAGAAGCAAAGTACTGGGGCCGGATACCCTAAAGCTCGGTCACCACCCTCGTTGACTCCTGGAAGATTGAGTAGTAAAACCCAAAGGTGTAGGCTGTCAAGAAGATGGAGAAGCCTAAAGGAGGGATAACAGCAAGGAAAAAAACTGGTGGAGTACAGGTCTCCATATGCCCCCCTGAGAGACGGAAAGGAAAGAGACAGGGAGGGCAAAATGGGGGCAGAATCTGAGGCAGAAGCAGGAGAAGAGATGGAAAGTACATGGGGCCCAGGAATACCAGAAATGATAAAGAGGTGGCTGACTGAAATGAAAGAAGAACTTAAAGAGGAAATATGTGGTGTAAAAAATGATCTTAAAGAGACTTTGCAATCGCTAAGACAGGACATAGGAGACCTGAGTACCCGAGTGGAGGAGACAGAAATGCAGTTGGAACATCAAGGGGAGTTGTTGGACGAGATTCAAAAAGGATGGACAGAAATAAAACAAGCGCAGGATGAGTTGAGGGAGAAGACAGAAGACCTGGAAGATCGCTCCCGGAGGAGTAATATAAGAGTGCGAGGCATCCCTCAGAGCCCCCAATATTTGAATTGTGAAGAAGTCATTCAAAAAGTGTTTGTAGTGCTACAAGCAGCGGCCTCAGATGGGGGCGCTGGGGGTAAACCGCTGCACATTGAAAGGGCACACAGGGGCCTGGGCCCAGTGCGAGACAACAGGGACATAGTAGTGTGTATGCGCTCTTTTAAAAGCAAAGAGAATATCCTCAAGGCGGCTCGGAAACTGGGCCGATTTCAATGGGAAGGATGTACGGTGGAGTTCTTCCAGGACTTATCTCTGGGGACCCTACAGCGTCGGAGAGAAATACGGGAGGTGACGGCATTCCTGAGGAGACAAGAGGTGCATTACAGATGGCTGTATCCTTTTGGACTGCTTTTAACAGTGAAAGGCGTGTCATGAAGGGTGAAGAATAGTGAAGTAGCATGGGGGGTGCTTGGCGTTCTGGGATTCAGTAACCTGCCGGGCGGCAAAGAGAGGCAAGTATCCCCAAAAAATAGCACAACGACCGAGGCCAGGGCGACCAGCTCGCGATGGCAGAGGACATCAGCCCAAGGTCGAAGACCAGCGAGACTGACCAAAGGCAGCCCTGGCATGAATGCATCAGCGAAGGACAGCAGATGAAGATGAGGGGTCCACAGCAACGGGCAGTAGCTGTTGATTGAACTGTACAGTGATGTAAAATATTGCTAATAGGGGGACGTATGTGATGAATGTTGCAGGAGAGGGGAGGAGGGTGGGAGAAGGCGGAGGAAGGTGGGTAGGGTAAGGTGAAGGGGGTGGGAGTTATTAAGGACAAGGGTGGGTGGAACGTTTAAGTAGGTTAACAATGGGTAGTGCTAGGGGGTAGTGGGGAGGTGGTATAAGGGCTGGTACAGGTGGGGAAGATGGGGAAGGATGGTAGAGGAGGGTAGGTGGAGAAGGGAGATGGATAGGGTAAGAGGGCGGGAGAGACTAGGCTAATGAGGTGGGGAACAGGTGTAAGAAGGGGAAGGGGGGAGGGAAGGGCAAGGCATAGGCCTGATAGACTGTCACCATAATGGAAGTTGAGTCTCCACGGAGGGGACGAGGGGAGGGGGGAAGAGAGATAGAGAGGAAGGCGGAAGAGGAGGGGGAAGGGGGAGGGGAGGGAGGAGTGGGTAGAGGGGGGAAAAGAGCAAAAGGAGAAGGGGGAGAGGGAGAAGAAAATATTATAAAGTGAGTTAAAACTCGTAACAATTGTCACCAGCAGTGGCTGGACTGAGGCGTAGGCAGCCAGTCACACTGCTGGGCCTGACCTTTCTTTATGAAAAGGAGTAGTTGAGACTGAGTGGTCAGGTTTAAGAAGGATTTTATTCCCCTCCCGGGGTTTTGGATTTTCAAAAACAGTACAAAACACAAGAACTCAAATGTAGCCATGCTTCTGGCAAAACTGAAGGTGAAAACAAAACACAGCTTCTCGCTTGAACAAAAACAGGAATAATAATAAACAGAATCCAAATGAAAATGCGGACAGTCTCTTCTGTGCTCATTCAGCTCTCTACAAGGCACTCTTGTCTTTAGCTAGCGCAGAGAACTTATATCAGCCATTAACAAAGAGCAATCCATGTCCTCAATACAGGGATTTAAGCTAATTGGTTCTGTAATCATTGGTTCTTCAACCACATTATTTTCTCTAGGGCAGAAAGTTTGAAACCTCCTCAAATCAGTCTCTGAGCTTTCAACACAGCCCTCTTCACAATAAGGCAGGTAGTTATCAGACAGCTTGTAAAAGCAAGACGGAGAAACAGCTCTGTTTAAACCTGCTTTCTCTTTGTAGCTTTTCAATCTCCTACCTCTTGTGCCTGGCGTTAGCTCATAACACTGTCCTGTTCTGGACCTGACAGACTTTTCTCTTGGAAGTCTTCTGCAGGGTTTTAGAGACATACATTCATCCTCATCACTTATACAAATATCTTCAACTGAATTACTTTCCCTCTCACAGGGTTGCAAGTATTTCAAGCAGCTCTGCTTTTCAATTATATATGGCTTCTTACCAGCTGCCTCACGTTCCTTCCACTGAGCTCTGTGCCTGGGAAAATCACACTGCGTCAGAGGTGAGTGTTTCCTGTAACTAACCTCTCTTATTGCAGGTGGCTTTGTTTCCCTTTGAAAATTCCTCCTTGGCTTTCTGCTCCAAGGCTCAGGTAAATCAGAGTCAGCATAGGAGTATTCTGAACCCCCGTCTGAGACCTGCAAGTTTCCTCTTACTTGCCAAGCTTCTGCAGCTTCCTGTTCCTCGTGAACTTCCTGGTCTCTGTCATCTCCCTGCTCTAACTCTGTTTGCTTTGGACATTCTTTATACAGCCTTCGGGGCGTTTTCTTGCCCATGTGAAAACTGTTTTCCTGATTAAGTGGGGAGTGTTTACTAGCTAGGCGTGCCTTCAGACCTCGTGTCTCAGCCTGTTTTGGTTGCCTATGGTAACTGGGAAGCTTTTGATCTCCCTGCCTGTCAGAATCTGAGCTAAACCCAGCAGATTTCTGTGTTTTAAAGGCACAGGGCAGATCTTCCGTGTCACACAATGAATGTTAAAGGGCTTAATTCGCCAATGAAGCGGCAGAAATTGTATAAAGAGGTAAGACGCCAAAAAGCGTCAATAGTGCTGATACAAGAGACACATTTAACAAGGACAACAGAACATTTGGTCCAGCTTCGGGGGTATGGGTTCAGTTTCTATGCATCAAACACAGTGGAGAAAAAGAAGGGTGGGGTGGAGGTGTTCATTTCATCCAAACTTAAGGTGGAGGTACAAAAGATAATTCAGGATAAAGAGGGGAGGTTTATAATGCTACGCATAAAAGTTGGTAATGATTGGTACTGCATAATAAATGTATATGCACTGACGGGGGGGCAAAGGGAATTCTGGACAAAACTAGAAGCTGAGGTGGGACAGTTAGGGGATGGGAAACTCATTTGCGGGGGGGGGGGGGGACTTCAATCTAACGTGGAACCCAGAAAGAGATGCAACAGGGAAGAGAGAGGGTAAACGAGCAGATAGGCATAAATATCGCAATTTTGTCATACAGCATTGCTTGACTTGATGTATGGCGGTTCCAACATCCCCGGAAGAGGCAGTTTTCATACTTTTCCCCAGTGCATGGTACATATTCCCGGATAGATGCAATATGGGTAACAAAGGAGTTGACGGGCAGGGTTACAGGGGCAGAAATGGATTCTATCACGTGGTCCGATCATGCGCTGGTGGAGGTTCGACTGACTTTGGAGGGGGAGGGAGGAGGAACCCAGTTTTGGAGGTTGAACAAATCTTTACTGGAGGATGAGAGGGTTCGGAAGGAGATAGAGAGGGAGACAGTGGAATATTTCAGATGGAATGATAATGGGGAGGTGGCCTGGTGGGGAGTTTGGGATGGTTACAAGGCAGTAGTGCGGGGAGTTTTTATAAAATGGGGAACAAGAAAAAAGGGGGAGCGGGAGAAGAGGGAGAGGGAATTGCGTGAAAGATTAGTGAAGCTGGAAGAGCTAGATGTGAGAGATGGAAGAGGAGCATATCGAGGCCAGGTACTGGCGGTTCAAGCGCAATTAAACGCTATGCAGGCTGACATAATAAGATATCGTATGCAGCTCCTGAAACAGGGCTTCTTTGAGGGGGGAAATAAAGCAGGGAGGTATATGGCGCAGAGGCTGAAGCAACGGAAATTAAGGTCACAAATCTTGAAAATTCGGGACAGGGCAGGGAAGTTAGTTCATAAGGATGGGGATATTCGGGAAGCATTTACAAGAGATTACCAAGAACTGTATGCAGCCCGAGCAGCTCCAGATCCTGCACGAATACAGAGTTACCTAGATTCTATAAAGCTCCCGACCTTGGGGAGGAGGAGCAGGCACAATTAAATACCGTAATTAAAGTGGAGGAGGTATTGCAAGCAATAAAACAGTTAAAGGTTAACAAGGCCCCAGGAATGGATGAGCTCACAGCGCGGTTCTACAAGAAATTTGGTGAGATTTTAGCTATTCCCCTGTTGAGGCTATTTAATCTGCCACAGGAGGGGGGAGTGCTAGCGGCTTCCATGGGTTGGGCTGGGATCACACTAAACCATAAAGAAGGTAAGGATCAGCAAGAATGCTCTTCGTATAGACCAATATCACTGCTTAACTTAGATGCCAAATTATAAGAACATAAGACATGCCATACTGGGTCAGACCGAGGTCCATCAAGCCCAGTATCCTGTTTCCAACAGTGGCCAATCTAGGTCCTACGTACCTAGCAATATCCCCAAAAGACACAGGTTCCATAATGCTTGTACTGGGTCAAGCATTGATATCCTGGGTCCCTTTTTAATAGTGGTTTATGGACCTTTCCTCCAGGAACTTGTCCAAACCTTTTTAAACCCAGCTATACTAACAGCCCTTACTACATCCTCCGGTAACAGATTCCAGAGTTTGATTACACGTTGAGTGAAAAAATATTTTCTCTTATTTGTCTTAAATAGTTTACCCTGTAGCTTCATTACATGTCCCCTAGTCTTTCTATATTCTGATAGCGTAAACAATTGATCCACGTTTATCCGTTCCACTCCATTCATTAATTTATAGACCTCTATCATATCTCCCCTCAGCCGTCTCTTTTCCAGGTTAAAGAGCCCTAACCTTTTTAGCCTCTCTTCATAGGAGTAGCCTTCCATCCCCTTCACCAATTTGGTGGCTCTTCTCTGTACTTTTTCTAATAATGCTATGTCCTTTTTAAGATACGGCGACCAGAATTGCACACAATATTCAAGGTGCGGTCGTACCATGGAGCGATACAGAGGCATTATAATATCCTTTGTTTTATTCTCCATCCCTTTCTTTATGATACCTAGCATTCTATTTGCTTTCTTGGCTGCCGCTGCACACTGGGCGGAGGGTTTTAACATGTTATCCACGATGACTCCTAAGTCCTTTTCCTGGGTGGTGGTTTCTAATGTGGAGCCTTGCATCGTGTAACTATAGTGTGGGTTGTTCTTTCCTAGGTGCATAACTTTGCATTTGTCCACATTAAATTTCATCTGCCATTTGGATGCCCAGTCTTCCAATTTATCCAGATCCTCCTGCAGTTTTCCACAATCCTCTTGGGTTTTAACAACTTTAAACAGTTTTGTGTCATCTGCAAATTTGATAACCTGACTAGTTATTCCCTTTTCCAGGTCATTTATGAATATGTCAAAAAGTAGTGGACCCAGTACAGATCCCTGGGGTACTCCACTATTCACTTTTTTCCATTGGGAATATTGGCCATTTAGCCCTACCCTCTGCTTTCTATCTTTTAAACCAGTTCCCGATCCACAATAGTACACTGCCTCCTATCCCATGACTTTTTAGCTTTGCCAAAAGTCTCTGATGGGGGACCTTGTCAAAAGCTTTCTGGAAGTCCAGATACACTATATCAACCGACTCACCTTTGTCTACCTGTTTATGCACACCTTCAAAGAAACATATCAGATTAGTAAGACAAGATCTTCCTTGTCTAAAGCCATGTTGGCTGTCTCCCATTAGGCCATGACTATCTACATGTTGTGTAATTTTGTTCTTTATGATGGTTTCTACCATTTTCCCTGGTACTGACGTCAGGCTCACCGGTCTGTAATTTCCCGGGTCACCCCTGGAACCTTTTTTAAAAATTGGTGTTACGTTGGCGACCCTCCAATCTTCAGGTATTACAGATGATTTTAATGAAAGTTCACAGATTACCAATAGCAGGTCTGCAATCTTATATTTCAGTTCTTTCAACACTCTGGGATGTATACCATCCGGTCCAGGTGATTTGCTACTATTCAGTTTATCAAATAGTTGTAATATGTCTTCCCGGTGTAGTGATATTGCTCTCAATTCCTCTGCAGTATCACCTTTAAATTATTGGCTAAAATATTAGCAACTCGTTTAAACAAGGTAATCGGGAAGTTGATCCATCAAGATCAAGCAGGCTTCATCCCGGGGAGGCAGGTGGCGGATAATATTAGGAAAATTTTGAACACTATTTGGACGGTGAGGCAACAGAAAAAGGAGGCACTGTTAATATCACTTGACGCGGAAAAAGCATTCGATCAGGTATCCTGGTCCTTCCTCTTTCAGGTAATGGACAGAATGGGATTGGGAAACGATTTTAAGAGGTGGGTGGAAGCATTATATCGGAACCCAAGAGCGTGTGTCAGGGTTAATGGAGCTTACTCGGCCTTTTTTGAACAGGGATGTCCACTGTCACCCCTACTATTTGCAATATCACTAGAGCCCTTCGCTGAGCGAGTGAGAGAAAGGGAAGGCCTGACGGGAGTAGTGGTGGGAAAGGAGGAATATCGCATATCATTGTTTGCGGATGATATTATAATGAGTGTGACTAGACCGAGATACTCGATACTGATACTGATGTGGGAAGAATATGGGAGGCTGTTGGGCTTCATAGTAAATTGGACAAAATCTGAGATTTTGAACTTGTCTCTACCAGAGACAGAGCAGGCGAGATTAAGCATACAGTACCCCTTCAGATGGGCCAAGGAGAAGATTCGGTATCTGGGGATTCACATAAGCCCTAAATTGGAGGTTTTGTTTGATTTAAACTATAAAAAGCTATTCAGGCAAGTAGAAGGCTTATTGGCGCGATGGGGGAGGGGGTACTTATCGTGGTTTGGCCGAATAGCTACAGTAAAGATGATGTTGCTGCCCCGTTTTCTGTTTCTTTTCCAGACGTTACCCATAATGGTACCACGTCAACAGTTGAAGCGATTACAAAGGAGTGTCACTCGATTTATATGGCATAATAAGAGCCCCAGGGTTGCTATGTCCATATTGCAGAGAGCAAGGGAAGAGGGAGGGTTGGGGGTTCCTAATTTTAGCAAATGCTATATGACTGGCATAGAGAAAAAGGGAAGAATTGGGTGCAGATGGAGGAAGCTTCAGTACGGGGAGTGGGATTGGAAAAGTTGGTGTGGAGGGGTAGTACAATACGACCCAGGAACGCTATGAATCCGTTTGTAGGGCATACTCTGAACGTCTGGAAACAAAATAGGAAAATCTTAGTACAAGATAAAAAATTTATACAAGGAATGACATTAGAGGCTTGTTTTGAGAGGGGCCAGGGGTTAATATATTGAGGAGATGGGGGCGGCGGGGACTTACGCATCTCTCCCAGATAGTGGTAAAGGAGGGAATACGGGACTTTGAGGGAATCAAGGACTTATATGGATTATCTAGCATGGATATAGTTATATCCAGATAGGTCATTTTGTGAGGCAGCAGGGCATTTGGAGGGACCTGTGGAGCAACAGAGGGTGGTTTGAGGTGCTATGCTCCGGGAACCTCGGTCAGAAAGGAGCCTTGTCCAAGATCTATAAAGTGCTAATAGAGGGCGGAGAGGGCAAATTGGAGTTTATGAAGAGATGGGAGGCCGACTTGGCGGTACAATGGACTGAAGAGAAATGGGATAAAGTAATAAGGGTAATAGCAGGAATATCTATAGCCACACAAATCAAAGAAAATGCCTATAAAGTACTATATCGGTGGTATTGGATACCGATACATAAAAGAAAGCGGGCTTAGGGATGACTGATAGGTGCTGGAGGGGTTGTCAGGAGAGAGGGGATACCTTGCACATGTGGTGGAAGTGTGGGCAAATTCAAGGTTTCTGGGATGAGGTCATACTACTAATTTATCAAACGACAGGCCATAGATTAGAAAAATTACCAGAGGTCTGTCTCCTGCACCAGCTGGGAGATGAGATATCGGAAAGGGAAAGGGGGGGGGGGGTGCTGAATCATTGTATTGTAGCAGCAAGAAATGAGATAGCACAACATTGGCTGGGGTTGGGGATCCCTCAGAGGGCAGGTTTTATTAGAAGAATAGAGGATCTGTGTTTGATGCATCGGCTGACAGGGATGAGGCAAGGGAAGGAGGATAAGTGTATGGAACAATGGAAGAGTGTCTGGAAATGGTTGGGGAAATGGAAAGCCGATGAGGGGGAGGGAGGGCTGGGGTAAGCTGGGCAGAGTTCAATGGCACAGGCATTGGGTTAATTGGTAAATGTGTGTACATATATGCATAAGGGATATAGGCGGAAGAGAGGTGGCGCTATACAAAGAGTGCTCAACTGAGGGGGACAATTGCCGGGGGGGGGGCAGATTAGGCAATAAGCAATGTTATAGTAGAATTAAGATAACATAGTTATGATGTTGATAGGCTGCCCATATATAAATGTGATGTGGTGGGTTAAGATGAAGATTATCTAATGTATGGCACAAGTTTTATAAAAATGCTAAATGGGAAATGAGAGCTATATGGGGGGACATGGAAGCATGTATAAATGAAGGGGGAATGGAGAGAGGGGAGGAGGACAACGGAAGCTCAGGTGCCATCAAAGGTAGTAATAGCAAGTTGGGGATAAAAGTAAAGGTTGACTGTACCAATGTTGTGGAACAGGAAAAATGTTGAGTTCAATTATTGTTTGTAAAACCTATTGAAATACTTAATAAAAATATTTAAAAAGCAAAAAAAAAAAAAAAAAAAAAAAGGCAGAGAAAAGTGGCCCGACACGATAGCGCCTGCAGCTCCAAAATCCTCCTGGCCGAACAAATGGCTATTAAGAAGACTACTTTCAAAGGTAAATCCTTTAAGGTGCAGAGCCTCAAAGGCTCGAAAGGTCCCTCCATTAAAAACCGATAGGACGAGATTAAGGTCCCAAGAGGGAACCAACGTTCTGACTGGACGGCGAAGCTGCTTCACTGCCCGCAAAAAATGAGCAACATCAACGATAATGGGTAATAGCCACCACCGTATTTGTAATGAGTTGCAAGCCAGACTCTTTTCCAAGCCTGCCTGCAAAAAGGTGAGCAACTCAGGAACTGAGACTGACAGGGGCCAGCAGCCCTGCTCTGTGCATCATTCCTCAAAGATTCTCCACATAATGACATAAGCCAGGGACATGGAACATTTACGGGCCTTCAAGAGTGTTTAAATTACCGCTGCTGAGTAGCCCCATTTTCTCACCCTAGCCTTTTTAAGAGCCGGGCTGTAAGCAAGAATCAAACCACCTACGGCATTAGAATGGGGACCCGCACCAGTAGGTCCTCCCAAACTGGAAGTCACCACGGGAGATTGGCTGAAGAGGCTATGGTATGCTGATCTTGTCAGCTTAACAGCCAGTCAGGAGCGATTAAAACAACCAGACCCCAATGAGCCTCTATTCGCTGCACTACTCTCCCTATCAGGGCCCATGGGGGAAAGATGTAGAGGAGGCCTTCCGCTGGCCACCTTTGCACCAGCACGTTAAGTACCTTCTTCTGCTGTAAAACCACTCTGCCTTGGCATTCTAGAAGAATGCCATCAGGTCCATGATAGGGTGACCCCAGCGCCTCACCAGCAGCACAAAGACTGCCTCGTTGAGAATCCACTCTCCGGGATCCAGACGGACCTGGCCGAGATAATCTGCAGTCACATTGTCCTTGCCTCACCTGCAGATTGGCCTCTGCCCAGTCCAATAAGGGCTCGACCTCCTCCTCTAGCTGTCCTCTGCATGTGCCCCCTTGCTGGTTGATGTACGCTATTATGGTGGCGTTGTCCGAGAACACTCACACCGACTTCTCTTGAAGGAAGAGTTGAAACCTCTAGAGCACCAGGAACACCATTCTCCTCCAGTCGGTTGATTGGCCATGCACTTTCTGCCCTGGTCCAGACACCTAGGCTATGTGGCCTTCGCAATGTGCTCTCCATCCTGACAGGCTGGGATCCGTAGTTAACAGGATCCACTGCGGGGTCTCCAGAGGCATCCCTGCCATCAGTTTGTCTGTGCTCAATCACCAACCTAGCGACTCCTGTACTGACTGCGGGCAGGGTAATGGCTGGGACAGTTCATGGTGCTGAGCCAGCCACTTCTGCCACAGCGCCCACTGCAATGGTCTCATGTGTACTCGCGCCCAAGGTATCAACTCAATGGATGCTGCCATTGATCATAGCACCTGCAGATAATGCCACGCCATCGGCAGAGCCATGTGGAGAAAATGATGTATCTGAGACTGCAGAGTGAGCATCCTTTCCAATGACAGAGACACCTTGCCTACGCTTGTCTGAAACCTGGCACCTAGATACACCAAATCTTGAGATGGTTGTAGCTGGCTTTGCCAAATTGATGACCCAGCCTAGACTTTGCAGGAAGGAAATAATCCACTCTGTGGCCCTTAGGCTCTCTTTGCAGGACTTCGCCTTGATGAGCCAATTGTCCAAGTAGAGATGCACCAGCACCCCTTCTTCTCTGAGCCCCACCACCACTATCACCATCATCATTACCTTAGTGAATGGTGCGGTTGCCAGACAAAATGGTGACGCCTGAAACTGGTAGCGGCGAAACGCAGGAACTAATGATGTTCTGTTTGAATGGGAATGTGTAAGTAAGCCTCTGTGAGATCGAGGAAGGTCAAGAACTTTCCTTCTCTGACTGCAATGACAACTGAGCGGAGTGTCTCCTTGTGGAAGCGGAGTACCCTTAGGCATCGATTTACGTGCTTGAGATCCAAGATGGGCCGAAAAAAACCTTCTTTTTTGGGGACCACAAAGTATGTGGAGTATCGACCACAACCTTGTAGATCGACTGGCAACTACACTACAGCTTACAGCTTGATCAAGCATTGCAGTGTGACCAGGACTTGAGCTTCTGCAGTGCTTTGCACAGGGAGTTGATAAAGGCATCTGAGAGAGGCTGGGAAAATTCCAGCGCGTAACCCTCTCGGATGATTCCCAGTACCTACTGGTAGGTTGTAATCTTGATCCAGGTGGCATCAAATTCCTGCAGCCAACCCTCCTTCTTCTTCTTCTTTAATCCTTAGCTGGCATTTGAGGAGCAGGTCGTCTTCTCAACCAATATGCTGCTGTAGGTGCTGCTGGATTCCAATACACTTCCAATCTTGGCAATCAGTAGCAATATTTCTGGCCTCATCGATTGTCAGTCAGTTTCCTTAGGTCTTTCTCAATGTGTCTGAGAGAATATTTTCTTTGGTGTTGCTCATTAAACCCTCCAGTGGACAGATCATTCTTGCCAGAGGAGTTTGTATGGCAGCCGACTGATGACTTAACTCTGCTAAGGAAGGTCCCAAGCCCGGCTGCAAAAGGAGGAGGGTTGTCACTCTGCCGCGGAAACCAGGGAAACTAGGCAAGAAACCGCATGGAAATTCGAGCCAACCCTGCACAGCAACTAACTGCCCCCGGACCACGCTGGCATCATTGTGTCTTCTTGGTCACTGAGGTCACAGAGGAGTAGAAAGCTCTGCCTGATCTTTGAAACTGCCAAAAGAGTGGTCCAAGGATACCATCCTCTCTAGTAGGGCGCAAAATGAACTGCCTGAAAACGTCAGAAGTCCCTGGTCTGAGTCCTCACCGGGGCCATGGATTGTCCTGGCTTTTGCTTATCCTCAGGGAGTCTCCCATCTTTGGACTCTCCAAGATCTTTCACCAACTTATCCAGATCCTCTCCAAAAAACAGCTTCCCCCTGAAGGGAAACTTGCTCAACCGTGTCTTTGAAGAAATGTCCGCGGACCAGTTCCATAACCACAAGTAGTGGCGAGCGGCCTCGCCGAGGCCATACCCTCAGACAAGACCCCTAATGAGATCGTAAAAGGCATCTGCCAAGTATGCCGCTCCAGACTCCAGCTTTGCTGCCTCCAGAGGTAACGTATGGGAGTCCCCTGCATTTTCCAAGACCGCTTGGGCCCACCGCAGAAAAGCACGTGCTACAAATGCTCTGCAGACTGATACCTATAAAGACAATGCATTAATATCAAACACCTGCTTGAGCAGTGTCTCCAACTTCTTATCCTGAACATCTTTGAGGGCCGATCCTCCCTCTACTGGAATGGTGGTCTCTCATCATCGCGGAAACTGCCAAATCCACCCTGGGAGAGTGGAAAATTTCCCTAATTTGATCCAGGAGAGAATAGAAAAGAGTCAATACCTGGGTACCTTTCAGACCCACCTCTGTTACAGCCCATTCATCCTTAATCATCTTCTTGACCACTTGATGGAGCGGAAGACGGACTGTGTCTTCCTCACGGCCTGGAACAATGGATCTTCTAATGGCTCGTCTTCCGCAGGCACACTCACACCCATGCTAAGAGCTTTTGCGGAATGCGAGATCAGAGCCGCCAGCTCTTCCCTGTGGAAAATGCGCACAATATGGGACTCTTCCCCTTGGGGAATCTTTCCTTCCTCAAGTTCCATAGGTTCCATTTCTACATCCTCACCTTTAACCTCATCCAATTCCCCGAATAGTTTGACCCCAAATTCTCCATGAGGCCATTTCCCCCACAGGGTCCACTAGGACCAGGCTATCCCTCCGCTCTTGCTCTGGAGGAAGATTCTGACCAACTTTGCTTCCGAGACTTCCTCTGGAAACTCCACGGCTCATCCTCCCTCCTGTTGCTTCAGGCAAAAAGCCTTATGCATGAGAGGACAAACTCGGGTGAAAATGCCCCCAGAGGCACTCCCGCCAATATAGCCTTAGAAGTAGAGGGCTTGGGAGACATTGGGGGCTTCGCCCTAGCATCCCATGCCATCTGTTCTGGTGCATCTTTGTTTTCCACAAGAGGAGAGTGGCCCCACCAGAGAGCACCCACCTTTGGGTTCACTTAAGGGCTGGTCCTCCCTCTCTTCCCTCAGGCACTCTTCTACTGACCTTGCAGCCTTGGCAGAAGCCTGCTGCAGAACAGTGCTCCTACGGGAGCCACAAGCTATACACAGCAGCTTAGGTGGCATAATCATCTGAAAAAATAAGATTGTTGCACCTTCTCCCTTAAGGCAGCACTGAGGCTCCTAAGCTTTTACCCCCTAGCCTAGCCTTGAGGTATCTGTTTTACCTTGTTTCTTTGTTTTTATATTTCTTTATTTTTCTTTATTTTCCCTTTAACTAACTGAAAAACAACAAAAAGAAATCATTTACAGTACAATTCTAGTAATTCAAGCTCCCTTTTTATGCCACGGAAAAAATAACAAACCGCGAGTGAAGACAAGCCCTGTGTCCATCCTTTCCCCGGTATTCTACACATTTGCCAAGCGGCCCTTAAAATGACAGCAGTTCTCGCTCAAGCTGGGAAGAACCTTGCCTCCTGCCGCGCTTTTTATTTTATTTAATTGCTTTTCTATACCGCACTATTTATTATCAGCGCGGTTTACAGGAAACGTATTTGTGCAAAGAGGGCAGTTCAATGCACTTACAATAAACAGGGTAAATAAACATGGATAACAGGTTAACAGGTAACAACTATTTACAATTTAGTATGCAGGCTTTTACACCTATCTTGTTGGTAAGTACAGTTGATACGGCAAATGACATTCTGTAAATTAAATAGAGGTGGGTTCGGAAGGTAGTGGTGTCGTGGGCATGGGGTTCGTGTGGAGAGAGTTGGACGTGAGTGAAGGTGGCTGAGAGCTGTCATTTGAGATGGAGAAGTACTGGGTAAATAGGTGACGTTTCAACGCTTTCCTAAATTGAAGAAGGTTGTTGATGGCGCGGATGTCAGGTGGGAGAGCATTCCAGCAGGAGGGTGTGTAGAAAGCAAAGGCACGGTTGCTCGTAGTCTTATTTATTTATTTATTTATTTAGCTGTATTTATATACCGCTTTTCACCGGGTCAAAGCGGTGTTACATGGGGGTGGGGGAATTAAGTACAAGGGTGGGGCCATCACCAGGGAGGCAACATTGATGATTTTGACATAGGAAAGACTTTGGACAAAGGACAAACGTTTGGACAGAGACAAGTAGCTTTGGGTTAGAGGTTCATTGTGGGTGAGATCGGGGGTTCGTGGGTTTTTCGGTGGGGTTCGAGTTGAAGTATTCCTGGAAAAGGATGGTTTTTAGCTGTCTTCTGAAAGATAGTAGGTCGTTATTGTTTCTGAGATAGCTCGGTAGGGAGTTCCATAAAGACGGAGCATAAAGTTCGAAGGCTCGATTGCAGGTCCGTTGTGAGCATTTGGTTCTTTTGTGAGGGACGGTGAGGAAAATGCTGGAGGTTTGTCTAGTAGATCTGCCATGGGCTGGTCGAGCCAGTAGGTTGCGAAACTGGGTGTCTTGTGTTAGATGGAGAGCTTTGTGGGTGAGGAGGATGGCTTTGTATTTTGTTCGTGCTTCGAGGGGGAGAATGTGTAGTTCTTTTAGAATTGGGGTGATATGGTCAGTTTTCTTTGCCCTCTGAATGATTCTCGCGGTGGTGTTTAATGCAGTTCGGAGGGGGTTGGTGTGGGTGGCCGGAAGGCCATGGTAGATTATGTTGCAGTAGTCCAGATGTGGGAGTGTCATGGCATGCATCACTGTTCGGAAGTCCTGATGTTCCAGGAGGGGTCTGAGACGTTGCACTGTTCGTGCCTTGTGAAATATAGTTCCGGAGGTTTTAGTGATCTGTTGCTTTAAGGTGAGGGCTTGGTCAATAATAATGCCCAGGTACCTTATCTGTGGTTGTATTCGGATGCTTGTGGTTCCAATGATGAGGTGTGAGGGTGGTATGAAGTCAGGGTCCTTTGTCACTATGAGGGCTTCAGTTTTCTTTATGTTGATGGATAGGTTGTTTGCATGTAACCAGTCAGAGACTGCGGAGCATTTAATGATTGCTTTGGGAAGGATGAGAGTGTTAGTGGCAGCTGACCTCCTCATCCTGTTGGGAGGGGTTATCTGGACTAAATCAGAGAGGGAGGTGGACGTACAGTTATGGATGGCCTTGAAAGTCATTGTTAGAATCTTAAATGAAATCCTGTAGTGGACGGGGAGCCAGTGTAGGTGTTTTAGTATGGGGGTAATGTGTTCCATTCTGGAGGCTCCATGTAGAGTTCTTGCTGCAGCGTTCATTGCCAACTGTAAAGGATGTAGGGTGCTCTTAGGAAGTCCGTGCAGTATGGAGTTAATGTGGTCGAAATGAGGCATTACTAGAGCTTGAAATACTGTTCTGAAGTCAATCGGGTCTAGCAGTTGTCTAATGTGGCGCAGTGTTCGGATTTTATGGTATACTGCCTTTACCATATTAGATATCTGCTCCTTCATTTTGAGTTGTTGGTCAAGGATGATACCAAGGTATCGTATCGTAGGTTTGGCGAAGAGTTCGGCATCACGCACTTTTATGGATGATGGTGGAGTGAATGCTTGGTCTCTGCAGACGAATAGGACTTCCGTTTTCTTGAAGTTTATTTTTAGCTTCTGAGTGTGTAGCCAGTCTGTAACCACGTCGAAGCATGAGGACAGGCGGGAGAGATCTGGGTGCTCAGTTGATATTGTTGTGTACATCAGAACGTCATCAGCGTATATTAGACAGTTGATGTGGAAGGATCTAATGATGGCGCAGATGGGTTGCATGTAAACATTAAAAAGAAGTGCTGAAAGTGAGGACCCTTGTGGTACACCCTTCGCTTGCAGGAATGGATCTGATCTTGAGGGGCCGGAGCAAACATGTTGCCATCATTCATTTAGATATGATGTGCACCATGATAGCGCAGTGCCGTGTACACCCTTCTCAGCAAGGCGGGAGATAAGTAGGTCGTGACTGACGGAGTCGAAGGCAGCTGCGATGTCTAGGAAAATGAGAGTGAAGGCTTGCCTGAGGTTGTCGATACCTACAGTTAGGGTGTTAAATAACGTGGTTAAGAGAGTTTCAACCCCATGTGACTCACGGAACCCGTGTTGGCAGGTGTCCAAGGGTGAGTTATTTTCAATGTGGTGGTCTAGTTGTCGTTGGACTATTTTTTCCATAATTTTGGCTAGGAACGGGATACTTGATATTGGTCTGTAGGAGTCCATTTTAGCAGGGTCGAGTCTATTGTTTTTGAGCAGGGGTCTGATTGAAGTTTGCTTCAGGCTGTTGGGGAAGGTTCCGGTCAGGAAGGAAGTGTTAATAAGATTGGTAAGGAATGGGCAGAGTTCAACACGTAGTGTTTTTATCCATTGTGCTGGGCAAGGATCATTCGGTGCCGTGGTGGTGTTTATGCTGTTGATTATGTCTTGGAGTTCTCTAGTGGATGGGGTTGTGAATGTTGTGAGCATTTGATGGGTGCCGGCTAAATCATAGGTTAAGGTGGAGGGGGGGAGCAGCCCAGATTTGTCATCCAGGGCACCGATATCGGAAGGTACATTGACCTGACTGGCTTTGGTTTGGAGGTATTTGGCATATTCTTGGGGGTCAGGATGGTTAGGTTGGCTGGGGGAAGGTTCTTTTGCTAGTGAGCTGACAATGTTGAAGAGATCGTGTGGTTTATTCAATGATTTGTGCAGCCTTTCAGCGTAGTATTGTTTCATGCTTGTTGAGACTGCTGCATGATGTTTAGCTAGTTGAGTGGTGTAGGCTTCATGATTCTCAGTTGATCTTGAGTGCCTCCAGTGCTTTTCGAGACGTCTGAGCAGTTGTAGAGACTTCTTCAACTCGGGTGAGTACCATGGTGCTTTTGTTCTCCTGCGGGGTTCTCTGGTGGAGGGTAGGTCGATTCTGGCATCTAGGTTTGAGTTCCAGGCTGCAATCATGTCATCGAGGTTCTGTTCAGGTGGGTTAAGGAGAAGGTGTGCTTTTTTCAGGATTTCATCTTTGTTAAATGGACGGAAAGACTTATGTGTTGAGGCATAAGATTTGTCCGAGGACTGGGGGATGGTGGGCTCAGGGCTTCCTGGCATTGGGAAGTTGATTAAGCTATGGTCAGACCAGGGTACTGGGCTTATAGTAATCTTAGGGTCATAGGTGGAGCTAAGAGAAGTGGACGGTGCAAAAATCATGTCAAGCGTGTTTCCCTTGATGTGAGTTGGTGCGTTAACTAATTGGGTGTATCCTAGCATTTCTAGGGCAGCGAGAAAGGCTTTTTTGTGAGTGTCTTGGAGAGCAGGGAGGTTGAAGTCACCTAATACCCAGTAAGGTGTGCGAGGATTAGGGGGGTTGCAGGCGAGGTCAACAATAGTGGCTAGATCATCAGGTGAGGGGGAAGGAGCCCGGTAGAATAGGTTGATGGTGCTGTGTTTGTTGGCAATGGTGATGGAGTCAAGATGTGGGGTGCTACTGGAGGACAACAGATGAAATTGTAGATCTGTCTTGGTCAGGATGGTTGTTCCTCCTCCTTTTTTATCACTCCTATGACATGAATGGACAGAGAAGTTGGGTGGGACAAACTGGTGAAGGAGGACAGTGTCCGAGGCTGACAGCCAGGTCTCGGTAATGCATAGGATGTGAAGGTCGAGAGCGTCTAACATGTCGACAACTGCTGGCCATTTTTGTCGGATGGAGCGTGCATTTATCAAGGCACACTTAAGGTCTCGGGGAGGGGTATAGTGTTCTTGTTGGTGGGGTTTGGAATGCTGAAGGGCTATATAGATGAGGTGGGGATGAGGTGTATGGCCTGGTTGGTGGGCTGTCTGTTGACTATGGTGGTTATAGCTTCTCTTCCAGGGGCTGTGTAATATTGGGATGGAGTTGTAATGAGTGGTGAGGGCTTGAGAGTCAAGTGCCAGGGCGAGTAGTATGTAGCACATGGGAAGGGCATAGGCATGTGTGATTGAGGTGAGTTGTAGCATGGTGATTTGGCGGTCTGGGGGTTGGTGAGTGCTGTGATGGTCAAGATGTTAGCGGGCTGATTTTTCTGAGGGAGAGCTATCAGCAGTAGTTCTGGCAAAGCAGTCAAAAAAAAATAATAATAATAGCAGTAATATTGACAAAAGGAGTAGTAGTACAAATGTTAGCAAAAGCTAGCAGCAATAATACTGGCAAGAGCTAGAAGTAACACTGTGGGTGAAGTGGTGAAGGCTAATAAAGGCAACTTATTTATTTATTTATTTTATTTATTTATTTAGCAAGCATTTGTAGCCCGCTCCTTCCAGCGATCAGAAGCGGGTAGGATTACTATTGTGAAACTGCCGAATCAAGGCAGGTACAAATTTTGTTTACATACAGATTGTCAGAAAAGCACATCATACAGAGTTAACACTTCTTAGCTATGGGGGAGTTCATTTACATATATACATAAATACATATATACAGGATAAATACTGGCAAAATACTAGTAGGGCATGGTAACAGAGGTAGTAACTTACAATGTAACTGTATGGAGTGTTGGTAACAATAAATTGTAATGCAAAAATGCAATGTGTGCCTTTGAGTCAGTCCTGACTCCTGGCGACCCAGAAGCTCCTGGGTTTTCTTGGCAGTGTCACCGGAAGTAGATTGCCAGGCCTTTCTTCCGAGGCAATGGAGGGTTAAGTGACTTGCCCAAGGCCACAAGGAGTGCTAGTGGGAATCGAACCCTGGTTGCTTAGTTACCAAGCCAGTGTTCTAACCACTAGGCTACTCCTCCACTCAGTAATAAATTGTACTGAGTTAGTAAATTACAATGTAACTGTGTGAAGTATTGGTAACAATAAATTGTAACAGTTGGTGGTTTATAGAAATACTTGCAGTAAGGTAGCACGGGGGAGAGCTTGAAGATGTAGCAGGATTAGCGGTCGGTGAACTGTTGAGGAGTTCAGTTCCAGTCTTGTAGGCCGTGAGCGCGGACTGCTAGCCTTGTGGCGTTTTGATGTGGTGGTGGTTGGCTTCGGAGCGCTGTTGCTTCCTTGGAGGTCCCCGCCTAAGGGCCACGCCAAAGGGCCCTCTGGCGAGGCCCTCAGGCACGGGTGCGCCCGATGGCGCTCCTTTTTCAAACAGCTGGGCTGCCCCGATTGGGCAGGGGAAGACTGCAGGGCGTCCCTCTCTTCGCCGGGTGCTCGATCCCTCCTGGGAGAGCCACGGCCGGGCGGGAAGTGGTGGAGGCAGCAAAAGGGAGCCTGCGCCCGATGGCGCTCCTTTTTCAAACAGCTGGGCTGCCCCGATTGGGCAGGGGAAGACTGCAGGGCGTCCCTCTCTTCGCCGGGTGCTCGATCCCTCCTGGGAGAGCCGCGGCCGGGCGGGAAGTGGTGGAGGCAACACTTCCCGCCCGTCTGTCCTCTGGCTCCAAACCACAGTCCTACATCCTCCAGCAACAAAGTCAGAGTTTGAGTACATGTTGAGTGAAAAACTATTTTCTCTGATTAGCCTTAAATGTACTATTTTGTGACTTCATTGTGTGTCAAAGGCTTTCTGAAAATCTAGATACACTATATCAACTGGCTCGCCTTTATCTACCTGTTTATTAACATCTTCAAAAAATATAGCAGATTAGTGAGACAAGACTTTTCATGGCTAAATCCATCAATGGGTAATCCACACACTCACCAGTGCACTCATATTCGAAGGTTGATCCATTTGAATCCAACTCCAATTGACTACCCAAAAAAAAGCCCTACCCAGTCAACACAACTAAAATGCATACTCATCAATGCCAGGTCAATTAGAAATAAAATCCCGATTCTAATTGACCTCATTCTTGACGAAGAACCCCATCTCCTTTGCATAACAGAAACCTGGCTAAATGAATCTGATGCAGTTCTTCTTAATCAACTAAGAATGCATGACTATACTATTCTCAACTGTAATAGGGACAGAAAAAGAGGTGGAGGTGTACTTATAACAGCTAAAGCTAACCTCATTCTCTCATCCACGTTACTTGATAAGCATGATGGAATAGACATCCTCAAAATAGAAAGTCACACCATGGCTATATGCCTTATATATAGACCACCACCAAATGATATGCAGACCCTAGACACTATCCTTGAGGTTGCATGTAACTCTTCTTTGAGGAAACCTTATGTTATCTTAGGAGATCTTAACCTTGCTTCCCTATCAAACATTCAGGAACAATCTTTCCTTGAAGCAATGGATGAAATGGGTTTTAGACAAGTAATTACCCACCCTACGCACTGCAAAGGTAACATTCTGGATCTAATATTCCTCCCTTCATACTATACACAATTACCACAATTTATTCCACCTATCATGACTCAGGTTCCATGGTCCGATCATTTCTTGATACATTTCTCTCTCCCTTTCCAACACACCATCTCAGCACATACCAATAACAGACCCATAGAACAAAGATTCCGCCAGTTTAACAAGGAAAACTTTATTGAATCACTCCTTACAAAACTAGACAATGACTCAAACAATCTCAATGATCTAGTATCAACTTGGAACTCTGTTATAGGGGCGGAAGCTAAATCTTTGCCATCAAATAAAAGACTAAGAAAAAAATTATCTGAGAAATGGTTCACTTCAGAACTTGCTACGCTAAAGAAAGATCTCAGGAAATTGGAAGCTAAATGGCGCAAATCAAAAACACCTGAACTCAGAGCACAATACTTCACAAACCTCAAAACATATAAGGAAGCTATAAATACCGCTAAAAAGCTATACCACACTAGAACATTATCAAAAGCTATCAACCGACCAATAGATCTTTTCCAGATTATTAAATCACTATCAAAGTTCCTGATCCCACCGTGAACAAAACACTAATAGACCCCCAACTCCTAGCAAACCATTTTGCTAGCAAGCTTAAACACGATATTCGTCCAGGTTCTATCATGATACCTACCACAGCAAATATCACTGAATGGAGCTCTTTCCATCTAATCTCAAGCAAACAACTTCTAGAGATAATTTCAAATCTCAATACTACCACCTCACTACTTGATCCTTGCCCAGTACACTGGATTAAGGCAGCAAAGTCTGAACTTGCTCCATACATTCTTAAAATAGTAAACCAATCTCTACTACAAGGCCTCATGCCAGACGACCTTAAATACATAGCAATTCGCCCGCTTCTAAAAAATAAATCTCTTAACATCAACGACCCCTCTTCCTATCGTCCTATAGCCAGTATATCCTTCCTAGCTAAAATCATTGAGAAAGTAATTCAAATACAGTTGCAAGACCATATTGACACTAACTTTCCTTTGGATGAACATCAATACGGTTTCCGCCCTTATCATGGGGTAGAAACGTTACTTGTATCCTTATTTGACTCACTAATCCAGGACATGGATGACTCCAAGCAGGCTTTCTTGCTAATTTTCCTTGACATTTCCTCAGCTTTTGACAGTGTAAATCACAACATCCTCTTATCCAGGTTATCGCAATTAGGTTTAAAAGATAAAACACTTGGCTGGGTTAAATCCTACATCTCTAACCGTTTCCAATATGTCCAAATTTATCATTCCCCTTCTCTACCATTCCCACAAGAGCGAGGTATCCCACAAGGATCATCTCTCTCGGCTTTACTTTTTAACATTTATCTCCAACCCATCTGCTCAATCTTCAAACGCCACAATCTAAAATATTTCATCTATGCAGATGATATCATGTTGTTCGCCCCCTGTGACTTAGCTAACCCTAATTACGATGTAATTGCAATTTGTATCACTGAAGCTGAACAATGGCTGCGCTCAATTCATATGGATATAAATTTCAAAAAGACTGAAGCACTTTTTGTATCCTGAAACTCTAATTTTACCCCCCCATCTGTTGTCAATCTATTAGACATTACTCTCCCAGTCAAGTCCGAAGTAAAATACCTAGGAGTTACTCTGGACAAAACCCTAAGCATGACACAGCACATAAAACAGACTGCCAAAACTATATTCTTTAAACTCGGAACTATCCAACATCTCAGACCACTTATCGACATTAGTGACTTTAGATCAGTTGTCCAGGCCTTGATAATGCCACACATAGATTTCTGTAATGGCTTACTACAGGGTACATCCAAGAAGAATCTACTTATCCTTCAAAGGGCCCAGAATGTTACTGCCCGGATTATTTTTAAAGCCAAACTATCTGACCACATCTCTCCAATTTTATACGCCCTCCACTGGCTACCTATCCATAGCAGGATACAATACAAAACACTAGTCACCATTTTTAAGCTCGTCAATGATATAGCCCCTTCACATCTATCAACATTAATTAAGTCCTCCTCAGAAACTAGACTAAGAAGAAGAGCAAACCTCAATACATTGCTAATTCCCGACTCTATGAAAAAGCTTAAACAGATAACAACTAATACTGCCTTTTCTTTCTACGCCCCCAGTCAATGGAACAAATTACCCTGCAATCTGAGAGAGATTAAAGACCTTAGTTCCTTCAGGAAGGAACTAAAAACACACTTGTTCACCCAACACTTTCATGACTTACAACCTACACTCGAACAAAAGGCACAAGATTATGCAACTCTAATATCACAAGCAAACCCAACCTAACTCAAAACACACTTTCCCCATTTGTCACTCATACTGAATGTTAGTCAATCCTAGAATGACTGTTGTAAATAATCTCTTTGTTGTTGAATTACATACTTCAGTATGATTAATTTCTCTCAATCAATTGTAAACAATTAATGCAGATAATCTCTATGGCTGTCATTGAATTACATACATCAGTATGATTAATCTCTCAACCAATGTAAATAGTTAATACGTTTACAATTATATTTTTAGGTTCCTATGTAACTAATTTTCCACTGTTAATGTTCCATGTAATGTTAATGTTAATTTTTGACATGTTCTCTGTAAACCGCTCCTGATCTCTGGAAGGGGCGGTATAAAAAAACCCACACAAATAAATAAATAAATAAATCCATGTTGGCTTTGTCCCATTAAACCATGACTATTTATATGTTGAGACATTTTATTCTTTATCATGGTTTCTACCATTTAGTCTGACACTGATGTCAGGCTCACCAGTCTGTAGTTTTCCGGATCACCCCTGGAAATCTTTTTGAAAATTTGTGTTATGCTAGCCACTCTGCGAACTATCATTAAAGTCATCTGAAGTACCTGCAGATTGTAGATTACTAATAGTTGGTCTGCAATTTAATTTTTTAGTTCTTTCAGCATCCTGGGATATATACCATCCAGCATAGGTGATTTGCTGCTCTTTATCAAATTGCTATAATACATCTTCCAGGTTTATTGGGATTTGTGTCAATTCCTGCAATACATCATCTTTAAATATCATTTCTGACATTATTAAATCTGTTAAATAAATAAATAAAATGGGTAACTTCCATACACTTTCTTCTTGGAGCACATTCTTCGACTGCATGGGATATCTGATGACATTATATATGATAGAGGAACTACTGTAATTCATCTTCAAATTCTGGAGGCAATTTTGCATACAATTAAGGGCAAAACTACTACTACTACTGCTAAGCATTTATAAAGCGCTACCAGGTGCACGCAGCGCTGTACAGTGAAAACATACAAGAGACAGTCCCTGCTCAAAAGAGATTACAATCTAAAAAAGACAAAGCAAGAAAAGGCGAAGAATAAGAACAGCAAAATCAAGAGCCAAAGGCAGAGGCGAAAAGATGAGCTTTTAACTTATGTTTGAAAGAAGATGCCTGGGGTAAAGACAAAGGAAGTTTATTCCAAGCGTAAGGTGCAGCAAGGTGAAACGAGTGGAATCTGGAGTTGGCAATAGAGGAGAAGGGCATAGCAAGCAGCAAATGGGTAGAAGAACGGAGTTCACGAGGGGGAAAATAGGGAGAAATGAGAGAAGAAAGGTACTGAGGAGCCACAGAGTGAATGCACTTATAGGTCAGAAGAAGAAGCTTAAAGTGAATATGGAAACGGATAGGGAGCCAGTGAAGAGATCTGAGGAGAGGAGTGACGTGGGCAAAACGAGAATGACAGAAAATCAAACGGGCAGCGGAGTGCTGAATAGACAGAAGGGGGAAGAGATGAGACTGAGGGAGACCAGTAAGAAGCAGGTTGCAATAATCAAGACGGGAGGTGATTAGGGAATGGATGAGGGTTTTAGTAGTGAGCTCAGAAAGAAAGGAGCGGATTTTGTCAATGTTGAAGAGAAAGAAGCGACAGGTCTTAGCGATGAGTTGGATATGAGAGGAGAAAGAGAGCAAAGAGTCAAAAATAACACCCAGACTGTGAGCAGATGAAACAGGTTGGAGAACAGAGACTGAAAAAGAAGAAGGAGAAAGGGAAATTTTAGGAGAAAAAACGAGAAGTTCAGTCTTGGCCATGTTCAATTTCAGGCGATGATGGAACATCCAAGCAGCAATGGCAGAGAGACAGCAAGAGATCCGGGACTGCAAAGCAGGAGAAAGATCAGGAGTAGAGAGATAGATCTGGGAGTCATCAGCATAGAGATGGTACTGAAAACCATGAGAGGAAATAAGCGCACCAAGGGATTGGGTATAGAGAGAAAAAAGAAGGGGACCCAAGACAGAGCCTTGGGGGACACCAACAGAGAGTGGGATAACAGAGGAGGAGGAACCACTAAAGGAGCGATGGGAAAGATATGAGGAGAACCAGAAAAGAACAGAGTCCCTAAAGCCAAGCGAGGACAAAGTGTCAAGGAGAAGATCATGGTCAACAGTATCAAAAGCAGCAGAAAGGTCAAGGAGGATAAGGACAGAGTAAAGACCTTTAGATTTAGCCAGGAACAAGTCACTGGAGACTTTGACAAGAGCAGTTTCAGTAGAGTGCAAGGGACGAAAACTGGATTGCAAGGGATCGAGAAGAGCTTGGGAAGAGAGGAAGTCAAGGCAATGGTGGTAAACCGCACGTTTGAGCAGTTTAGAAATAAAAGGAAGGAGAGAAATGGGGCGATAATTAGAAGGACAAGAGGGATCAAGTGATGGTTTCTTAAGGAGAGGCGTGACCACAGCATGTTTAAAGTCAGCCGGGACAGTAGCAGTGGAGAGCGAGAGGTTGAGAATATGAGAAATGGAGGTGACAACGGTAGAGGAGATAGAGGAGAGGAGATGGGAGGAGATAGGATCAGAGGAGCAAGTGGTGAGCTTGGAGGAGGAGAAAAGAAGAGCAGTCTCATCAATAGAAATCATTAGAAAGGAAGAGAGGGTAGGATGAGAAGGGGGTGAGACTGAGAACAGGAAGGGGAAATTGGGGATTTAGAGGGAAATTGGAGAGTGATCTTATGGATTTTATCATGGAAGTAATCAGCCAGGGTTTGGGCAGAAAGGGAAGAAGGAAACAGAGGCGGAGGCACTTTGAGGAGAGAACTGAGAGCAATGAAGAGACGGCGAGGATCAGAGGCATGAGAATTAGTCAGGCGAACAAAGTAATCTTGTTTGGCAAGAGCTAAAGCAGATTTGAAAGAGAAGAGCATGAATTTGAAATGAAGGAAATCTTTAGGGGAGCGTGATTTGAGCCAGGCACGCTCAGCAGAGTGGGTACAGAAGCGAAGAAAGTGAATAGTGGGAGAGAGCCAGGGCTGAGGTAAGGAACGCCTCACAGGACGAGGAATGAGAGGAGCGAGAACATCCAGAGCTGAGAAGAGCGCAGCATTATAGGACATCACTGCCATATCAGCAGACTTGGAGGACAAAACAGAAGAGAGGGAAGGAGAAATGGTAGAGGAGAGAACCAGGGGATCAATGGCAAGAAGGTTCCTAAATAGGGTGGAGGAGACAGGACGAGGCAGGGGCGGTGGGAGGAGAAGATTAAAGGAGAGAAGGTGATGATCAGATAAAGGAAGAACATTCTCCTTAACGTACACCTGCAATCAAACAAATGGTCAGGCTGAAAGGACCAATCAAATTTTGGAGTCGTTCCTTCACTGTTATATCTCCATTTGCTAGAACAATTGGGCAGAGCTGCTACCCTGGACGGAATTTGCCAGCAGTAATGCCACAAATTCATCCACTGATTCCAACCTCTTTTATTGTATATTGTGGTAAGGTGAGCTGTGTGGAGGAGATGGAATGGGAGAGAAGTGAGGAATGTACCTTTAAAGACAGATGTAAACAGGGTTCCCATAGAAACCACAAGCCACCGGAGCATGCAGTAGCTAGAGCTAAGCCCTGCCCAAGCAGTGACGTAAGAGCTAGGTTGAGCCCTAACAGCTCTCACGTGTGCAGAGAGGAGGGTGTGGCTGAAAAGAAGCACCATTTTAAAACTGCTTCAGAGTTTGAGGAAGAGGCAAGCGAGAGTCAGGAGGAGAAAAGAAGCCACGGGAAAAGGGAGCACGAGGAGCGAAGGAGTGGATAAGGAAGGACAACTGATTCTTACTCTCAGAAAGCAGTGGAACCAAGGTTGGAACCTGTCCTAAAGCACCCCAGAGAAAAGAAGCTGGAGAGGTTTGTTTCCACGTGGGGAAGCAGCTCAGAAAGCCAGCCAAGTAAGAGAGGTGGGGAAGACAAGTTTGCTACAGTTCCTAACAGAGGCTTTTCTGAAGACGTGGTCAGAGAGCTGAGGAAAAGCACTGAACGCTGTGCTAGCCAAAAAGCAGTGAGAGCAGCTCCAGGCAGGAACAGGAACAGTTCAAGTAAGTGCCATGAATCAGTTTTAGAGGCTGTTGATAAGCTATTCTATGAGAGAGAAACTCCTTCTTTAAACTATGCTGGTGCAGAGCAGAAAGAACACTTTGTAGGAAAGCTAAAAGAGTTTCTGCAGAGTGTAAAATTCAAACCTTCTGATATAAGCTCCCAGGAAGATGACTCAAGTGAAGCTGTTGAAGAAATGCAGATAGAAACATATGAAAGTCCTTCTGATAGTGACGTAGCAGAAATGGAATGCTCATTCCGTAAGACAAACAAACTAAACATGTGCTAGGCTCAGGCCATGAGAAGAAGTTTGTTTAACCTGGTTTTTGTCAAGCTGAGTGAGAAAGAAAACTCTTGCTAGAAGTTTTAAGTTTGCCTGATGTGATTAACAGCCATAGCAGTGAAAGGCATTTATCTGAAGAAAGCTGAATGCAGCTGCTGTGGAAAGGATATTCCTGACTTTGATGTTTAAGCCTATTTTGTTCCTCTTCTTCATTTACTGTGGAGAATTTATCCTTGCCTTGTTTTGGTGCTATGAATTTTGATGCGAGGGAGAAACCCCGAAATAAATTTCTTTGTTTTGCCTAACAAACTGTGTGGTCACACTACTTTGCTTGGAGAGTATCTGAAACTACAAGTCCCAGCATTCAGTGCTGGCAGCCATAGACTTGGGACAGTACTCAAAAGGGCAAATAAGGCAGCCCTTTTGCTTATTGGCCATTGGCCTAGGCAGGGGGTCACGACAATATATGGAAGACAACCTAAGGCTTTCCTTCACATCCCTGATGCTACAGATGTGCCTGCAAGGGATTCAATTCATCTACCATTTGAAGAAGATTTTGCAGCCCATCTAAGCCGCTCTGCATTCAGCCACACAGAAAGAGAAGTGCCGAGCCAACAGACAATTATTTATTTAAAAGTATTTATATTCCACTTTATCCTTGAATCAAAGCGGATTTCACTGCAAACCAATCAAGTAGGGTAGTGCGGGGGTGTCAGCATGCAGTGGATGTGAAGGTAGTGTTCGTGAGTGTGTGGATAGGTAAATCTTGATTTGGGGTGCAATATATACAGGTTGAACTTTCTACATTTGGCTATATACATTTTCATGAGGGTAGTATATACAGGTTGAGCTAGCTACGTTGGGCTATATACATTTTAATGAGAGTGATAGGATGTTTTTATGTTGTGGATGTCATGTCTTGTGTAGCTCGTCTTCTGGAGTGGTTAGGGTGGATTGGTGGTCTTCATTGAACTGTTCAATGAATAGGATGGTTTTAAGTAGCTTCCGGAATTCTTTTATATCTGTTGTTGATTTTAGATTATCTGGGAGGACATTCCAGATTGCGGGGGCAGCAAGAGAGAAGGCTCGCATGGATGTGGATTTGTTTGTTCTTGTAAATAGAGTAGGTGTTGGTATATTGTTTTGGTGCTGTTTCTGTCTGGTCTTTTGCTTGTTTTGGTTCCGAGTTCCTGTTGTATTCCTGCTGAGATGTTGTTTTTAATTTGCTGTGAAGGACCTGTATAAGAGACAGGGTATGGTTGTCTTCAAGAGACATTCAACTCAGACTACTCTTCTAAATACATTGGCTCATTATGTAGTGGAGGAGGTATTGTGCCTGTCTTCATATGTCACCCTCCCTTCATATTCGTAATGCTTTTTACATATGTCATCTCAAATAAAACAAACAGCCTGAACTATATTCTTCAAGCTCAGAACCATTCAATACCTCAGACCACTCCTAGAAGCTAATGATTTCAGGACTGTAGTCCAACCCTAATCACGCCTCACTTGGACTACTGTAACAGTTTGCTATAGGGGCTGCCCAAAAAGAACCTACACACCCTACAAATAGTGCAAAATGTAACAGCCAGAATTATAACCAAAGCATGTCTAACAGACCATATCACCCCTATACTTAAAAACCTCCACTGGCTTCCGATAGCAAGTAGGATAAAATACAAAACAATAGTTACCACATTCAGACTACTCAATAACATCTCCCCCTCCTTCCTTACATCAAGGATACACACCCAAAGGGACACAAGGAGCAGAAGAAAAAGTAATCAAAATCTCCTCTCAATACCATCCTCAATCTGCAAGACCGAACAAACAACCAGCAACAGAGCCTTTACATACGTAGCACCTACACTATGGAACTCCCTGCCAGACCCCTCAGGTCAAACAGAGATCTTCAGACTTTCCGAAAAGAACTAAAAACCTTGCTCTTCTCCGAGTACTATAATAACACCACCTGAAATTTCTAGTACACACTTTTCCTCCAATTGCCTCTACAGAAACAGTGCCCCCCTCAGCAATTTCACACTCATATATACTGTAGCACTGCACCCCGTCTAGGCGGTTGCCTATAGGAGGCAGCGTGCCATCTAATGTTCTCTTTATTGCTTTTGCCCCAGAGCCAAGGCTTCTGTGATTGTAGTTTTGTGCAAATAAACAGTCCGAGTGGTTTTAGAGGCAAAACACAGGAAATTTATTTTTGTGGTCTAAACTTTGCAAACAGAAATCTTCTTTAGAAGTTGTGAACAAGGCAACACAAAATGAAGGATATTTTCTCCACTCAAAAAGGTATCATACAAACAGTGCTCTAGCAATGATAAAATGAACTTGCTTCATTCAGCTTATGTATAACAGAAAGTATTTCTTTCTTCCAAAGCCACAATTGAAACTGTTGCTTACTAGTTGCTAATACCATCCAGCACAGATATCAGTTTCCTTCCACTGTTCAGGGTTTAAACAAGGCTGCTTCGTGCTTGTCTGTCTTACCCACAGAATAGCTGGTTCTAGAACACTTTCACTTCACAATGGAACACTTCTTATAGTTTTAACATTTGCAATTCTCTTTCTCTCCCAGGTTTCCAACCCTCAGAGTATCAGGACATTTAAATACATGGGCTCTGGGCTTTTCCAACTTAACCGTGGTCCCCCTTCACTCTGACGTTAGGCATAAAGAGCAATCCATCAAAGAATCAACAGAGTCCTGTTCCACCTCACAGGGTTCCGTTTCCATATCTTCATAATCAGACTCACATGCCTCTGGGTTTATAACAGGCTCTGAGAATGCAGGTTTAACTTCTTTTAAAAGTTTAAACAACTTTTCCCAATGATACTGCTTCCTCTCCTCTGGGCTTCTATAATGGTTGCAAGGCTTTTTATCTCTGACTAAAACATTCAAAGGTTTTAGCTGTCTCACCTTGCTCTTGGGAACACTCTTTCTTTCAGGCCTTTCAAAAGGTAAAACTTCTCCTTCAGAGTCTTGTAGGGCTGCTCTGGTATCTGAGCTGTACTCCACGGCTCCCCCAGGACTATGTCTCCTACCTTCAAACCGTGCTGCAATCTCTTCAGCAATGGCTTCTCTCTGAAGTACAGTCTCCTGAATAACAGCTGCTCTGAGAGTCTCTCCTGTGTCTATCCCCAGACACTCTCTCCCTTTCACCACTGCCTGGGGCCAGCTTCCTCAGTCCCTCTCTCCTGGACTGCTTGTGACTGGCTCCGTCACTGCTGCTGTGGCTGGCTCTGTTCCCGTGCCTGTTCCCGTGCTCGTTCCTGTGCTCCTTCCAGTGCCCCCTCCTCTCTGTTTCTGGGAGCTTAAATGTGTGTAAGCGTCTTCCCCCTTCTAGCTCCTCCCACAGGTACTTCCTATCTCCACCCTGCGTTGCCATGGAGCCTGGGTGTGGTCTGAACTCAGTAGTTCTGTGTGGTTTTTTTCTCTGGCTGCAGTTTTGTACGTATGCTTGGCTGAGCTATTCCCTTGCTCATAGGAAAAAGTTTTATTTCTAGCTATTTTCCCAGGTTCTGCTGCAGCCTCGTCACCACAATACTAACACTCCTGTAACACCCATATATACTAATACCCCTGTAACGTGTTCATAATGTTACAGTTACCATGTAAATAACTGGTTGTTAACCACCTTCTACTATGCTTTAGATTGAAAGCTACTATGTACAGTATACAGTTAAATGTTTCACTGTTTGCACACAAGTTCCCTGTAATTGTTATGTTCAATGTAAACCGCCCCTGATCTATGGAAGGGGCGGTATAGAAAAACTGTACAAATAAATAAATAAACATATCCAAGGTTAAGTCAGCAAATTAATCCTTGAGAGAGAATCCATCTCCAAGTTTGGTTATGGTGGATTCAAATTCTTAATATGAGGTACAAAGTATGTTGACTCCCAATGCTGAAGGGGCAAGCTACAATATCTTGTTCACTGTGTCAGAAGGCCAGCCCTCCGCCTAGGGCTAAGAGGGTTGGAGCTGCCATTATGTCGTCTGATAAAGAGTAGTTGTGAGTCAAGTATTAAGGCAAAAATGACAAGGAATTTATTTCCAACACAAAAGAATTCAGTGCAGAACAAAATAGGACAATCTTCAGGTGTTTGCTCAGAGTTATTTACAGAAAATTAAAGCAACTGCATTTCTCACAGTCTCTGCTCCAAACATGTGCAGTGCATATCCCATGTAATCAAAACAGCGTAACAAAAACAGCTTCTGCTTCCAAAGAAAAATATCTCTTTTCCTTTGCTTTCCCTCAGCTCTTTTATATGGGTTTTTAGCGCAGGGACTCAATATCATCTGCCACACAAAACGTGCAATCCATAGGAACTTCCCCTAGGTCAATATCATTACTGTCCCATTGCATTTCTTCAAACTCAGGGCTTACTGAGTTTGGCTTTAAATTGTTATAGCAGGGTTTCTGGTAACCTCCCTCTGCTAACTTTGGTATTTCTCCTGGACACAATTCTGCACAGTAAGGTTTAGAAATACCTTGGGCTGTGGAGACTCCTCTCTGGCTCTCAGCTAGCTCTCTCCAGCTGTAAGGAATTACTTTCTGCTCTTCTGTTTGCACGGCTTGTCTAGAGCACTGCCCTGGCCCTCTGCTCCTGGGTGAGTTTTTCAAACTCCTGGCTTTAGAGCTGGGTTCCCACCTAGGCAAACTCTGAAGCCTTTCATCCAGCCCTGAGGACTGAAGGGTTCTCTGCTCTTTCTCCCTCAGCAGGTTCCTGACAACAGGCTGTACCTTCTCTCCTTATGTTCTGCTGGCTTCAATTTCAGACCTGCAGATAGGTTCCTTACAAGGTCTCCAACTCTGGGAAGTTTCTGAGCCTCTCCAACCACGTCTCCTCCAATCTAGAGCGCTTGGCCTTTTCTCAGAAGCTTTTTCTCTCTTCCTCCCTTCGGAAGCTCTGCCTCTTCCCCTGCTCTCCTCCCAAGCTTCTAGCTGGGGTTTAAATTTCTGTTCCCTGAGGCTTGGCTTTGCCTTCCTGCACAGGTGTGAGTAATCAAGATCCAAGCTTGCTGCTACGTCAGAGCTTGAGTGTGTCAGCTGAGCTCCTGTCTCCCTCTGCTTGCCTCTCTCTTGCAAATACTGAGACGTTGTGATGGCTATCAGTATCTTTAAAGGTAAAATCCTTCTTTCCTTCTATTTCCATAGGCTCTGCATGGGCTTCTACATCACAACTGGAAGGACTATGGACCAGAAGAAAGATCCTGAGTAGATGCTACTGATGTTCATGCCACCCAACCTCTTTGCCAGTTCCATAGCCATTACTCTTCCAAATTCAGGACAAGGGGTCCTGGGGGCTCCCATAAAGAGGGGGTGGGGGGTATTATCATGCACTTAACTCCTCAGATGCTGGCCCTACAGGTCTCAGCTTGATGATAGGGGCCACTCTATGTGGTCCTCTGAATGCTCCCTGGGTAGACTGGTGCCTGCGACTACATCCCTGTGCCTGTTTAACCCAGACATTCCCAGTCTACCTGTCCTCAGACAGGTCTCTCATGAATCTCTGAGGGCAGCATTTTCAAAGGCATTTACACCGGTAAGTGCCCTAGTTACCCATATAAATACCTTACCTTTGGAAAATCCCGGATACCTACACGGGTAGTGCCTTTGGAAAATCCCGGATACCTACACGGGTAGTGCCTTTGGCAAATCCCGGATACCTGCACGGGTAGTGCCTTTGGCAAATCTCGGATACCTGCATGGGTAGTGCCTTTGGCAAATCCTGGATACCTACACGGGTAGTGCCTTTGGCAAATCCCGGATACCTACATGGGTAGTGCCTTTGGCAAATCCCGGATACCTGCACGGGTAGTGCCATTGGCAAATCCCAGATACCTGCATGGGTAGTGCCTTTGGCAAATCCCGGTTAGTGCCTTTGGCAAATCCCGGATACCTGCACGGGTAGTGCCTTTGGCAAATCCCGGTTAGTGCCTTTTGCAAATCCCGGATACCTGCATGGGTAGTGCCTTTGGCAAATCCCGGATGCCTATACGGGTAGTGCCTTTGGCAAATCCCGGATACCTGCACGGGTAGTGCCTTTGGCAAATCCAGGATACCTACACGGGTAGTGCCTTTGGCAAATCCTGGATACTTGCACGGGTAGTGCCTTTGGCAAATCCCGGATACCTGCACGGGTAGTGCCTTTGGAAAATCCCAGATACCTACACGGGTAGTGCCTCTGGCAAATCCCGGATGCCTACATGGGTAGTGCCTTTGGAAAATCCCGGATAGCTGCACGGGTAGTGCCTTTGGCAAATCCTGGATACCTACACGGGTAGTGCCTTTGGCAAATCCCGGATACCTGCACGGGTAGTGCCTTTGGAAAATCCCAGATACCTACATGGGTAGTGCCTTTGGCAAATCCCGGATACCTGCATGGGTAGTGCCTTTGGCAAATCCTGGATACCTGCATGGGTAGTGACTTTGGCAAATCCCGGATACCTGCACGGGTAGTGCCTTTGGAGAATCCCGGATACCTGCACGGGTAGTGCCTTTGGCAAATCCCGGATACCTGCACGGGTAGTGCCTTTGAAAAATCCCGGATACCTGCATGGGTAGTGCCTTTGGAAAATCCCGGATAAGTCCCTAATGCACCCTGATGCTATGTGGTTAGCATTGGGGCATGGTGGGGGATGTTCTGGGGTGGAGCAGAGTGGGGGCGGAGGAAAGGGCTGAGTGGGTAGCATTAAAAATTGCTGCTACCTGCTTAATCTCAGCGGCTGCCGGCGCATCCAGCCAAACCCAGATTTTCCTTTCCGTCGCCGTGGAAGTGAAAATCCGGGTTAAGGGGGTCAGGGGCAGGCTGTGTGCCAACGTGGTGCGTGGGCCCTGAATGCCTGGTGGAAAGCTGATCACTGGCATTTCACCTCTGCTAGTCTCCTGGTAATGTGCCTGCTCTGCCTGATACATCTCCTGCCTCTTCCTTTCGCCTGCCTGTAGGGAACTGCTTGGGCCTGTACCTCAAGTTCTGGCAGCCTCTGATTACTGGAGGGCTCAACCCAAACAGAAAGTGGGTTCTTCTAGGTGAATACACATCTCTCTGAGAGTGGACCCAGCCACAGCATGGCCATGTCCAGTTTTCTAGGAATTTTGATTGACAACAAATTGCTTATTTAGATTTATTAGTAATTAAAAGCTCTGAGGGATATGAAATTACAGTATTTAGTAAATTAAGTGATTGGTGTACTTTTTTCCAAGATTTCTCACAGATAATTTGCCAGTGTCTCAATCCATCCTTCCTGCCTGGTGAGAGCTGCTTCCAAGGATTCCTCTGATCTAAATTTGATCACTTCCTTGCTAGCTACCGAAGTTATCAGATTTGTTATCACATATATTTGCTTCAAACTCTGCTAATTATTACTTTTATCTGTGTATTTTTTGTGTGTGTGTCTGTTCTCTGACTGTCTGTGTTAAAAGCACTTAACCTCTAGGTCTGCTCTAGTTAACTCATTTTTCTTAAATATTGTTCTGCCTGGCTGCATCTTTCTTTCAGTCTGCCTTGTATTAAAATTTCTCAACTGCTAAGTCTGTCCTAATTTTTCTGTAATTTCACTTCTATAATCTAAAATATTGTTTGGCTTGCCTGCCTCTGTTCCTTACTGCGCAGCAGGGGTGGTCCAAGGGTGATGCGGGGCCATGTGCGGAGACTCATTGCGGGTCCTCATTGGCATAAATATTTACATATCCATTGCGGGACCTCATTTGTATAAATATAATGTATTTTAAAATTTGTATGCCGCCTATCTAAAATCCTAAATGGATTTCAAACATAAATACATAATTTTTATTTATTTATTTATTTAACTTTCTTATATACCGCGCTCTTTACACCAGTGCGGCTTACATGTAACGCAATTATGCAGAGCGGGGGATTGCACTGCATTTACATTATAACAGGGGTTTTTGTACAGGAAACAAACGAACAGGGTAACTATGTGCAAATAAACTATCAACATATGTACATGGATCATTCATCTATATATATATATAATATATTAAAACAGAGATTACAATAAAACATAATAACAATGATGAATCAAAATGGGCTTAAAACCACTTTCACACACCCATAAAAAAGCAAACAATTATAAATATCTGCATACCATATTTATTTGGTCAGTGCTATGACCAGCTTATTGGTGAAGAGGGAAGATATAAAATAAGAAAAATGAATCCTGCTAATAAGGAATTCAAGATCATAGTACCTGGGCTAGATTTGACCTTAGTGGAAAAGCCCAGAAATCAGCAGTGGTGAAGTTATCAGGCTACTCAGCAAAATGAAATTGGCATCTTCCCTTAAAATTTGAGATTTCCTTGAATCTGAAATAGCAAATTATTTTAAATTTCAGACTGCACTACCAACCACCAACACCCTTCCGACACTAAGAATAGGACCCAAACAGCAAATCTACCTTTCCATAAGAGCACTAACTTCCAAAACTCACAGAACAAGGAGCGTGCCCAGAAAGGACAGCACCATAGATACTGCAGTGGAACCTAAAACAACCACATACCTACTGGGAAAACTGAACAAGCCAGATTCCTACGTAGAAACTCCATGCTAACAGAAGACCTGGCTTCAGTCACACACTTAGAACATAGATAGACCCTCATCAAGTACAAAATAAGGGACCGCTAACTAACCTAGTGGTTAGAACACTGGCTTGGTAACCAAGCAACCAGGGTTCAATTCCCACTAGCACTCCTTGTGGCCTTGGGCAAGTCACTTAACCCTCCATTGCCTCGGAAGAAAGGCCTGGCAATCTACTTCCGGTGACACTGCCAAGAAAACCCAGGAGCTTCTGGGTCGCCAGGAGTCAGGACTGACTCGAAGGCACACATTGCATTTGCAAACTAAAAATAGAAATATGTTGACAAAAATTAAACTGAAATCCCAAGAGCCTCATTCTGCATGTAGCGCAACACCAAAGAAATCGAAAGATGCATATAAAGAAAGCACATAAAGCACAGTTACTTACCTGTAACAGGTGATCTCTGGGAACAGCAGGAATTAGTCTTCACATATGGGTACGTCGGTACCGACGAAGCCTGCACGGGAATGCTCCCCAGCATCCAATCAGAAAGCTTTTGGGAGCATCCCTCGCGCCTGCGCGGTGACTTCCCGCCTTTCCCACTGCCTCTCCTCAGTTGAGTTTCATAGCTGAGACAGAAAGAGGAAAGGAGATAGATAGATACAACTCCTAGGGGAGGTGGGTGGGTTGTGAAGACTAATTCCTGCTGTTCCCAGAGATCACCTGTTACAGGTAAGTAACTGTGCTATCTCCAGGAACAAGCAGGAACGAGTCTTCACATATGGGGACTCCCTAGCTGTGGATGCCAGGGGAGATCCCATAAAATGCGTATTCCTGGGACAGGACGGCATTTCCCAAACCTGGATCCCCGGCATCCCCTGAGGGATGGGGGGTAGGAGTTGAATAGAGAAGAGCTGCAAGGAGCAGCAAATCTAAAAACTACAGGAGAGAGGAGTCTTTAGAAAGTATGTCAAGTATCATTAAATATTTAATGAACTAGTACAATATAGAGCTTACCTACTGGATTGTAGGAAGTAGAACTGTGATGGAGTGTACTGTAGATGCAGTAGCGGAATCTTCAAGGGAACTTCACAGCAGTGAGGATGAAGTTCCAAACCAGGAATGGGCAGGTGACCCAGGTGTCAACTGGGGCAGGAGAAGAACGGCAGGTCTTCAATGGAAAGCTTTATGGGAAAAAGCTGAAAATTCTTTTAGGTACAGAGTTATTAACATTGAGGACTAAAAGAAGAAGACTGACCAATCTGGAGAATTAGCCCAGTCCGGAAGGGAAGAGGGGGTATGGAAAAAAGCCCCTATTCCCAAGGAGAACAGAAGTGTACTCAGAAATACTGAAGATGTACACTGTCATTCCTAGCTGGTAAGAGATAGGAAGACAATGAAGTTTGATACTTCATGGATAGGGAGATCTATAACAAAAATAGAAGCTGTTGACGTCACAGCAGTAATTGTGTGTATAACCGCTCCCACTTACTGAGCCGTATGGAAATAGGCAAGTTGACTGGACCCCTTAAGAAGGTAAAAACTTTATAGCACAGACAGTTAGGGAGCTAGTAGGTAATACCTAGTGTCCTATGGACATCTCCCAAAGGGCATATATATATATATATATATATATATATATATATATATATATGGAGATACATACATGTCTATATATATGTGCATATATGTCCAGATATGTGTGATATATATATATATAGAGAGAGAGAGGTATAGATATATATATATATATATATATATATATATATAGATGGGCATGGCTTATGCCCATACAGATTACAAAAATATGTATGTATAGGACATATACATACAGGAATATGACTCTGAGAATACATACCTGCAACTGAACCACAGAAAGACATTCACATGGGGAATGTGATGGGAAAAGATTCATCTAATAATAAGGGGTGAAAACCACCTGAAGATATAGAGAATCTTAATTCTGTGGTGCAGGAATGTAATTCAGTGGAATAACCAGTATGGTTGCGTGAAAAACAGAGGATAATAGCAGTCTGGTAAGAGCACGTCAGAAGTACTTTAGGACTCTGACATGTCCAAAGGACAAGAAAACGCATAGACTAAGACACCAGGAGGACCCAGTCAAGGGACTCAGAGGTATCATGTACAGTAAAAGAGTATGCATTGTCCAAGTGGAGTAGAAAAGATAATGCCAAGCTGTAAGGAAAAAAGGGGTAGAGTCCTGCCAGATTGGGAACTCCTTGGACATTCACGCAGAAAAAGCTTGTCTTCTGTATCACAATAGGAGACAAGAGGGCATAAAGAACCTATATAGCCATGGATGACTATATAAGCTTTTCCTATTATATGGAAAACCCTCAGAGACAAGTTCAATGCTCTACAGCAAGGGCCCATAGTGGAAAGCTTCTCTGAAGATTGCAGAGAGCATTGTGCAGGAGAATTATGAGATAAACTGACAGCAGTCAGATGTGGTGCCACATCCTAGGTAAGGATATGGCCAGAAGAAGATAACCTGCAGTGAGTAGTATCATGCAAGATAGTTGAAAGTAACTTGCAAGAAACATTAAAGTAAGCACTGGAAGTTCTGCTTGTACAGCAACTGAACAAAAGAGCAGAGGGGATCCCCCTGTATAAAACACAGGGAGAAAAACAGACAGAGGAAGCGGAGATATTTCCGTCCCTGTCTGATGAGTTGTTCAGAGCATGCATTGAAGGATAGCAAAAAGTCTACACTGGAAAGAAAGAGGAGTGTTTCAGTATGGTACCAACTCGTGCAGGGGAAACCCTGGAAGAGAGGGGCTTGGAAGGTGATGTTCCATATGGTAAGTCAGCTGAAGGAAAAAATGTCCCTGTGTGGATAGAAACTATCCTGGGATAAGTGTAATCTCCCTTTATAATAAAAAGAAAGGGAGAATTCTGTAACCCATGGACAAAAATATCCTAACAGCTTAGCATACTGAAAAGAAAAACCAGTGTAGGGTTTGAAGAATAACTTCTGGTAAGAAGAAGTTAACTGTAGATTGCAACATACAGAAACCTATGGTTGCTGGCTATGACTAGCCTGGTTAGGGTCTGGAGACTTCAGACGAGGATGAGATGTCCCTTGCTTGGGTACATCTGGAGGATGGGCAGAAGAAGGATGAAACTTTCTTTTCCTAGGGAAAGAAGGTTTGGTAGGACATTTCCTATGTCCTGGGGAAAAAGAAGGCTTAGGACGGTTTCCAGAACTAGGAAAGTCAGTGGAGCAATGAGCAACCTGACGTAAAGCCTCTTTATTAAAGAGATTTTCTCCAGTACAAGGAGAATTACCCAGTGTATGTTGAGCCCATCTGCTCAAGTCTGAAGCCTGCAGCCAGGCTGTACGACGTGCTCCAATGGCAATAGCAGAGGATCTGCTAACAGACTCAAAAGAGTCTAGAGAAGCACGAGAAAGGAACCAAGAGATATTCCTGCTATGATTGAGAAGCAAGGAATAGTCAGAGGCCTTAGGTTCTGACAAAAAAGGAGACAAAAGAGATAATTTCTCCGTGACCTCCTGAAGTGTCAGACTCATATAAAAAATATATGAAATAATTCTTGAAGCCAGCATAGAAGTTTGGAAGGTTTGACGTCCAAAGGCATCAAGTGCTTTAGATGCACGACCTGGCGGATAAGAAGAATGCTTCTTCTTGCTTCTTACCTTCCTCATTGCTGATTCCACTACAATGGAATGATGTGGAAGTTGGTTTTTCTGGAACCCTGGAGAAGGAGGTACCTGATACAGAACGTCAATGGCTGTAGAAGGCAAAGGAACCTTTAAGGGTGATTCCCATATCCTCAGAAGAAGATCCTGTAAAGAATGATGTAAAGGAAGCATTATATCTTCCTTTTCTGCAGGATCTTGGTCAAGAGAAAAACCAGGAATAGGAATGGCAAGGAAGGCAGCCATGTCAAGGAGAAACTTCTGAAAAGAAGGATTTCCAATAGGAACTAATCCTGGGCAAGCTGAGGTTGAAGGAGCAGCTTGAGCACCAGAAGATATACTGGACTGGTGCAGAAAAAGAATCCTGCTCGATGGACTGTGATACTGACAGTTCTGATTTGAGGCAGTTAGTACTGCATCGTCAGTGCCTGGTATCGATTCCAAACTAGGCATAGAAAGGATCGATGGCACCGATGGAACTGCAGGAATCGACCCCGACACCGGTACCGGTATCGGAGATAACGTCATCAAAGCAGTAATCGAGGGCTGCTGAAGCGGTACCGAGGTAACCAGAGAGGCTTGGTGAATATCCTCGGTACTGCATAGCCGGAAACGATATGGATCGGTTCCGATACGCATCGGTACCAAGTCATCTAGACTGGATATCGATTCTAGACTCGGCATCGAAGCGAGCGAGTCTATCGATGCATGTCTAGAAGGTACCGATGTTGGTGGTGGCATCAGCGATGCCGATACGTGAAAGTCAATTGGAATCTCATCGAACAGCACCGAAGCTACCGAGGACGTTCGAAGACGATGCTCGGCGACGACAGGAACACTCGACACCGGCACCGATGTCAGGGTATCGGTACCGCTCGAAGTTGGTACCAACCCCGAGCACGGTGAAGATGTAGGAAAGTCAATCTGTGTCGAATAGATCGGTCCCGAAGGTACCAAGGATTCCAGATGACGATCCCAGGTAAAGAGTGGAACACTCGATACCGATGCCGATACCGGGGTATCGGTACCGCTCGAAGCCGGTACCAACCCCGAGCATGGCTGGGAAATAGGAAAGCCAATCTGGGTCATATCGATCGGCCCCGAAGGTACCGAGGACACCAGATGACGATCCCTGGTGAAGAGTGCAGCACTCGACACCGATGCCGGTGCTGGGTTATCGGTACCGCTCGAAGCGGATGCCACCCCCTGGCACGGCTTAGGTATGTTCAGTGAGGGGTGAGCCCCAGGAACAACCTGAAACCCCGTGAATGCTTTGGAGCCCGAAGACTCCCGCCGGGGTTTTATTGCCAATGGGATCTTGAGGGCAAGGCCGGAGCCGTCATCATGCTGTGCATGAGACTTACCCTTCAAGAATTGGCTAGTCTTAACAGACTGTTTGTGGGTTACCTGATCCTGGAGAGAAGAATAAACCGGTGTCCTCAAGTTAGGAGGAAAAACGGTATCGAGGGAAACTCAAAAAAGGGAAGGTCTTCTCCCAACCATATAGCCTGAAGTATCAGGGGAAAAAGGGTCAGGACCAAAACAGGTTAGACACCAAGCATTGGAGTCTAAAAAGGAAACTAAGTTTCCACAGTGAAGGCACTTCTTAGGGGAAGAAGGCTCCATCTTGGAAAGGCCTGGTAGGCCCAAAAAAGTTAAAACAAAAAACTGAGGAGAAATATTTCTCTAAGTTTAAAAAGGAAAAGAATAAAGCACCGGCGGTACCGGTATCGGTGGGAAATACAGCCGCGACCACAAGAAAACAAGGATTTTAAAGTAAAAAATTTCTGCGGTGACAGGAGGACGTCCTGTTGGCTCCGTGGAAAAACGAAAACTGAGGAGAGGCAGTGGGAAAGGCGGGACGTCACCGCGCAGGCGCGAGGGATGCTCCCAAAAGCTTTCTGATTGGATGCTGGGGAGCGTTCCCATGCAGGCTCCGTCGGTACCAACGTACCCATATGTGAAGACTAATTCCTGCTTGTTCCTGGAGATATTACAAAAGCCAATGGGGTGATATTCAGCGGCGACGGCTGGTGCTTGTAACGTGCAGAGCCTTTACCGCTGAATTCTAACCCCAGATTTTCAATGCCGGGTCACATCCGCCTTTAGCACTGAATATCTGGCTCATCAGAGAACCCGGCAGCTAACCAGGCAGTGGCGATATTGAGCTGCTGCTCATTAGCTTTCGTGGGTAAGGCTATCCCAGCATTTGCTGCGCCTTACTTTACCTGCTTGTCGCTAACTGGACAGCTGCTCAAAATCCCTGCTGTCCAGTTAGCGATGGGGCCGCCTGAGCTTCGCTCTGGAGGATGATTAGGGTACTGGATATCCGTAGGTACCGCCACAACACGTCCCGAAGCTAAATGGAAATTACACGTACCTGGTAATTGTAGTTCCTGGAGGGTCCAGTTTAGTCCTCCACATCCGGGTAGTGCACCTCTTCCTGCAGCATGGAGACTGGACCAATCAGAATCTTCAAGACCCCAGGGTATATGCTGCTGGATCTCCCATCAGCCCCTAGTGAACTATTAACAAAGCAGACTCAAAGAAGCAATACAGTAAGAAAAGAGTAAAACTATAAACAAACAGGTGTATTCCCCGCTTAACTGTAAGTGGGCCCCCTCCCCAAACGAGAGAGCCTAAAGTGCGCACCTTGCTTCTGCCCCCTTTACCTGTCGCAAAAGGCAGATGTAGCAGGCCACAGCAGAAAAAATACCCCTCCACCGCTAAAAACAACGAAGGAGGAAAAAATGAAGTCCTGCGACTCGCGCTCACCGGTGTTAGCACGCCATACCGAAATCAAATGAAACAGTTTCTTGGGCGGGACGGAGGACTAAACTGGACCTTCCAGGAACTACAATTACCAGGTACGTGTAATTTCCATTTCCTGAGCGGTCCTCCAGTTTAGTCCTCCACATCCGGGATGTAACAGAGCAGTTATCAACGGGGGGGACCTTGCCAACCGGCGCGCAACACCGCCGAACCAAAACAAGAATCCCAAGTCGCTGCAAGATCCAACCGATAATGCCTACTGAAGGCATGAAGAGATGACCAGGTAGCCGCTCTGCAAATTTCCACAGGCGGAACCAGGCTATGTTCCGCCCAAGATGTTGCCTGCGCCCTAGTAGAGTTAGCTCGCAACCCCAACGGCGCCGAACAGCCCTGCAAAATGTACGCTGAGGTAATTGCTTCCTTAATCCATCGCGCTATAGAAAACTTCGCAGCCGCTTCTCCCTTCCGAAGTCCACCGAAAAGTACGAAGAGACGATCCGACTTACGAAATGTGGCGGTCACCTTGAGATACTGACGCAACACCCGGCGGACATCAAGACGACGCAAATCCGTCGTCGGGCGAATTGGCTGACTCAGCAGAAAACGTGGGCAAAATGACGGATTGATTAACATGAAAAGGAGACACCACTTTAGGCAGAAAGGAAGGAACTGGCCGCAGGACGACCTTATCCGCAGAAAAAGTTAGAAACGGAGGTCTGCAAGACAAAGCCTGCAGCTCCGAAATGCGCCTCGCCGAGCAAATAGCCACCAGAAACACCGTCTTCAAGGTTAAATCCTTAACCGACGCCTGACGAAGAGGCTCAAACGGTTCCCGAACTAGTGCTTGCAAAACCAGATTCAAATCCCAGGAGGGAATGGACACTCTGCGCGACAGTCGCAACCGAAAAATTGCCTTAAGAAAACGCTGTACATCTGAGTGTGCTCCAAGAGGAACATCGTGAATCTTTCCTCTGTAACAAGCGATAGCTGCTAGTTGAACCTTCAGAGAACTGGCCGCCAAACCTTTGTCAAAACCATCCTGCAAGAAATTGAGAATAACAGCGACCGAAGCCGTCGACGCCCGAACTTGATGCCTGGAGCACCAATCTTCAAAAATGCGCCAAACCCGGACATACGCCAGCGAGGTGGAAGGTTTTCGAGCCCGCAGGAGGGTGGCAATGACCGCAGGCGAATAGCCCCTTTTTCTTAGCCGAGCCCTTTCAATGGCCATACCGTAAGCGAGAATCGATCCACTTGCGGCATGCGCAGCGGTCCCTGGACTAACAGATCTGCCAGGAGAGGAAGCTTCCAGGGAACTCCGTCGAGAAGCCTGATCAGATCCGCATACCAAGGTCGGCGGGGCCAGTCCGGAGCTACCAGCAAAACCTTTCCGCGGTGCGCCTCGATACGCTGGACCACTCTGCCGACCAACGCCCATGGAGGGAAGACATACAGCAGACCGAGGGCGGGCCACGGTTGGATGAGAGCATCGATCCCTTCGGACATGTGTTCTTTTCTTCTTCTGAAAAACCGACTCGTCTTTGCCGACTGGAAGGTGGCCATGAGGTCCATGAGCGGAGGCCCCCAGCGACGAACTATTTGAGCAAATACTTGCGGGTGCAGCTCCCACTCTCCGGAGTCTACCTGCACTCTGCTGAGAAAGTCCGCCATCACATTGTCTTTTCCGGCAATGTGCGCTGCCGAAATGGCGAAAAGGCGTACTTCCACCCAGACGAAGAGCGCCTCCGCCTCCTCCTCCATGGCCGCGCTGCCCGTGCCGCCCTGACGGTTGATATACGCTACCGTCGCCTAATTGTCCGACAGGACCCGTACTGCTTTCCCCCGAACAGATATCTCGAAGGCCTGCAGCGCAAGCCGCACCGCTCGGAGCTCGAGGCGGTTGATCGACCACGAGGACTCCCTGGCTGACCACGTCCCCTGCGCAAAGTTGTCCTGGCCGTGGGCACCCCCGCCCGACAGACTCGCATCTGTTAACAACGGAAGCCACACCGGCTGCTCCAAGGGCATCCCCGCCTGTAGTGACTTCGTGCGGAGCCACCACTGCAACGACAGCCGAACACGCCTCGGGCAGGGCAACCGGCGGTTTAAGGAATCGGACTGGTTCGACCAGCGACGTAGCAGGGCTCTCTGAAGCGGACGCATGTGGAACCGGGCCCACGGCACCACCTCCAATGTTGACGCCATGGTTCCCAAGAGCCGCAGGTACCACCACGCGGATGGAGCAGGAATCCCCAAGAATGTGTGCACCAGACGGCGTAAGGCCTGGGCACGGCGCACCGGCAAAAACACCAACCCCCGAACCGTGTCGAAAACCACTCCCAGATACTCGAGGGACTGTGAGGGAACCAAGTGACTCTTTTTTGCATTGACTACCCAGCCGAGACTCTGAAGAAGACGAACGACCCGGTCTGTGGCCTGTAAGCTCTCCGCTTCGGACTTTGCTCGAATCAACCAATCGTCAAGATAAGGGTGAACTAAAACACCCTCTTTCCGTAAGGCTGCCGCTACCACCACCATGACCTTGGTGAAGGTGCGTGGAGCGGTAGCGAGCCCAAAAGGTAGGGCCTGAAACTGGAAATGACCCCAGGGAAAAGCGAAGCGTAGAAATTTCTGATGTACCGGTCTGATCGGAATATGGAGATAGGCTTCCGAGAGGTCCAGAGACGTTAAAAACTCTCCTAGACGAACCGCCACCATGACGGACTTCAGAGTTTCCATGCAGAAATGAGGCACCCGGAGACACCGATTCACACCTTTGAGGTCTAAGATAGGACGGAGAGAGCCATCCTTCTTTGGCACCACGAAATAAATGGAGTAACGACCTTCCCCGCGCTCGGACTCCGGAACGGGAATTACCGCTCCCAATTCCACCAGACGATTCAAGGTTAAACGAATCGCTGACTCCTTCAGTTGACCTTTGCTGGGAGAAAGTACGAAAGAGTCCTGGAGCGGGGATGCAAACTCCAATGCATAACCGTCTCGGATAATCTTGAGCACTCACTGATCTGAAGTAATGTGGACCCAAGAAGGAAGAAAGTGTCGAAGACGTCCTCCGATCACCAGGTTTCCCTCTTGGGCCCACCGCGCTTCATTGCGGTTTGCGACCAAAGGAAGAGGACGAGGAGGCGGACGCAGCCGAGAATCCTCTGCCTGCCCCTCGAAACCCCCAGAAAGCCGGGGACTTGGATCCAAATCTGCCACGTTGAGAACTCCAAAGACGAGAGGACCGAAACCTCCGAAAGTCCCGAAATTGACCTCGAGAAGCCGGCATACCTTTCCCCAACTTAGGCTTATCCTCCGGAAGTCGGCCGCCTTTGGACTCACCAAGATCCTTTACCAACTTGTCCAGATCGTCACCAAAAACAATCTGCCCTTAAAAGGGAGTTTACTGAGCCGAGACTTGGAGGACCCGTCGGCCGCCCAATTACGCAACCAGATGGATCTGCGGGCTGCCACTAAGGAAGCCATACTATTAGCTAATGTCCGGATTAAATCATAATGAACATCCGCCAAATAAGCTGAACCAGACTCCAACCTGGTGACCTCGAGCAAACCCTGCTGGTCTAAACCAGAGTCCTGATGCAAATGCTGAGCCCACCTAAGGCAGGCTCTAGCCACCCAGGCCCCACAAATAGATGCCTGCAACGACAAGGCATTTGTCTCAAAAGCCTGTTTCAACAAGCCATCGACCTTCCGGTCCTGAGTGTCCTTCAAGGCCGCACTGCCTTCAACCGGGATGGTGGTTTTCTTGGTCACTGCCGACACCGCTGCGTCTATTCTAGGGGACTTAAATTTCTCTTTGTCCTTGTCTGCTAAGGGGTAGAGGCGGAGCATAGTGCGAATACCCTTCAGACCCGCCTCAGGCTGATCCCACTCTGCTTGTATCATCTGATCTACAACTCTATGTACCGGGAACACTACTTAAGAATCCCGGACCGCTTGGATGAGAGGATCTTCTAATCCCTGTTCCTCAGTCGGAGGCGCTGTTGTGAGATTGAGAGTCTGAAGGGCTTCCGTGATAAGAGGAACCAGTTCCTCCTTACGAAAGACTCTAATGATACGAACCTGATCCTCGGGCTCCGGGATCTCTCCTTCCTCGAGATCCTCCAAGACATCCTCAGACTCCATCTCCTGGTCCACATCTTGCCACTCCAAATCCTCCTGTCCGACGTCTGAGGAGCGAGGTCATTTGGTAGGTCTGGGAAAACTCCGACCGGCCCCTTCCGCTTTAAGAGCCGGTAAAGGAAGTGGCACCGTGAAAGCGTCAGAAGTTCTACCTAAACGTCCCAATTGAAAGGCTTGATGCATAAGAAGGACGAAGTCTGGGGAGAAAGCCGCCAAGGAAGAAGAAGACTCTGTTTCTGTCCCCAGCAAGGCCGACCCCTGCGCCCTAGGAACAAGTGGCGCCTGGGGAAGAATAGAACCAAGCGAGATCTCCCCCTCAGGCAGCAGGGAAGGGTCCACGGGATCTGCCACAGCTCTACCTTCCAACTGCTGCTCCATATCCACAGACACAGCAGCGCAGCACCTGCAGATGCCCGAGTCTGATACAGTACCCCTGCGTGAACCGCAGACCACGCACTGGGGCCTTGAGGACATCTAACACCACCCCAAGGAGGGGGGAGATGCCTAGAACCAGCCAAAGGAATACAGAAAGAAATTAAGCAAACTGTCTCCTGACTTCTCTTTCCTTTTTTTTTTTTTTTTTTTGGTTGTAGACAAATACAAAACCAACTACAAAAGGAAGATGCCTCCCAAAACGCCAAGGAGGGAAAGTCAAAAACCCCGAAGGAAAAGAAACAGCCCACGGCAAAGAAAAAAAGAGCTTAGAAAATGGCCGCCGGACCGACGAAAAAAACGGCGGGAAATACACAACGATATCAAAAATAAAGAACAAAGGAAATTGATAGCAGGGCAAGTTCCCACTTACCGCGGCTGCAAAAAAGTGACCGGGATCGCAGAAACCGCTCGAATCTAGAGCGGAGTACAGCAGTTTGACCGACTGGCTTCAGAAATAAATGGAGAGCAGAGCAGCCCGCAGAGCTATGCGCTGCCGCTGAGAACTCCGGAGCAAACCCTCTCAGTCACAAAGAAGGTGCTGCCAGGAGAAGAGATCTTTTCCCCGTACTGTCAAGGGGGAGCGATCTAAGCACCGCTGAGCAATTGCCCCAGGCAAGGGAGAGAAGGGCAGTGACGACTCGGCTCGTTCCTCTTTTTTTTTTTTTTTAAAGAGATAGGCCCATACAAAATAAAAGAAAGATAAATAGAAAGAAAACAAATAACAACTGCTAAGAAAGGCTAAGTAGTGCTGCTAAGAAGTCCCTAAGTGAGCCAGGTGGGCTCACACGTCTTCCTGCTGCTGGAGACTGGACACACTGGGGGCTGATGGGAGATCCAGCAGCATATACCCTGGGGTCTTGAAGATTCTGATTGGTCCAGTCTCCATGCTGCAGGAAGAGGTGCAGTACCCGGATGTGGAGGACTAAACTGGAGGACCGCTCAGGAACCACCTATTTCGGGACATGTAACGGCAGTACCCACAGATATCCAGCAGCACTAACTGTGCAAATGCCTTTCAATATCCCCCTCCAATATTTTTCAGTCATTAAAATGAAAATAAAATACTTTTTTTTACCTTAGTCATCTGGTTTCTGCATCTTCTCTTAATTCTCTCCAGAGTCTCGAGTCCATCTCCTACTTCTCTCCTATACATCCATTTCTTACATTGATCTTTTACTTTTCAGCTTTTTCCATATATTTTTTTAATCTATCTATGGACTAAAATTTCTCTCCTTCTTCTTACCATCCTGTCCTCAATCTACTACTTTTCATTCTTAACCCCAAAGTTCCCATTCACAATCGCTCTCTTTGCACAGCCTCTTATTCTCTAGTCTATCACTAATTCTCTCTTGCCTGCTGTGTCCAGCATCTCCCCCTCCTTCTTTCCCCACTGTCCAGATTGCCCTACCCTTGCTCTCTCACTCCCCGTCCAGCATTTCCACCTCTCTCTCACACCATATCCTAAATCTCTCTTCTGTCTCTGTGTCCAGCATTCCTGTCCTTCCTATTTCCTCCCCTTCTCTTGTCTTACTAATCTGTTATGTTTTTTTGAAGGTGTAACAGGTAGACAAAGGTGAGCAGGTTGATATAGCATAGCTGGATTTTCAGAAAGTCTTTGACAAGGTCCCTCATGAGAGACTCTTGCAAAATTAAAAAGTCATAGGATATGAGGCAGTGTACTACTGTGGATCAAGAACTGGTCAAAAGATAGAAAGCAGAGGGTAGGGCTAAATGGCTAATTTTCCCAATGGAGAAAGGTGAATAGTGGTGTACCCCAGGGATCTGTGCTGGGTCCGCTGCTTTTTAACATATTCATAAATGACCTGGAAATGGGAATAACGAGTGAGGTAATGAAATCTGCAGGTGACACAAAATTATTCAAAGTTGTTAAGACGCAAGAGGATTGTGAAAAATTGCAAGAGTGGATGTTCAAATGGCAGATGCAAGATTCCACTTTAGGAACCACCACCCAGGAAAAAGATTTAGGCATCATCGTGGATAACACATTGAAACCCTCCACTCAGTGTGCAGCAGCAGCCAAGAAAGCAAATAGAATGCTAGGAATCATAAGAAAAGCAATGGAGAATAAAACCAAGGATATTATGTTCTTATCTGTATTCCATCTCCCTTATTTGTTGTCAAGTACAGTTTTTCCCCTCTGTAGCTCTCTGCTCCCTCCCCTGTGTGTAGCATATCCACTCCATCTTGGTATATCGAGTGTCTAGTATCTTCCCTCCCTCTCATCTCTCCCAATGTCCGGCATCTCCCCTCCATCTCTCTATTACCCCTTCCCATGTCAAGCATCTCCACTCAATCTCTCTATCCCCACCTCCCCTGTGTTCAGCATTCTTTTCTCCATCTCCCAGATTTTCTCTCATATCCATCTGCCTATAACCCCACATCTCCCTATTATCCCTTCCACAGTGTCAAGCATCCCACTCCCTCTCTCGTCCTATCCCTATGACCTCCTCGTGTACAATATCTCCTGTCCTTCTCAGTTTCCTCTATCCCTTCTGTCCAGTAGCTCTATGTTTCCCTTCCCCTGCCATATGGTCCTATTTGTTGCATCCCCTCTAACCCAACTCCCCCTTCCATACAGCACTTCCTTCTGCCGTCTGTGATAAGGAAGCTTATCAAAACCCAGGGAGTAATGACAAAAGAGGAGAATTTACTCTGATTAAGGGACCTGTGCTGGCAGGTTATAGAAATAAGACAGCTTGTTTCCCTAAAAGACTACATGTTCCAGAATGCACCAGTATGCAGAAAGTCCCTAGGGGAGCTAGAGTGGAAAAGCATGAGTCTAATCAGAGAAAGCATTATGTCATCCCTAATCAAACAGCCTCTAGGAGAGAGCTTAATCCACAACACCTGAGGAAAGCAAGGGTGGAGTTGCAATCTAAGCCCTTTAAAACTAGAGGGGAATCTTCAGGAAGAAAGAAGGGGGCAGAGAACCAGACGGAGTCCAGGAAGAACGAGAGGAGGAACAGAAAGAACAACCTGAACTTGAAGGAACAAGGACAAGGAAGCAGATGGTCCAAGAGTGGAGCTCAGAGAAGTACGTATGCCTGGAGAGATTCCTGGGGGAAACAACCTTCAGAGAACTGGAGAAAGCCAGAGGTCTGGAGATCCACAGCCAGGGACCCTCAAGCAGGACCTAGGAAGAGGTCTGTTGCAGCTAAGGAGGAAAGGAGCCTAAATAACTCTTGGAGGACATCTGGAGAAAAGATCCTGAGGTCCAGAGATACCAACTGGAGGACAGGACACAGAAGCCCTATTGCATACTGGCTAGAATACCAGAAGAAGCAGCCTGATGCTTGCCTGGATTCAGGTATGAACTGTGAACGTTTCTCTAGTTTTGAGCAATGCAAACAGCAGGGAAACAAGTTTTTCTCCATATAGAGGTCAGTTCATAAAACCCTCTGAGCCAGACAGTGAAAGTGAATCTATGCAATTTCAGGAGCAAGGTTTAATATCTGATGAAGAGAATGTTTATATGGACTGTTCTTTGAGTAGGTTGTTATTTTAGGAAAATCCTAAAAATAAGAGTCAACATAAAAAGGAAACATTCTAAATACTGGCTTCCCATAAAGTTTTGTTGGAAAGGAAAAGCTTTTGGGAAAGTTTGCACGTGTGCTGAAAACAAGCTACTGATTGCAGCTAGTGGTCACCTGTTGGTAGAGCAGAGCACAGCACAAGCCATGCACACGTGGGATTTTAAAGTCCTTTTCTGTGTGGAGAAAGAGCTATGTTTTTGTAAAAAGAAGTTTTCCTTTTTGGTTTTGTTTCACCTCAGCACTGCTAAGGAGTTGATTAGCAGTGGCTGTAAGAAAGCTTTTCTGTTCCATAAAGGACTTTGATACTTATATACATAAGCATTTTTCAGTTGCCTTGTTTATATTGCATAAACCCTGCAGAAGTTATCCTGGATGTGTTACCAAGTATATCTGTGTGTGGGATATTCACCCCATAAATAAACTCTAATTTTTGCCTTACACTCGACCAACTACAAGTTTCTTCATTTATTTAAAAGGCAAGCTTTGTGTGAATGGACTTCAGTAACCACAATCCTTTGCAAGACAGTTAATTTACATACTTGCCAAGATGGTGGTACCTTCATAACAAGCACCCCCTTTTACACGTCTTAGGTAGTTGCTAGTCCGTCTATTCAGGCCAGCCACATTCTAATTAATGTCTGCGGCCGGGCAGATAGCCTGCTGGGGCTCAGCTGCTGCTCAAGGCAGCAGCATGGGCTCCTCTCATCTGGCATGCCACTGGCTCCTTCTCCTTTCCCTGGGCTGCTGGCTTGGCCGCAGGCGCTAAGCACAAGAGTGCTGCCCCTCTTGCTCTGTTGCCACAGCTTCCTTGTCCCCAGCCACAAACTGCTGCTGACCCATGCTGTGCTGAACTTACTACCGCCACCAGGGCAGCTTTTACCTATGGGCAAAAGGGGCAGATGCCCCAGGCCCCTGCACGATGGGAGCCCAGTTGCCTCATTACCCATGGGTAACAGCAGCCTTGCTCTTGTCCCTATGCCTATTGACACTGATACCACCCCTCTCCGGATGTGCAGTGGCCAGCAACATATAAAAAAGGCACCGTGGCACCAGAATTACCTTCTTTTCCGGTGCCAGTGCGAAAGTGTAAGTGCAAATGGCACCCTGGTACCAGAAAAGAAGGAAATGCTGGCACTGCATGTCCTGAAGGGGGGCCGCAGTGGCGGATAAGAGGAGCATGTGGATGAAGGGGGGGGGGGGGGTCAGCGGGAAAGGTTTGCTCAGGGTCTCAGAGGTTGACGTGGCCCTGATCATGCAGCAGCAGCGGTGTCTGGAATATGGAGGGATTTCTCTTTTAAGTGTAATTGGCACATTGCAGAGGCTCCAATGGTGCGGGCCACATGTCCAAACATGCCTAGGGTTTGCCCCCTGCTGCGCCATTCAGCAGGACTTATTTTCTGTCTATACATCGGAATCCCTGTCTAAAGCACTCTACTTCAGCCTTTGTGGTAGCTTTGGTTTTTCCTTGTCATACCTCCTACTCTGCTTGTTCAGAGCTTTAGTTTTGTTTCTTAGTATTTATTCTTGTGTGTATGCTGTTATTATTTAATTGTATTTGACTTGCTGTAATCTTGTCCAGCTTTCTGCACACTTCTGTGATTTCCCTTTTCTTTCTGCAGCATGTGACTTGGTATCCTTCTCCCACCCACCCCGTGGCTTAGCCATCCGACATACCCTTCATATTAGCAAAATGACACTCAAGTGCACCCCATTCCTCTAGTACTTTTCTTCTGCCTCCCCATATAACATTTCCTTTAGTTTATCTTCTATCCTCCCCTCCTATTCCCATGGCTCCACATCACTTTCTCTTCTTAATATTGACTCCTCTAATCTTTTCCCTTCATTTCAACATCCCAAGATCTCTAGTCCTTCTCGCCCAGTGCTTACTTGCCTCACCTCTCCTGCCATATTGTCTTCCACTCTATCATCTGCTCTAAAGCTTCACTATTTTCTCCCTCTCATTCAGCGATCTCCACTCTCTCTGAAAGAACCTCACTCTCGTCACCGTTGTGTTGTCTTGTCTCTCACATACTCTCCTGCTCCTTCTCCTTTTCTCATATGGGAATATCTCTCCCAACCCTGGCCCCCCTAGATTTTCACAATCTCAAGGCAGATCAATGTGCAACCCCTCAAATCTTATTTATTTATTGACCAGATTTGATATACCGCCATTCCAGAGCCTATCAAGGTGGTTTACAATAACCATCAAAAGTCCCTCTTCTTTCTGTCTTTCTCATGTGCCTTGTGGAAAGTATGTTCTATCTCCAATAAGCTTGCCTTCATCCATGACTTCTTTATCTCAAATACTCTGCATCTTCTTTCTCTCACCCAAACTTGGTTCTCCCCCAAAGATTCTGCTTCAGTTGCTGCCCTCTTTCATGGAGGCTGCACACTGGCAACACAAACATACGTGAATTCTGTAAGAAAGACCTGGAAACGGCAACTCCCTTCATAGTCGGCTGTAAAGTTCTGATGGCAGAAAATTTCTATATAGAAAGACATAATAAAGTAGCGCACTTCATCCATTGGAAACTCTGTAAGCACTACAACATCACTGTGCCCAAAAAGCACTGGGAACTTGACCCTAAGAGAATTACAGAGAATGAGGAGGTTATGATCCCCTGTGATACTCACATTCCGACCAATAAAAAGCTGGATGCAAGGAAGCCGGATATAGTGGTTAAGGAGAAAAACACCAGAACGGTATTGATAAGAGCGGTGTCAGTTCCAAGCAACCATTCTGAATCATGTAGAGAGGCAGAAAATCCTGAAATGCCAAGAAATGAAGTCAGAGACCAAGAAAATGTCGGAGAAAGATACAGAAATATTTCCCATTGTGTTAAGTGCCACAGGCTTGATAAAGAATTCCCAGCATATCTTGCCAAACTACTCATACATGTTACATCTTATGAACTCCAGCAGAAGGCTCTCTTTGTCATGATGCAAGTACTATGCCAAGCCTTAGCAGTAACTTTGAGAGAATGAGATCATACTTCACATGTCCTGGCATAGAAGTGAGGTTCACGACTGTCACAGTATGCGCAAAACTAACCCATTTGGAGAAACTTCCCTGAGGCAACCTATTTTCCCATGCTCCTTGATCCACTGGCCATGGTAGTGGTGTTGGGCTTCTACCCTCTCACTCCTGCCAATTTCAACCCCTCACTCTGACTCAATCTCTCTCCTTTTCTTCTTTTGAAGTTCATTCCATATGCCTATTAACTCCACTACCTCTCCAGGTAGCTGTCATTTATCAACCCCCTGACAAGTCCATCTATACCTTTCTCACTGACTTTGATTCCTGGCTCTCCTTCTTTCTGGATGCATCTTCCCCTTCCCTACTTCTTGGGGATTTCAACATTCATGTTGATGACCCCACTGATCCTTATACCTTAAAGCTCCTTTCCCTAACATCCTCTTTCAACCTCCAGCTGGGTCACACTGCCCCTACTCACCTTGACCTCACTTTCTTCTCCAACTGTTTGTGCTGAAATATCTCCACCTCAATCCTTCCCTTATCTGACCATCACCTACTAACCTTCACTCTTAACCACACCCCCAACCTTGGTCTCGCCCAATCTCCACCAACATGTTTAGGAATCTTCACATTGTCTACTCTTCAAGGCTCTCCACTACTGTCTCATCATTTTCTTCCACTTTTTTTTTTTTTTTTTTTTTAGTGCCATCAAGTCAGTGTTGACTCATAGCGAGCCAGCTACCTCTGGGTTTTCTTGGCAATGTATCACCGGAAGTAGATTGCCAGCCTTTTCTTCCGAGGCAATGGAGGGTAAAGTGACTTGCCCAAAGTCACAAGGAGTGTCAGTGGGAATCAAACCCTTGATCTTCTGGGTACTAGGCAGTTGCTCTAACCACTAGGCTACTCCTCCACTCCACTATGCCATCTGAATCTGTCGATGAGGCCATGTCTTCTTACAACACTATATTCTCCTCTCCTCCTGTTCCTCGACCTGCGAGGCATACTATACCTCCCTATACTATACAACCCTGGCTGTCCTCTACCTTCATCCCTGTAATTGCTCAACTGAGCACCTCTGGCTTAAATCCCACACTCTTGCTGACTTCCTGCATTTCAAATTCATGCTATCCTCATCCCAGTTGGCCATAGCTCTCACCAAGCAAGAGTACTCTGTTCACCTGACTAATTCACTTTCCTCTGACCCTCTCCATCTCTTTGCTACATTCAACTCTCTTCTCAAGGTGCCTCTGCCTCCAACCCCTCCTTCCCTTTCTGCCCAGACTCTGGCTATTTCATAAGATATGCCATACTGGGTAAGATCAAGGTCCATCAAGCCCAGAATCCTGTTTCCAACAGTGGCAAATCTAGGTCACAAGTACCTAGCAGTTTCCCCAGAAAAAACAGGTTCCACAATGCTTGTATTGGGACAAGCAGTGGATTTCTCAGGTCCCCTTTAATAATGGTCTATGAAGCTTTCCTCCAGGAACTTGTCCAAACCTTTTTAAAATCCAGAAGATTAGTCCTCAGTTTTCCATAGGGTCACCGCCACCCTCCCTTCCCCTTGTGCATTCCCAAATCCTTCCCTCAGCCTATGTCATACTTTCTTCCTTTTCTAAAATCACTGAGGACGAAATTGCTCACCTTTTCTCCTCCTCCAAACTTACTACCTGTTTTTCTGATTCCATTCCCACCTGTCTACTAAGCTCTACCTTTTCCATTGTCATCCCTTCCATCTGTCATATTCTTAACCTATCGCTTTCCACCGCAACTGTTTCTGCAGTCTTCAAACATTCTGTGGTTACACCCCTCCTCAAGAAACCTTCTCTAGACTGTACCTGTCCTATTGACTCATATCCCTCCTCTCCTTCGCTTCTAAACTCCTCAAATGTGTCTAGATTTTCTGTCCTCTCAAGGCCTTCTGGATCCATTGCAATCTAGTTTTTGTCCTCCACATTCTACAGAAACTGCTCTTGCCAAAGTCTCCTGGCCAAATCCAAGGGACTTTACTCAACTATTATCCTTCTTGAACCTTCTGCTGCTTTTGACACTGATCACAACCTTCTCCTTGATGCCTTGTTCTCCCTTGGTTTTAGGGACCTGTTCTAGTCTAATTTTCTTAAGAACATAAGATATACACTACTGGGTCAGACCAAGGTCCATCAAGCCCAGTATCCTGTGTCCAACAGTGGCCAATCTAGGTCACAAGTACCTAACAGTTTCCCTAAAAGACACAGGTTCCACAATGTTTGTACTGGGGCAAGCAGTGGATATTCTGGGTCCCCTTTAATAATGGTTTATGGACCTTTCCTCCAGGAACTTGTGCAAACCTTTTTTTAAACCTGGCTACACTAACAGCTTTTACTACATCCTCTGGTAACAAATTCCAGAGTTGGATTACACATTGAGTGAAAAATATTTTCTCTTATTAGTCTTAAATAGGTTACTCTGTAGCTTCATTGCATGTTCCCTAGACTTTCTATGTTTTGATGGCATAAACAATCGATCTCAAGCCTACTGTTCCTATCCAAGATCATTGAGAAAGTAGTTCAACATCAACTTCAACAACACATTGACATCCACAATCCCCTGGACCCCAATTTTTATTTATTTATTTATTTTATTCTCTTATATACCGCGCTATTCTGCATCAGTGCGGTTTACATTGAACAAACTGAAATTACATTGAACAGGGCATTATAACTTGGAGATAACTATTTTACAGGGAACATGGGCTATGGAGGGTTAAGTGGCTTGCCCAAGACCACAAGGAGCACCTGTGGGACTAGAAACCCCAGTCCTTCCGGCCCAAGGTTGCTGTCCTCTAGTGGGATTTGAACCCCCGACCTTCCGGCCTGAAGTACCTTGCCCCAACCACTAGGCCACTCCTCCACTCCAATCAACATGGCTTCCGACCAAGCCATGGAGTTGAAACTCTACTAATACAACTATTCGACAGACTGTTACAGACGATCGACAACACCAGAATGGGCATCCTCATGATATTCCTGGACATCTCCTCAGCATTTGACACTGTCTGTCACACAACCTTACTAACCAGACTACAGGAGGTAGGACTACACAGCACCACCTTGAGTTGGTTTACATCTTACCTCACCAACAGACAGCTACAAGTCAAATGTGGCTCAGAGACCTCTCAACCTTTCAGAGCCACACAGGGTGTCCCACAAGGCTCAGCACTCTCCGCCCTTCTCTTCAATCTATACATACAATCCATCTGCGCCATCATCAAGGACCACAAGATTCAATACACCATATACGCAGATGACATAATGATATTCACACCAATCAAACTGGACAACAGACTACTCCAACATAGCCAACTGCTTCCAACAAATGGCAACCTGGCTTCAGAAAAACAATCTGTCAATAAACTACAACAAAACTGAAGCACTATTCATCACAAGAAACCCTACATTTTCACCCACGGCCACCATCAATCTGAATGACATCATAATACCAGTAAGACAAGAAATAAAATACCTGGGAGTGACGCTCGATAAGGACCTTAGCCTTCAATCCCACATTGCCAAAACCACAAAGAGCGCTTGCATCAAAATGAGAACCATCAGAAGGCTCAAACCCATCCTCGCTCAGGAGCACTTTCAAACAGTCTGTCAAGCCCTCATCATTCCTACACTAGACTATTGTAATCCCATCTACCAGGGGCTACCAAAAAAGACCCTGAGACCACTACAGCTAGCACAGAACACAGCCGCACAAATCATAACAGATTGTTCAAGTCACGACCACATTACTCCCATTTTGTACCAGCTGCACTGACTCCCAATCAGCTCCCGAATCCGCTTCAAAGTACTTATAAACATATTCAAAATAATACACAACCTCTCAGCTAACAGCCTACAACCACTCATAAAAATTAACGACAGCAAAAGACCAAGAAGAAAAGGAACCAGACACCATCAGCACACCAAAGGAATTTGCCAAAACAAATCAGGCCACATCAAGAAGGGCACTCTCCCTGGCAGCGCCCACTCTATGGAACTCCCTCCTGGACCACCTGAGATCAACCAAAGACCTCAAGGACTTCAGAAAACTTCTTAAAACAGCTCTATTTACAGAACACTTCAAGGACATCACCTGAACTGACTCCTATTTGCAGCACAACCAAGGCAATATAGATCATGACCCTAGCTCACCATTTTTACATGGCTCTATTCTTGTATATATTGTGACGCTCGTGCCCCTACCAGGCGGCCGCCTAGTAGGGACGGGTGATCACCTCTTCTATTTCCTAGGGTTGTAGTTGTGTAAGGAATGATGAGGCCGAGTGGTTTATAAAGCGCACAGGAATTTATTCAGCTTCCTTGCAGGTAAGTGGATACAATTTCTCCCAAACACATGTACTCTCCAGACAAAAGAAAATAGTGGATACTTCTCCAGTAACAAATGTCCAAAACAAAACAACAGTGAATTTCAATATCAAGTGTTTCTGGCTCACACTAATTTACCTTAGTGCAGGCATTGCATTCCATCTCTGAGACATTTGAATTTACCTCAGCCTCCTTGACTTCAATGTCCATACTCTCTGCTGAGCTGTAGCAGGGTTCTGCTAGGTATCGCTCAGGAACTTTCTGCTTTAGACTTTTTAACAGGTTAAACAACCTCTCCCACTTTCTTGCCTTCCCTGCTCTAGGCAGGTCTCCTATGGGTTGCTCTTGCTTAACCTTCCTGGTACAACATTTCTTTTTGTGCTGTTTTATCTGAGGCATAACAGTTTCATCAGAGTCAGAAGAATAAACATACTTAGAAGGCCTTGCTGCCTCCCTTCTCCTACCTTGGGCTTCTTTTGCAGTATTCTCCTGGTTAGAGCTTTGGCCAGTCAGGACTCCCTCTGCCTCAGCGTAGGGCAGAGACCTGTGGTAACACTTTCCCACTCTCTTGCTAGGGTAGGTGGTTCTCCCCCTGGAACCTTCCCTATATCCTCGGTGGCTACTGCGCTGAGTATGGTGGCTTCCTTTGTACCTTCTCTGGCTGTCTTTATAGCGGTTCCTTTTTCTGCTGCTCCTTTTGGCTACAGGGCTGTTCCCTCTGTACCTTCTGGAACCAGGACTTGAACCTGAGCTGCAACTCCCACTTAGGCCTGGACTGCAACTCCGACAACAACTGCCACTGCAACTGGAACTGTATCTCCAATCATGCTTCTCACCATGCTTCCAACCAGCACTTGAACCAACTCCTGAATCAGCTCTCCAACCATGCTTCCAACCGCACTCTGAACCACCTCTTGAACCAGCCCTCCAACCAACTCTACAACCGACCCTATCTCTAGTGTTTGTTTGCTCCCTTTCAAACACTGAGCAGGGCAACTCCCTTCCTGGCTCCGCCCTTCTGTACCTCCCACTCCTGTCTGTGGCTGACCTGGAGTGTGGGCGTGACTTCCAGCTAGGTCTGCCCTCTAGGTTTCTCTCCAGGTTCCTGCTGTGGACTATGAGATCCTGTGTGCCCATCTCCCGCAAAGAGGAAAAACTCTTCCTTTTTTCACTTTTCCCGGGCTGGGCTGCACTCTCCTTATCACAATATGTATATTGCTCACTATGTATATAGCTCACCAATAAATCTAGCACACTGCACCACACATCACTCTTCTTAAAACCTCCCACTGCATGCTACAGACCACACAATAATATTGATGGTTTGATGTGCTAAACCGCTTTGATTTAATGATAAAGCGATATACTAAATCCGTCTAAATAAATAAAATAAATAAGTTGTTCACAGCTTACCTCAGCAGCACAGGCATAAATAGCTCAACCAGAGTTCTGTGATCCTCAGTCTTGAAGGACTAGAAAAGGGGACTGTTACTTCTGGAGAGAGATCTGCAATTGTGAGTATATACTTCTGGGAATTTTCTGAAAGGAATTCTTTCTATTAAAGCTATTTAATCTGTAAATCCACTATTTTTTGTTAAATCAGTCAGGGCCTAGTAGCAGCAGTTTAAGTTTAAATTTAAAACACAGAAGAGAACTTTCTGGTTACACTTCATACCCAGCAGAGAGCTTGTAGTGTATAGTCACTCAGGGCCTAGCATCAGCAAAGTGCTTTTAGTTTAAATTTAAAACACAGAAGAGAGCTTTCTGGTTAAATTTAGAACCCAGCAGAGAGCTTGTAGTTTAAATTTCATAATAAGAGAGTGGAGGAGTGGCCTAGTGGTTGGGGCAAGGTACTTCAGGCCGGAAGGTCGGGGGTTCAAATCCCACTAGAGGACAGCAACCTTGGGCCAGAAGGACTGGGGTTTCTAGTCCCACAGGTGCTCCTTGTGGTCTTGGGCAAGCCACTTAACCCTCCATAGCCCATGTTCCCTGTAAAATAGTTATTTCCAAGTTATAATGCCCTGTTCAATGTAATTTCAGTTTGTTCAATGTAAACCGCACTGATGCAGAATAGCGCGGTATATAAGAGAATGTAAATAAAATAAAATAAAATAAATAAATAAGTTAGAGCCTAGCAGCAGCAAAGAGCTATAATTTAAATCAAATAAGTATATAGCTTACCTCAGCAGCACAGGACAGGGGATTGTGTAGCAGCCCTCTTTTAATAAGTGTTATTTCCCTCCCTCCCTCCCTCCCCACACCCACCCACTCCTGGGATAATTGTAGCTTTATAGGTACTTACACATCTTAAAAGACAGGAGGTGCTCTCAGGTGAAGCTCGTTACCCAAATCAGTCGTACACTAAGGACCTGAGATTAATTAAGCTTCAGGTGAACAAGGTATATTAAACGTATTAGGTACAGTTTTATTGGCATAAATATCCATAGCAACCCTTAGTAAGTCAAGAACTTAAAGATCTAAACAAAAACTTAAAACTAAGATGCAGACAGCAGTCCAGCAGCGAGATGGGGGCTTTCCAGTCTTTTGCATTGAGTGTCACATGTATGATTTTCTCCCAGTTGGTGAGAGGTCTTACGTGTGCACTAGGTGCAAGGAGCTCTTTGCTCTCAGGGAACGAGTCCGTTCTCTAGAGGCTAGAGTAGCAGATTTGGAAAACATAAGAAAGACAGAGGTACATAGACGAGACCTACAGGGATATAGTCCTGAAGTCCCACTTCCAGTCTGGCAGCATCCCTGTTGCCATGGAGGAGAGAGGTCACGTGACAGGAGAGCATCACCCTGGTGTGGCAGGAAGTCATCCTGTAACTAGGACCTGTCCTCCAGGTGATGTAAAACCCTCTCGCACCGAGGACGTTTCTCCAGGGCCATGTGAGGGAAGGGTTAGGACAGCCGTTATAGTTGGTGATTTGATCATTAGGCATGTAGATAGCTGGGTGGCTGGTGGATGTGAGGATCGCCTGGTAACATGCCTGCCTGGTGCGAAGGTAGCGGACCTCACGTGCCACCAAGATAAGGTCTTAGATAGTGCTGGAGAGGAGTCTGCTATCTTGGTACATGTTGGTACCAATGACATAGGAAAATGTGGTAGGGAGGTTCTGGAGGCTAAATTTAGGCTTTTAGGTAGGATGTTGAAATCCAGAACTTCCAGGGTAGCGTTCTGCGAAATGCTTCCCGTTCCACGTGCAGGACCCAAAAGGCAGGCAGAGCTCCGGAGTCTCAATGCGTGGATGAGACAATGGTGCAGAGATGAGGGTTTTGCATTTGTTAGGAACTGGGGAACATTCTGGGGAAAGGAGGGGCTCTTCCGAAGGGATGGGCTTCACCTTAACCGGGATGGAACCAGGCTGCTGGCATTAACCTTTAAAAAGGAGATAGAGCAGCTTTTAAACTAGATAATAGGGGAAAGCCGACAGTCACCCAAGAGCACATGGTTCAGAAGAATGTATCCTTGAAGGATACTACCAAAAGCAGAGAGGTTCCAAAAAAGAGTAAAGTAGCCCAAATGCCCTCGAGCATGGAGCAGACAGAGCTTAAAGATCCCAAATTACCCATGCTTACCAATAGCCAGATTAATATGAATAAAATACAGTTTCTAAAATGCTTGTATGCAAATGCTAGAAGTCTAAAAAATAAGATGGGAGAGTTAGAATATATAGCATTAAATGAGAGGTTAGATATGATTGGAATATCAGAGACATGGTGGAAGGAGGACAACCAGTGGGACACTGTGATACCTGGGTACAAACTATATCGTAATGATAGAGCTGATCAAATTGATGGAGGGGTTGCGCTCTATGTTAGAGAGGGCATTGAGTCAGAAAGGATTAAAGTTTTGCAGGAAACAGAATTTGCTGTAGAATATCTATGGCTTGAAATTCCATGTAAAAAGGGGAAGGTGATGGCAGCGGGGGGGGGGGGGGGGGGGGTAAAACCAACCGCCTGGCCAGAATGAACAAATGGATGATGAAATGCTCAAAGAAATCAAGGAAGCTAGCAAAAGTTACAGCGCAGTAATATTGGGTGATTTCAATTACCCTGTTATTGACTGGGTCAGTGTCACGGCAGGACATGCTAGGGAGATAAAGTTCCTAGATGAAATTAATTACTGCTTCTTGGAGCAGCTGGTTCATGAACCGACCAGAGGGGAAGCCATATTGGACCTAGTCCTTAGTGGAACACCAGATCTAGTGCAAGAGATAAGGGTGTTGGGGCCACTTGGCAATAGTGATCATAGCATGATCGCCTTTGATTTAATTAGTGGAGGAGGGATAGTAAGGAAATCCACAGTACTACCTTTTAACTTTCGAAAGGGAGACTATGATAAAATGAGGGAAATAGTTAAGAAAAAAACTAAAAGGAGCAGTTGCAAAGGTTAGACTTACATCAAGCTTGGGTGTTGTTGAAAAATACTATCTTGGAAGCCCAGACCAGCTGAATTCCACCCTTTAAGAAAAGTGGAAGGAAGTCCAAAAAACTGCCAGCATGGTTTAAAGGTGAGGTCAGAGAGGCTGTTGCCAAAAAAGCATCTTTCAGGAAATGGAAAAAAGAGTCAAACGACGAAACCTGGAAACAGCACAAGCACTGGCAAGTCAAATGCAAGGCATTGATAAGGCAGGCAAAGGGAGAATTTGAGAAGAAGCTTGCTGCGGAAGCAAAAACGCATAATAAAGACTTTTTTAAGTACATTCGTAGCAAAAAACTGTGAGTCAGTTGGTCCATTAGATGATAGAGGCGTTAAAGGGGCACTAAGAGGCGACAAGGCGATAGCGGAGAGACCGAATGAATTCTTTGCTTCGTTCTTTTCTGAGGAAGATGTAGGGATGTTACCCATGACTGAAGTGGTATTTAAAGGTGCGGAAGAATTGAAGGAAATATTGATACATCGGTAAGATGTATTACAACTATTGGATAAACTGAAGAGTAGAAAATCACCTGGGCCGGATGGTATACATCCAAGTGTGTTGAAAGAACTGAAATATGAGATTGCAGACCTGCTATTAGTAATCTGTGAATTTTCATTAAAATCATCTGTAATACCTGAAGATTGGAGGATCGCCAATGTAACGCCAATTTTTAAAAAGGTTTCCAGGGGTGATCTGGGAAACAGACCGGTGAGCCTGACGTCAGTACCGGAAAAATAGTAGAAACCATCATAAAGAACAAAATTACTCAACATGTAGATAGTCATGGCCTAATGGGAGACAGCCAACATGGCTTTAGACAAGGAAGATCTTGTCTTACTAATCTGTTATGTTTTTTTGAAGGTGTGAACAAACAGGTGGACAAAGGTGAGTCGGTTGATATAGTGTATCTGGACTTTCAGAAAGCCTTTGACAAGGTCCCTCATCAGAGACTTTTGGCAAAACTAAAGAGTCATGGGATAGGAGGCAGTGTACTATTGTGGATCAGGAACTGGTTAAAAGATAGAAAGCAGAGGGTAGGGCTAAATGGTCAATTTTATTTATTTACATTCTCTTATATACCGCGCTATTCTGCATCAGTGCGGTTTACATTGAACAAACTGAAATTACATTGAACATGGCATAACTTGGAGATAACTATTTTACAGGGAACAATGGAGAAAGGTGAATAGTGGTGTACCCCAGGGATCTGTGCTGGGTACGCTGCTTTTTGAATATTCATAAATGACCTGGAAAAGGCAATAACAAGTGAGGTTATCAAATTTGCAGATGATGCAAAATTATTTAAAATTTTTAAAACCCAAGAGGATTGTGTAACATTGCAAGAGGATCTTGATAAAATGGAAGACTGGGCATCAAAATGGCAGATGAAATTTAATGTGGACAAGTGCAAAAGTATGCACCTAGGGAAGAACAACCCAAACTATGGTTACACGATGGAAGGTTCCACATTAGGAACCACCACCCAGGAAAAAGATTTAGGTGTCATTGTGGATAACATGTTAAAACCCTCAGCCCAGTGTGCAGTAGCGGCCAAGAGAGCAAATAGAAAGCTAGGTATCATAAGGAAAGGAATGGAAAATAAAACAAAAGATATTATAATGCCTCTATATCGTTCCATGGTGAGACCGCACCTTGAATATTGTGTGCAATTCTGGTCGCCGTATCTTAAAAACGATATAGCGTTCTTAGAAATGGTTCAGAGAAGAGCCACCAAAATGGTAAAGGGGATGGAAGGATACTCCTAAGAAAGGCTAAAAAGGTTAGGGCTCTTTAACCTGGAAAAGAGACGGCTGAGGGGAGATATGATAGAAGTCTATAAATTAATGAACGGAGTGGAATGGGTAAATGTAGATTGATTGTTTACGTTAACAGAATATAGAAAGACTAGGGGACATGCAATGAAGCTCCAGGGTAAACTACACAGGTACACTAAAAAAAATTTTTTTTAAACTGCCTCTAATGTTTCGATTGATTTTTACGTTTTTTGGTGCACTGAATCCAAATCTGGTAACCAATTTGCTCCATCACGTACAGATTTTTTGCTACATTGGGTTAGCAGTTTGAGGTGAACGTTTCAGATTGAGTGCGATCGAGATAAAAGTTTCTTGGATGAATTCTTTATACTAATTGTTTAGTAGTTATTCAAATAAGAATAAAGAAAATTGTAACAAGGCAGCACATAAGAATAGAGTAATGTCAACAAAACACACTGTGATGGTAGCAAAATTGTCTGCACTTAAAACAGCCACATACATGTGCACAAACATTGAGCATATAAGAGCGAGGTTAGACACAAAGCAAAGCAAAGAAATGTGCAAAAAATGTTGTACAGGTATGTATGTAAGAATAGAAAACGCAAACCGCACCATTGCAATACATGAAGACAAACACCCGATGGTGTGAAAATAAAATTCTAATAAATGAGATCCGACACTGTGGTAATAACTAGCAAATTTTTATTTCAAAGTTTAGTAAAAACACGATATTTGTCAACACACTTTAGATTTTAAAGTCATTCTTGGGTCAATCAATCTCCTGGTGGGCCCGTTTCTTCTTCCCCCGAATGCTTCTCTTGGTGCGCTGCTTGGCGTATTTTTCATCTGGGGTTTCCCGCAGCAGCAACCAGCAGAAATCAGCCATCATAGTGGTGGTACCTTCTCTCTGCATCCTTGATGTCCTGGTGAAACCTTTCACCTTGTTCTTCACTGTACACCCCCAATTTTTCGGGAAAGTAGTTCACATGGGAGTGCAAGAAATGGACTTTCAGGCTCATGTTACAGCCTTGTTCTTTGAAGGCATTGAGCATCCTGGCAACAATATCCTTATAGTTCTCATCCCGCCTGTTCCCCAAGAATTTGAGAACAACATCCTTGAAGGAATCCCAGGCTTCTTTTTCCTTCTCAGACATCGTTTCAGCGAATGCTCCATCTGAAATGAGTTTCTTATATCAGGGCCAACAAACACTCCTTCCTTTAGCTTTGCTTCAGAAAGTCGGGGGAACTTTGAGCAAAGGTACCGAAAGCACTCACCATCTTTTGGAAGGGACTTGATGAATTGCTTAATGAGACCCAACTTAATGTGGAGAGGTGGTAATAGAATTTTATCACGAGGTACCAAGCTCTCATGAAGAACATTTTTCTCACCGGGTCTCAAATACTCCCGAATTGGCCAGTCTTTTTTCTCCCAGTGTAGGTCGCGGGCCCGGCTATCCCACAAGCAAAGGAAGCAGTGATATTTGGTGAAACCGGATTGCTGCCCTAATAGCATGGATAGAATTTTAAAGTCTCAACAAATCATCCACTTATGCTCATCATAACGAATCTTCTGAAGAATCAGGGCCAAATTCTCGTATTTTTCTTGGAGAATAACAGAGTGAGCAATAGGAACTGAAGCGAATGTGTTGCCATTATGAAGAAGAACACCTTTTATGCTGTCTTTTGACGAATCAATGAACAGCCGCCATTCAGCAGGATCATACTTGAGTTTAAACTTTTCCATCACTCCGTATATATCGTTGCAAAATACCAAATCTTCCTCTTTGCTGAAATACTTCAAAAATTGGGTCTCGCGGTTGCGGTACCAATAAAAGTTGTTCCTGGTGACAATAGATTTTTCTGTTTAAGCCGAGAACCTAGCAGTTGGGCAGCATCTTTTGGGAGTCCTAAATCCCGGACTAAATCATTCAATTCAGCTTGAGAGAAAAGTTCAGGTTTCGGATCTGGTTCAGTTTCAAACTCGGAAGTACTGGACTCATCGGGAAAAAGCCATCTGATGAGTCTCATCATGATCAGAACCGTCCACGCAAATATGATCCAAAGATTTTGGTGGTTCAGGCACAGGTACTTCGTTGCTATGAGGCATAGGCCTAATTGCTGAGGGAAGGTTGGGGTAACTTATTACGTTCTTATTTTTTAAGTTGTATCCCTTCACAATGCAAGAGCAAAAATAGCAGTCACTGCTGTGGTCTCTTTGTTCACGCCACATCATAGGTATTCCGAAACGAAATGCTTGTTTTTTACCTTTCATCCATAAGCGTAGATCTTCCTCACATGTCTTGCACACTTTGTGAGGAGCCCACGGTTTGTCTTGATCGCCCTAACTTCAAACCGAAATAGGCGAAATATACTTTTTTAATAAATGCAGAAATGTTCCTCTGCCGCTTTTTCACGGTATATTCCCCACAAATAAAACAAAAACTGTCCGGAGAGTTGACGCAACCTCTGGCTCTGTGAGCCATCACAAATACACAGCACTGCAAACTACAACTGTAGTGAATCACTTCGGAATAAAGCTGGATTACGACTGAGCAAACAAAAGGTAATAATGAACTTGCAAGAAACTGAAATTTGACAGGAACGTTCATGTCGCAACCACCGTGTTTGAGCGAGAGCGAACGAGGCGAGGCGAACAGGAAAGAACATGCGCCAGCGCGAGTACTGGATTTAGCCCCCCGCCTCCCAATTGTCCTGTTAATGTATAAAATGAATACAAAACACTCTAAAATATCATGAGGGAGTGTTTCTAGTTAGTTAACCATTACAACCTCTATTTTGGGCCAAGAAAATAAACTGCAGTCGGCTAAAAAGAAATTATGTGAACATTCCTTATATGGGTAAGAAATCTAATTTTGCAAGAAAACATGACATGATGGAACATTTTGACTATTTTTCCTGGATTCAGCACCCCAAAATCTATAGGAATCAGTTGCAAAACTGGAGGCAGTTTTTTGGTAGTGTACCTGTGCTATTTAAGACAAATACAAGAAAATATTTTTTCACTCAACGTGTAATCAAACTCTGGAATTTGTTACCGGAGGATGTAGTAAGAGCTGTTAGTGTAGCTGGGTTTAAAAAAGGTTTGGACAAGTTCCTGGAGGAAAGGTCCATAAACCATTATTAAGAAGGGACCCAGGATATCAATGCTTGACGCAGTACAAGCATTGTGGAACCTGTGTCTTTTGGGGAAACTGCTAGGTACATATGACCTAGATTGGCCATTGTTGGAAACAGGATACTGGGCTTGATGGACCTTGGTCTGACCCAGTATGGCATTTCTTATGTTCTTATGATGCAGTTAGGTGTGCAGGTGGTGTTTTCCTCAATCCTCCCTGTTGAAGGTCAGGGCTAAGGCCGAGAGGCTTGCATCCTGGAGATGAATGCTTGACTGTATGAATGGTGTCAGCAAGAGCGTTTTGGCTTCCTGGATCATGGCATGATTTTCTAAGGGCTGCTAAGCAGAGATGGTGTCCACCTATCAAAGAAGGGAAGAAATATCTTCAACAGACTGGCTAATCTACTGAGCAGGGCTTTAAACTAGGATCGTTGGGGATGGGTGAAGAAAGGCCTCAGGTAAGAAAAAGCCCTCAGATAAGAAAACAATAAAAGTAGTATAGAAAGGGGAAAAAAGGCAACATCTGGAGAGCTGTGTATACTAATGCCCACAGTATGCAAAATAAAGTTCCAAATTTAGAAGCTGTAATGGAAGAGACTGACTTGGATATAGTAGCAGTGACGGAGATTCAGTACACAGAAAACAACTGATACATAATTATACCAGGCTATAATCTATTTAGGAAAGACATGGTAGGAAGAAAGAGAAGAGGAATGACAATTTATGTAAAAAATAATATTAAAACCACAGAACGGTAGGGCTTATGAGGGAAGGAGGAGTCTGGAAAGAGGGAATAGAGAATCTGTTTACATTGGTGTGATATACAGACCTCCCTCGCAGGCAGAAGAAATAGAGATTTAATTGAGACATTCACAATATTTTTTATGAAAGGGAAAGTGCTATTGATAGGAGATCTCAATTTGCCAAACTTTGATTGGGATATTCTTGCTGCTGTATCATCTAGAAATAGGGAGATCTTGTTTTCTCTAGAGGGAGAACTGTTCTAGCAACTGGTAACGGAACATGTGAGGGAGGGTGTGATACTGAAGTTGGTACTTACAAATAGGGAGAGTGTTTCTGATGTTATAGTGCTTGATCATCTGGTGTGCAATGATCACCTTTATGAGCTTCAATATTAGGACATGGGCGGAAATTGTTCATTCCAAAGCGAGAGCCCTAAACGTCAGGAAAACTGACTTTGCAAAGAGTTATTATTGGGTATATTTGGGGGAAGTAGAACAACAGTGGGCAAAACTGAAAGGAGATATTTAAAGGAAAAAAAGAACATTTTTGTAAGGAAAGTAAATAAAAGGAAAAGGCGGTGATCATAAGCAAGTGCCATGTACATCATGGGGCACACATCAACCTAACAAAGAGAAGGAAAAATAATATCAGACACTTGGCCAATTTCCACTTTGAAACAATCTTAACTCATTTAGCAGTAGCTTTATAAATGAAGTCTAACATTCAGATATCTCATTTTCAAAAACAAAAGCAGCAAGTAATCTTCCAAAAAATCAGGATCCCAGGAAGAGGTAATAACTTTCAATAGCAAAGGTCTGCAATATGTCAACTTTCCTTAAACCTGCTCATACATCAAGGGTTCCAGCTTTTGTGGAGGGGCAAACCTAACTTATCGGCTTTCCCTACCAGAAGGGGGCTACAAAAAAGGTGAGGTTGCTTACCTGTAACAGGTGTTCTCCGTAGACAGCAGAGAATGCAGCCACACTTCTGGTGACATTTCTGATGGAGCAACAAACAGTACAAACGCGTGAGCAGTGTTAAACTCACAACTCTTTATTGGTCCACATATAATACAGGGGGGCCAGACCCAACACAGGCCGTGTTTCGTGATATACTTCTTCAGGGGTGAGGCACACCAAGAAAACTATGAAAACATAAAAAATATTAAAAACAATAACTGCCAAACATACATATAATTAAGAACATAATCATTAATAAATACAAATAAAAATAAAAATACCAACCAAATTGCATATAAACCACAACAGTAAAACATATAATAACATATGATAACATATATAAAACTGATGGTGAATAAACAACAATCGGTAACATACAGAAATCATTTAAACACATAAATATCATATAAAGTAATATCTAAGGAGAAATACATCTTTAAATGAAAAACTAATGCTCGAGGCCGCGGGCCGGGTCCCGCGGCCGTCAGTAACCTGGGCCCGGGCCCGGCCTCGGCCTCCAGCACGTGACGGGGGGGGGGGGGGCTGAGAGTGAGGAGGCTGTGCGCGGCATTTGAAATCGCTCCGTCGTGCCGTTGGAGCAATTTCATTGGCCCGCCGAGAAGGGGGGGCGGGGCAGTGTCCGCGAGGAGCCGCGTGGCCGTCTCCTTCTTGCCGCGGCTCCTCGGGAAGCGGTCGCGTTCCCGCCCGCCCGCCCCTTTTTGGAGGAGGTTTGGGGATGTTGCAGCTGGTGGGGGTGTGGGGTACAGAGCCAGCGCTCGCAGGAGCGGCGCGGGCTTGAACTGGTTTACGAGCAGTGGGGGCGAAGTGCTCCTCGGGGTGGGGCGAGACAGCCCGGTTGGGGGTCTCGGCCCGGTAGCGGGGGGGGTGGGAGCCGGCCTTTGCTACTAGTATGGCGAGGCAGGCGGTGGGGTGGGGGGGGGAGGAGGATGTTCCGCCTTGCTACTAAGATGGCGGGTGGGGGGCATCCTCCGGCAAAGGGGTGCGGGGCTGGGTTATGTTCAATTGTTATATTCAGGCCCGTGTTGGGTCGGTTGTTACAGGTTGTAAATAAAGCTGCGACCAAAGGTTTGTACCAAAATACAGTTGTTGGTGAATTTGTTGGGGGGGGGAGCATTATTGGGGGGTGCTAAGTCTGGGGATGGAGGCGAGGAGGGCTTCCGGGTTACCAGAGTTACTGAAAATTAGAAAAATAATAAACAATAATTAGTAAATGAAAAGTAAGATGCAATTCAAAAATCATAAAACATTAAAATATTAAAACGGAGAAATGCAAGAGACAGAAGACTAAAATGAATTATTGGAGAGCTAAATGATAAATGTAAATGCAAAGCGGAACATAAGGAGGCAGGAGTGAGTAAAAAGAACAATACCTTAAAAGTGTAGGACTACTGTATGAAGTTGCTGAATCGGAAGAAGGATATCCTATATACTGTGAAAACCAATATCATGCACAAAAATGAATTATAATGAATTACTGTGAATTAAAACTCATAATGCAGAGTAAACTAAAAAATGTATGCCACCTACATTAGGCATAAGAATATGGGATTAGGGAGACCAGAAGGAACAAGAATAGCATGTTGTATAAAAACCACTAATACCATCCTGCACAGTTGCAACATTCTCAACAACGATGCAACGAATGAAAATGCCTTTAAAAAGGGCAAATGCAACCATGGAGAATGTGAAAAAAATCTTGATCTAATGCACACTACAATCAAAGAACCAAAAAATATCATAAATGTTACTAAAAGTAAACAATTAAAAATCACATATGGAGTATATTTGAAAACGGTAGCGATGTTAAACTCATATACTGACTACAATCGTCAGAAAACGAATGTGAATTTACAGGATCCAGTGAAATCCACAATTTAATAGACTGCCAGAAAAAAGGGGGGTATAAAAACTGTGTGTGTGTGTGTATATATGGTAGAAAAAGCTCTGCACCATTGTTCTCCTCTCAACGTGAAAGGTCAGATCCCCCGTTGAAAAAACGAAATTTTTTTTCAATATGGACCAATTGTGGAAGGGAGGCCGACACAGTTCATCCCGGTCCAGACTACCATCATTTCACAAGATAGACCAAGAGAAAAGACCGGATCAAGACAGGATACAATACGACAATTTTCACATGCATCCAGGACGAGGCCGGGGACGGGGGAGGGGGAAGTGGATGTTAGTCCGGTCACATGAGAGGAATTATTGAATCAGAATAATGTAATAAATATTTCCAATTACAATCTTACCACTGATTAAATTTCTGTATTGAACAAAGGTTTATCCTTTGTCCCCGTTAAGAAATATGACCCCTTTGAAGTCCAAATAGACCTGTACAAAATCTTTAGGAAAATTCGTGTACGCCATTTTTTTCTCAATCAGGTCGGTCCTACAGATAACACGTCCATTGTTAGTAGAAAATCTAAGTGGGTTCCTCCCCCACAGACAGATCCCTTGATAGAAGCCTTTGAAAAGATAGTGCTGCAGCAGGTAGAAAAATTGAGTAACGTTACGGATCCGCCCTTTCATAATTTGACACAGGGGAAAAATTAGCCATTACATCGTTACAGAAGAATAATGAGATTATCATCAAGCTGGCGGACAAAGGCGGTGCGGTAGTGGTGTCAGATAAACACAAGTATATTGGAGAAGTTAACAGACAGCTTAGTGATAAGGGTTTTTATACGCGCCTAGAGGGTGACCCCACAGATAGTTTGAAGTGTACCATAGATAATATAGTTATTAATGCCTACGAAACTGGACATTTAACTAAAAGAGTTTTTAATCGTTGACAAACCCATTATGCCCACCATTTATATAATTCCGAAGATACACAAATCCTTAGATAATCCTCCTGGCCGTCCCATTGTGTCAGCAATAGGATCTTTATTAGAACCTATTTCTCAGCTATTGGATATTATCTTAAGACCATATGTTAACCAAATGTGGTCATATGTACGAGATTCTTCACATGTAATAGAGATCCTCTCCAAGTTTGTGGACTTAGGTCCTGAAACAATACTTGTTACATTGGATGTGGAATCCTTGTATACTAATGTCCCGCAAGCGGATGCAATGCGCATTATCAAAGAACATCTTCTTGTTAGGCAAACATATAGGCGTATCCCCACTTCATTTCTTCTTGCATTAGCTGAGATTGCGTAACCAAGGCAGGCGGACCCGGCGCTGCAGGCCCCTGCCTTACACACCTCTCCCCCACAACCCACCCCCCCCCTCCACAAAAACACCACACACAACATTTTATGGAACAGAACTGGTCGCAGCTTTTATTAGCCAACAAATTAACAGTCCAACAATTACATTTCCAAAACCACTCAATTAGCGGCACCCGGCTGCACCAGCCATCCTCAGCAAAGTGCCTGCCACCGCTAATACCGTAACTCGCCACCCGGCAAGTTACCATACCCCTCTCTCCGACCTCGCCGTTCAGCAAAAGTTGTCCGAGGGTTTGACCGGGTCAGGGGCACCCCGCCCCCGCCCAACTGTAGCCTGCTGCTCCGGACCCCGGAAACCTCCGGGATCCCGCCCCCCCCCCAGCCCCCAGCTGCAACACCCCAAACAAACCCCCCCCCCCCACCGCCTGATGTTAGGGAGGGAGGGAGGGACGCCGGCACAGAAGCAGCCTCCGCACGACTGACCACGCGGAGGCTGCTCGGCCCCGATCCCCCCACGCGCCCCAACCGTGGCTCTAATTGGCTCCCGTGGGGCTGCAGCCCCAGGGAGCCAATCGATTTAAAAGACGCGCGCTCGTGCCCGCTGAGGGCCGAGCGCGCATACCCTGTCCAGGCCGCGCACAGGGTCCCTGCGCCGGGCCGCGCGCCCGGTTAGCCTCGGACGCCGGGACCCTGCCCGCGGCCTCGTAGTAACCAAGGCAGGCGGACCCGGCGCTGCAGGCCCCTGCCTTACACACCTCTCCCCCACAACCCACCCCCCCCTCCACAAAAACACCACACACAACGTTTTATGGAACAGAACTGGTCGCAGCTTTTATTAGCCAACAAATTAACAGTCCAACAATTACATTTCCAAAACCACTCAATTAGCGGCACCCGGCTGCACCAGCCATCCTCAGCAAAGTGCCTGCCACCGCTAATACCGTAACTCGCCACCCGGCAAGTTACCATACCCCTCTCCCCGACCTCGCCGTTCAGCAAAAGTCGTCCGAGGGTTTGACCGGGTCAGGGGCACCCCGCCCCCGCCCAACTGTAGCCTGCTGCTCCGGACCCCGGAAACCTCCGGGATCCCGCCACCGGCACATAACCCTGTTCATGTGCCGCCCCCCCCGGCTAAAAGCTGCGACCAGCGAACATCATGGCCAGACATGTATTCCAAGGCCTCCTGCCAATCATTAAGAAGCAGGTCCATGCCAACCGGCGACAAATGAACCCCATCAGCCCGATACAGCCCCGAACACCCCACATCCGCCCAGTCATGCAGGATCTGGTACCCCCCTCCCCCCCGCTCACATACCCAACGACCAATCTGACGATTGACCTTTGTCAACCCCCGGGACCAACGACGCTGCTCCCGACAAGCCGGCCTTGGAATAATGTCTGACCAAAGAACAATAACCCCAGGAATCATCCCCAACACAAGTCCGAGATCCTCCTGAATCGCCCGGATTAACTGCAAGCAGGACCAGGACGATAAATCATTTCCGCCCAGATGCACCAATAGGGCGGCCGGCCACTGCGACGTCCTCCCGTGGCTCCGCAGCAAAGGCAGCAGATGCGACCACCGCATACCTCGCACACCCAGCCATTGGACAGCCACCGACGATGGGTTCAATCCCAAATTGGCGCCGATAGGGCGGTCCACCGCGCGCAGACCCGCCCAATGGACAAAGGAGTGGCCAGCAACCCAACATCCACCAGGACCGACACCCTCATCTGAAAAAGAAATAAACAGTTAAAGCACCCCACCCAGCAAAACCCAAGCGCCTACAGACGCACATACCCCTTGAAAGTTGAAGAACGCCACCTCCCAATGGCCTGGATGACGTGCGCCGGTAACCCCGCAGCCGCCGCACTAGTGGCTGCACCAATCCGAAAAGAGTGAGGAGCAAATCGAAGCGGATCTTCCCCCACTGCGGACAACGCCAGCCGCAACACCGCGGAAACCTGGAAACGGGTTACAGCCCGCGAATTCGCGTGAACGAAAAACCCCAACGCACCCGCCGGACGCACTGCCACAAACTGTAGCAGCACACGAACCGGACAAGTCCGTGGATCCGAACCCGCACCAAGACATACCCACAAACCTTTACCCATCGGATCCGTTTTGGACTTAGCCAAAAGAATCCGCGCCCCCCCCCTCCACGATCCGGACATGACAAGCCAACAGACCCCCAACACCCCCCCCCCCGCCCACCCACCCGCAACCAGCTCCCCAATCCGAAACGCCCCAAAAAAGGCCAGGCAAAAAACCGCCCGGAACAATAAGGCCTCATACACAGAAGAAGCCACCCGCTCCAAAGCACCACACACCCGCACGAGGAGCCCGTGGGTGATCGGCAACCTCGCATCACGCGGGGTCGGCTGCGCCCGCTCCCAACCTTGCAGCAACCTGCGCGTTAAGGCCCCCCCGGCCGGGAGACCCCAACCCACTGCGCTCGCAAAAAAGTGAAACCCCGCCAAATGCGAGCGCACCGCCGATCGCGAAAACCTGGCGCTCTTGGCCGCCACAATATAGTGGCCAAGCAAACCTTCTGGGACCCCCCCAGCCCCCCACCCGCGCGACAACCAAAAAGCGACCACCCGGTCGCACCCCCTACAATACGCAGACCAGGTCCCTGCAGACACCGAACTCCTCAGAAGGTCTAGCATCTCTTGAGGCCAATACTCCACAAGTTCTCTGGGACCACCGCTCCATCCTCGTCTGCTTCGGGGGCCAACACCCGGAACCGCTCCCACTGAAAGCGAGAGAGCATCAGCAATCTCGTTAGTGGACCCTGGTATGTGACGCGCCCGCACCGCCACATTCAGCCGCAGACACGCTAGGACAACCTCCCGCATCAAGCTAGCCACCCACACGCACCTTGGAGTGTACCGGTTAATCACACTGACCACAGCCGCATTATCACACCACCAAAGCACTCTCCTGTTCCGCAAACGCTCCGGCCAGAGCTCCAAAACTACCCGAAGCGGAAAGAGCTCTAAAAATGTGATATTCCTGGTCAGCCCCGCCACCTCCCAAGACGCCGGCCACCGGTCAGCGCACCATGCCCCCCCGAAATACACCCCCAACCCCGCCCCTCCTGCCGCATCCGTGTACAATTGTAAATCAGCACTGGAAACTTCAGGCTCCAAAAGCACTGAAGTCCCGTTGAAATCCTCCAGAAAACGATCCCACACCCGCAAATCTGCGCGCATTGCCGCCGTTACCTGAATCCGATGATGAGGTTTCCGCACCCCAGCCGTCGCACAAGCCAACCTCCTGGAAAACACTCTCCCCATCGGAATCGCCCGACAGGCAAAATTTAAGGACCCCAACAGGGACTGCAACTCCCGCAAGGAAACCTTACCAGCCGACAACGCATTGGCCACTGAAATTCGCAAGCGAACGACTTTATCGCGAGGCAACCACGCCACCATGTCCGCAGAATCCAACTCCACGCCCAAAAAGGTCAACCGCGTAGCAGGACCCTCAGTCTTCCCGTCCGCTAAGGGGACCCCGAACTCCCGCGCCAACCGCACGAAGCCCGATAGCAGCCGCTGACACTCCCCCGAATCTGCAGCTCCCACAAACAAGAAATCGTCCAGGTAATGCACCACAGACGACAAGCCGGAGTCCCTGACCAGTACCCACTCCAAGAAGGTGCTAAACATCTCAAAGTAAGCGCAAGAGATAGAACATCCCATCGGCATACACCTATCAAAGTAATACTCATCCTGAAAACAAAATCCCAACAATGGGAATGAAGCCGGATGGACAGGCAACAAACGAAAAGCCGATTCGATGTCCACCTTCGCCAACAAAGCCGACCGACCGGCCCCCGCGCACCAGCGAAGCCGCCTTGTCAAAAGAAGCATAACGAACCGAACACAGTTGACGCGGGATAAAATCATTCACCGAAGCCCCGACGGGACAAGACAAATTGTGAATCAAGCGGAATTTGCCCGGCTCCTTCTTGGGCACAACACCCAAAGGCGAAATCACAAGGTTGGGAAATGGCGGCTCCGCAAAGGGGCCAGCCACCCTACCCAATCGCAATTCGCTCAACAATTTGTCCTGCACCACCGTCACCCAACGGCGAACCGAGGGGGAATTCCGAGCCGAAGGCGCCATCACCACCCCCCTCACCGGGATCACGAAACCATGTCGAAACCCAGAGCCCAAAATCGCCACCTCCCGCCGTCGGGGATACAGAGTCAGCCACCTCATCAACGCCTCTACCCGCACCGGGGAGGGGGCGCGCCCGCGCCACTCACTGCCCTTTTGGGGCAGGGGCGGCCATGCCAGCGGCGCCTTTTTTAAGGCACTTGACCGCGGAATGGGGACCCCCGCACAAGGAACAGACGTGCTGGAACTTGCAATCGGGAAAGGGGCAGGTGGAACGGTTGAAACGCCAGCACACATCACCGCTCCCGGCCGAGACTGCCTTTGCAGGCACCCCGGCCGCCCCTCCTCGAAAGGGCCGAGCCACCCCCCCCCCCCCCCCCACTGCCCCGACCCCACTCTTGGCCACGCCACCTGAACTCGCACCGGACCTAGCCGACATCTGGGTCAGCCACAGGTTAATATCCTGCGTGCCCCATGAAAGCACACGGCTTTCTTCCATCCTGTCCCTAAACTTCTCATCATAATTAAGCCAAGACCAGCCCTCATGCGTCTGAGACGCCTCAAGGATGGAATCGGCATACGCCAATAACATTTCGTACTGCGACGGATCGTGCTGCCCCCACACACTGGCCAACCTTAAAAAGGAACGCGTCCAGTTAACCACGTTACGCGCAACCTTTCGAACCCGCCCGGCCTTCTCATCGTCTTTTCTCTTCTTCCTGCTGTCACCCGATCGCTTCCGCCCCTCCAGCAAACGGAATATGTCAATATAGCGCCGCTTGCGGATTTTACGCCTCAGCTTCCGTGGTACCCCCGCCCACAATTCCGGCAAGGACACCACCGAAGAGGCCCCCCCACTTACACCCACTCCCCCCCCAACACCCGGAAGCTGCCGATCCCCCAGCCTGCCCAACCCCCCGGACGAACTACTCGAGGACGAGGAAGAGGAGGACGAGTCAGAGTTGCGACGTCGCCGACACGAGCGCCGATGCTTCTTCCGCGACGCTCCCCCTGCATCCCTGGATGACACACCCCCTTCAACCATTAACTCACCCGGCGAAGCCATCCGCTCACCAACCACCGCGAGGTCCCCGCCATCGGCGCATGCAGAATCCCTGGAACACCGCTGGGCCGCCTCCGCTGACGCTCCATGCTGCGGCTCCGCTCCAACCGGGGAACTCACCCAGTTCTCTCCTCGAACCGTGCCCACGGGCCACGAAGTCTGCGCCATAAACTGGCCCCGTGGAGACAAAAAGGGAAAAACAGGGGGGGAAACCGACACTGGCCATGCCGGAGGCCAAGAACCCCCCCACCCCGCCCTGGATGTACCCTGCCCCCCTGACATCCACTGTTCCCATGGGGAAGCCCCCCCCGGCGGGCCAAACCCCCCAGGGCCTGAGAACCACCCCACGGGCCCACCACAGCTCGCCCCCCAAGGTGCCCCATCAGGCCGTAGCCCACCCCCTTGGCCCGGGGCCCCGAAATCCCCCCCAACCGTCCCCACGCCAGCCCCCCCACCAACATCCCCCCCTCACCTCCCCAGCCCCCAACAGTCCCTCACCTACCCCCAGCGAGCCACAGGGAGGGAGGGAACCCCTCCGGCCTTTCCGACCCCGCACCACACTTCCTCTGCCCCTCTCACCCCCCCTCCCGTTGCTGCAGCCCCCACCCCCCCCTCACCAACCTGCCCGGGCTGCCCCCCTCCCCTCCCAGTGCCCCCCCGCGACCGGGACCCCCGCCCCCTAACGGAAGCTTTTTTGGGGGCCAGGCCCCCAGCTTTTGCCCTACCAGGCATCAACTTAAATTAAATTATTAATTGAAAAACCCCCCTCTTCGCGGTTTTTTTTTTTTTTTTAAGGACGGCAGCACACCGGCAGCCCCAGGGAAGCCTCCTTGACGAAAAGGCCCCCACCACGCCAAGACCCGACTTCCGACAGACACACACCACTCACCCAGCCAGCCGACACAGGCCACAGCTGCCACAAACGCCCCCAAGCCCGAGCACCACCACGAGGTAAGGGAAGCCGCCGCCGGCACCGAAGCAGCCTCCGCACGACTGACCACGCGGAGGCTGCTCGGCCCCGATCCCCCCACGCACCCCAACCGCGGCTCTAATAGGCTCCCGTGGGGCTGCAGCCCCAGGGAACCAATCGATTTAAAAGATGCGCGCTCATGCCCGCCGAGGGCCGAGCGTGCATACCCCGTCCAGGCCGCACACAGGGTCCCCGCGCCGGGCCGCGCGCCCGGTTAGCCTCGGCCGCCAGGACCCTGCCCGCGGCCTCGTAGTTATGCAGAAACTTTTTTTATTTTAGGGATTTGTATTATCAGCAAATTAAGGGCGTCGCAATGGGATCCTCTATGGCCCCAGACGTTGCCAATTTGTATATGTATAGGTTTGAAAGGTTTTTTTTTTTTTTAAAAGACCATCCTTTTATATCTAGAATAAAATTGTGGATTCGATATATCGATGACATTCTAGTTATTTGGGATGGTCCTAGGGATGAACTAGCACTGTTTAATACATGGATTAATGGACTTGATGTAAATTTACGTTTCCAATGTATGTATGATCCGATACAAATCCCTTATTTAGATTTGGTGATCAAGAAAGAAGGAAACAAATTTATCACAATGTTGTACAGAAAACCCACTGAAAGAAACCAATTATTACAATACTCTAGTTTTCACAATCCCTCATTAAAGAACAACCTACCAGTAGGACAATTCATGAGAGCCAGAAGAATATGCACTACAGATATAGAGTTCAAGTGACAGGCTATGGCTTTAAAGAAAAGGTTTATAGCGCGCAAATACCCTTTACAATGCATAGAAAAAGTGTACGTTAGAGCCCAAAAATCCTCACGCATAGAGTTATTAAAGGTACAAGACAAAGACACAAATGATCAGACAAAGATGGTATGCCTTCTGCTTTATTCCTCTCAGTCTCGGCATATTATATCCATTCTTAAGAAAGAATGGCATGTGATACAGGCTATTCCGGGCTTTAAGGAAATTTCACTTATGATAGCCCATAAACGAAATATTAATCTCCGCAACCTTTTAGTGCCTTCAGCTTTTACTGAACAGCGCGTGTTATCAATACACAAAGGACAGTACTAGTGCGGCCATTGTTCCGTTTGTATAAATGTTTTACCTGTACGTAAAGTCTTTATTTATTTTATTTATTTATTTAACTGCATTTATATCCCGCTTTTCACCGGGTCAAAGCGGTGGAACACGTAACATAGGACGGGGTAATTTTTTGGGTGGGGCCATCACCAAGGTCAACAATTAATGATTTGGGTAGATATAGACATAATTTACTCCTGTTGAAGTTAGGTATTAGGTCATGGTGGTAGAAAGATGTTCACGGAATAGGACTGTCTTCAGCTGTTTCCTAAATGATGTGATGTCAGCGTTGTTCTTGATGTGATTTGGTAGAGAGTTCCAGAGGGATGGAGCATAAAGTTCGAATGCTCTGTTGCAGGTCCGTTGTGTGGCTTTGGTTCTTTTGTGGGGGACAACGATAGAGTTATTGGAGGAATGTCTGGTTGATCTGTTGTGGGATGGTCGAGGCAGTAAGGGGTGTAGTGAGGTGTTCTGTGTGTCGAGGATTGTTTTGTGGATGAGTAAGATAGCTTTGTACTTGATTCTTGCTTGCACTGGAAGGAGGTGAAGGTCTCTTAGGATTGGGGTGATGTGGTCCCATTTTTTTGCATTTTGAATAATCCTTGCTGTAGTGTTCAAGGCTGTACGGAGGGAGTTGGTGTGCGAGGTAGGAAGTCCATGGTAGATTATGTTGCAGAAGTCCAGGTGAGGGAGTGTCACTGCTTGCATTACTGTCCTGAAGTCGTGATGTTCTAGGAGGGGCCGGAGGCGTTGAATAGTTTTGGCTTTGTGGAATATCATCCCGGCGGTTTTGTTGATTTGTTGTTTGAGGGTAAGAGCTTGGTCAATGATGACGCCTAGATATCTTATTTGAGGCTGGATTTGTATTTGTGTGGTACCCATGTTGAGGTGGGTAGGTGGTTTGAAGTCCGGTTCTTTTGTTACTATTAGGGCTTCGGTTTTCTTTATGTTGATGGATAGATTGTTCTCCTGTAGCCAGTTGGCCACGTCGTTGAAGCAGGCTGATAGTTGTTCATTTTTTGGGTTGGTGGTTGTAATTGGTGCATAGAGCATTATGTCGTCCGCGTAGATGTGGAAGTTGATGTTGTGGGTGCGTATGATTGAGCATAGTGGACGGAGATAGATGTTGAACAACATGGCCGATAGGGTGGATCCTTGGGGTACTCCTTGTAGTTGTTGATAGGGGGACGAAGTTGCAGAGAGGGTGCGGATCCGTTGCTGTCTGTTAGTTAAGTAGGATTTGAACCATTGGAGTACAGTGTCTTTGATTCCAATTGTTTGTAGTCTGTGTATGAGGATTTCGTGTGAGATTGTGTCAAAGGCCGCTGATATGTCTAGGAAGATCAGGATGTATCCCGAATCTTTTTCTTGGGTTCCGATGATGAGTGTGTTCATTAGGATGGTCATGAGGGTCTCAACTCCATGTAGTGGTCGGAAACCGTGTTGCTGTGGGTCGAGTATGTCGTTGGTGTCTAGATGATCTTGAAGCTGGTGTTGGACTATCTTTTCTATTATTTTGGCGGTGAGGGGGAGGCTTGCCACTGGCCTGTAGGAGGTGGGGTCCATGGGGTCCAGGTTGTTCTTCTTTATGGTTGGTCGGATGATTGATGTTTTGAGGGCATCCGGTATGTATCCTTGTTTAAAGGATTCGTTTACGATGTGAGTTAGTGGAGCACTCAGGTCTTCCTTGGTTTTCTTTATCCATTCGGTAGGGCAGGGGTCTAGTGGAGAGGTGGTGGTGTTCAGACAGGAGATGGTGGAGGATATCTCTTCTTTTGAGGTTTCATTGAAGGTATCCCAGTCAGCGTTTATGGTGATTCCGGGGCACGTTTTTGTGGCTGTAGCACAGCGGTAAGGTTGCTGAGGTTGCTGAAATTGTTTGTATTGTCGGGCCAAGAGATCTGAGGGGATATCTGGGGGTTGATCGGACGTGGTTGGTGCCTTTGTCAGTTTTTTGGCAATTTGAAAGAGTTCTCGAGGTTTGTTTGCAGCAGACGTGATGATTTTGGTGTGGTAGTTTCTCTTTGCGTTGTCGGTTTCTGAGTGGTAGGCAGCGAGTTCATATAGGTATTGTTTTTTGTCTTTGTCATTTTTGGTTTTCCTCCATTTTCTTTCTGCTCTTCTAAGTTTTGTTTTCAGTTTCCGGTGGTCAGGGGTGAACCAGCGGGCTTTTGAGGAGATGAGTTTGTTGCTGGTCTTGTTTATATCTGCTTTGGATGCTGTGGAGATTGTGGTGTTCCAGTTGTCCATGAGGTCATCAAGGTTGTTTGAATTCATATGTAGGTTAGGTAGGGTCAGTGTCAGGAAGTCTTCTTTGTTGAATGCTTTGAATCTCCGTGTTTGTTGAGCGTTTCCTCTGTTTGTTTTTGGTTGATATGCATGGGAGAAGTGGATGACGTAGTGGTCTGACCATGGGACTGGTGAGATTGTTGGACTGCTGCATGAGGTGGATGTTTGGGAGTTCAGAAATATGAGGTCCAGTGTGTTTCCTTTTTCGTGTGTTGGTTCGTTTATGATCTGCGATAGGTTCATTGCTGTCATGGCGTTCAGGAATGTTTCCGTTTGCGTGTCTTGGAGGGATGGGAGATTGAAGTCTCCTAGTATAATTGGTTCTTTTGTTGGGTTGATGCTCTCAGAGATCAGGTGCAGTATCTTTGGCAAGTCGGGGTTTGCGGCAGGTGTTCTGTAGATCAGACATATTGTGAGGTTTTTGTTAGTGAGGGTGAGGATGTCTGCTTCGTCAGAGGTTTCGGAGGTGACGGTCCGCAGGTGGAGGTTGTCCTTTGCGATGATGGCTACTCCTCCGCCCTTTGCGTGCGTTCGGGAGCAGTGATGGAAGCTGTATCCGGTTGGAGTTAGTTGGTTCATTATTACTGTGTCCGTTTCTGATAGCCAGGTTTCCGTTATGCATAGGATATCAGTCTTCTCAGATATGATCAGGTCTTGGAGCATGTGGTATTTGTTCCTGGTGGAGCGTGCGTTTATGAGTGTGATGGAGAGGTGCGGGTGGCTGGTGTGTTTGGTGTTTTTGGCTGGCGTGTGCTTTGTGTGTGTTGGGTTGTTCCTGTTGTTGTTGATGTTTGTGGGTTGCAGTTTTGTGGTTTCTGAGTATGGGAGGTCTGTAGTTGCGGTGGGGGTGCTGTGGGGGTGCAGTGTTTGTGTGGAGGATGGTGTGCCAGTCAGTGGGTCTGCGTAGGGAAGATTGTTGAGTGTGTTTGGGTGGGGGTATAGCGTTAGGAGAGGGGTGAGAAAGTAGATGGGGGATAGGAAGGGTGGCATGTTGTGATAGATTACCTGGGGGTTTTCTTGTCGATTTGCTGGAGTTTTTTGTATATCCGGTGATTTGCCTTGTTGAGGTGCTTGTTGCACTGGGTTTCTTCAGTGTCAGAGTTGGTTGTCGGGTGTTGAGGCTGGGAGCAGGGGCCGGTGTGTTCACCTGTGATCCTGGGAGCTCCTGTTTTGTAGATGTAGAGTTTTTGATGTCGCTGACGTCAGTGAGCTCCGATTTGATTAGGGGAGCTCGAGCCTCGTCCGTCGCAGAGGTTTTTCGTGGTATGGGCCATGCTAGTGGCCACCGCCTAAGGGCCACGCCAAAGGGCCCTCTGGCGAGGCCCTCAGGCGCGGGCCCGCCAGGCGCGGGCGCGCCCGTAGGGACGCCGCATTTTATCTCCCTTTGGGCCTCCTCTCCCACCGCCCGGATTGGGCGAGAGCAGCTCCCACTGTCCCGATTGGACAGGAGCGGAGGTGCTGGTGAGTCGGGTGCAGGCTGTGTGTGCGGCTCCCTCGGGGTAGGGACGCCGCGTTTTAGCTCCCTTTGGGCCTCCTCTCCCACCGCCCGGATTGGGCGAGAGCAGCTCCCACTGTCCCGATTGGACAGGAGCGGAGGTGCTGGTGAGTCGGGTGCAGGCTGTGTGTGCGGCTCCCTCGGGGTAGGGACACCGCGTTTTAGCTCCCTTTGGGCCTCCTCTCCCACCGCCCGGATTGGGCGAGAGCAGCTCCCACTGTCCCGATTGGACAGGAGCGGAGGTGCTGGTGAGTCGGGTGCAGGCTGTGTGTGCGGCTCCCTCGGGGTAGGGACGCCGCGTTTTATCTCCCTTTGGGCCTCCTCTCCCACCGCCCGGATTGGGCGAGAGCAGCTCCCACTGTCCCGATTGGACAGGAGCGGAGGTGCTGGTGAGTCGGGTGCAGGCTGTGTGTGCGGCTCCCTCGGGGTAGGGACGCCGCGTTTTAGCTCCCTTTGGGCCTCCTCTCCCACCGCCCGGATTGGGCGAGAGCAGCTCCCACTGTCCCAATTGGACAGGAGCGGAGGTGCTGGTTACTCAGTCACCTGGTTACTCAGTCACCTGGTTACTCAGAAGAAATTTTACATCAATGATTTTTCAAATTGTGAAACATTGCATGTTTACGTAATCTCATGTCCTTGCAATTTATTGTATGTGGGGAAGACAAGACGTTGCATTCGAGTACGGATTGTTGAACATAAGAGCTGTATAAAAAGGAAATTAGTGGACAAACCCTTGGTCCAACATTAGATAGAGAAGGAACATAAAATATCAGACTTAAGATTTTTTGTGATTAAGAAGGTTAAACTTAACTGGAGAGGGGGCGATATAGATAGAACCATTTTACGTTTAGAACAACATTATATCTTTTCTCTCAACACTTTGGGCTTAACTCAGAAAGGGACCTTTCAGTGTTTCTTTAAATCTGTTAAGCTTTTTATTGATTTAATATATTTTTTAATCTATTTATTAATTATTTATCTCCTAATTCATTTATTTTTTTATCTTTTTGTTATTTCAAAGGATCGTGTGGTGGTTTTATGTCACGTTTTGATTGGCGATCCTGTTCTTACCACATTTTGTTTTTATCATATTTTTATCTTTATTTTTACATAAGCATAATAGTGATTGTTTTATCACTGGTACATTAAGCATGATTTTATCATCTCCTCCCTAAATAGTTTGCAGTCTTTTGCATTGTATCACATTTTATTAGGGATAGCCAAATTCATATGGAGTACATCTAATCATGTAACGTTGTTTTTATAATCCCCTTTAACATATTGCTGATGTACATACATACACCCTCGGGTGTTTTATTTAATCAACAATAGTGGTTTAATTTGTCTTTTATAATCATATTGGGACCTGCAATTATCCTCCTTTTATTTCTTTTTTTCTCTGGGACTCAGTATTAGCGTTTTTTAACCCCCCCCCCCCCCCTCTCCTGTCAATCTCCTGCGTTAATTTAATTATTTAAGACACGCACGCGCCGGTGTTTTTTCATCTGAAGGTGTTACAATGTATGTAGGAGGTTGGTAGTTGGCAGTTATTATTATTCTTTCACACTAACTTTTTTAGACACACTCAATGGTTTGTAATAATATATATTGCCAGTTGTGAGCATCACGTACAGTTTATATCCTTTTTTTGTCATTGCTTTTTATACTATATAACGTTACGATCGTTTTTCTTAGGAACATCTCCATTATTCACAGAGTACATATTTATACTGATATGCTGAACCAGCATTTGTGCTATTATAAAAATTTTTTAGATATACCGTTTGACTATTGATTTCCTTTCCCCTCCTGCAATTTTAATTAAGACACGCATGCGCCAGCGTCTGGCTTCTATGAAGTAGTTCACGATAGTTTAAAGGTATTTTTATGGTCTCCCCTCATACCGCTTTTTCTACCATATATACACACACACAGTTTTTATACCCCCCTTTTTTCTTGCAGTCTATTAAACTGCGGATTTCACTGGATCCTGTGATTCACATTCATTTTCTGACGATTGTAGTCAGTATATGAGTTTAACATCGCTACTGTTTTCAAATATACTCCATATGTGATTTTTAATTGTTTACTTTTAGTAACATTTATGATATTTTTTGGTTCTTTGATTGTAGTGTGCATTAGATCAAGATTTTTTTCACATTCTCCATGGTTGCATTTGCCCTTTTTAAAGGCATTTTCATTCGTTGCATCGTTGAGAATGTTGCAACTGTGCAGGATGGTATTAGTGGTTTTTATACAACATGCTATTCTTGTTCCTTCTGGTCTCCCTAATCCCATATTTTTATGCCTAATGTAGGTGGCATACATTTTTTAGTTTACTCTGCATTATGAGTTTTAATTCACAGTAATTCATTATAATTCATTTTTGCGCATGATATTGGTTTTCACAGTATATAGGATATCCTTCTTCCAATTCAGCAACTTCATACAGTAGTCCTACACTTTTAAGGTATTGTTCTTTTTACTCACTCCTGCCTCCTTATGTTCCGCTTTGCATTTACATTTATCATTTAGCTCTCCAATAATTCATTTTAGTCTTCTGTCTCTTGCATTTCTCAGTTTTAATATTTTAATATTTTATGATTTTTGAATTGCATCTTATTTTTCATTTACTAATTGTTTGTTTTTTTCTAATTTTCAATAGTTTTTCATTTAAAGATGTATTTCTTCTTAGATATTACTTTATATGATATTTATGTGTTTAAATGATTTCTGTATGTTACCGATTGTTTATTCACCATCAGTTTTATATATGTTATCATATGTTATTATATGTATTACTGGTGTGGTTTATATGCAATTTGGTTGGTATTTTTATTTGTATTTATTAATGATTATGTTATTAATTATATATATGTTTGGCAGTTATTATTTTTAATAATTTTTTATGTTTTCATAGTTTTCTTGGTGTGCCTCACCCTTGAAGAAGTATATCACGAAACACGGCCTGTGTTGGGTCTGGCCCCTCTGTGTTATATGTGGACCAATAAAGAGTTGTGAGTTTAACACTGCTCACGTGTTTGTACTGTTTGCACCACCTTGCGTGGCAGCATGCTGTTTTTCCTGGTGGACATTTCTGATGGAACCAGTGTGTTCAGAGCCCTCCCCACTTGACATCTGTGGCTGTTCCCGTGTTCCCCTCATGGGTGCTTTAGTCAGTTTGTCCATTGCTAAGTACTTCTGTTTCCTTTCATGAATATATTTTAGTGGGGAAGGCAGGAGGTAAAAGTGTGGCTGCATTTCCCTGCTGTCTCTGGAGAGCCCCTATTAAAGGTAAGCGATTTTGCTTTCTCTGTATACAAGCAGGGGAAATGCAGACACACTTCCTGGTGACTCCATAGCTGACAACCAATGCAGACCTAAAATTATTTCCTCTTGCTTAATTTCTGCTTGTTTTAATTGTCATTCTTCCCCCCCTTCCTCCTTATCTGGTTAGTTTCTCCTTATTTCTAGTGTGTCAGTCTGCCCTTCCCCTCGGTTGATCTCTTCTTGTTTGTTTATTTATCAGTGCTTATTTACCGCCTTTGGTGAATCAAAGTGGTTTACAAAGAACTCAAAGCAGGTAACAGTTACATTTAACGATGTTGACAAAATTAACAGGATAAACAGGATAATACACAAAACAACTTAACGTGAATTATTGTTAACATGGAGTGAGAGAAGGTGAGGAAAAGCAACTTAGGAGTAACTTCCGGTTTGGCAAATGAGCTGATCAGTCGGGTAGTGATCAGCTCCGGGTAGTCTACCCTGCAAAACAGCGATACAATCCCACTTAATGTGGAAATCTCCATTAACTATTCAATATATGTGCTAAAGAAGTTAGCGGGTCTGTAACGGCATACCAGCAACAAGGCAAGTAACCCGATGGCAACGAAAACCCTGAGGAGGGAGAAGCCACGAGTCCCGGAGGCCAAGATGGCGGAGAACGCGCCTAGTAGTCCAGGCTCCGGTGGTACTCATGGGCTGATGGCAGAGGTATCTGCAGCGGTGGTGCAGGCCCTTGATACCTGGTTTCAAGAACTGGTGGAACAGATACACAATGTCGGCCAGCGTGTCACTGATTTCGCAGGACGGGTCGAGCAAGTAGAGACACGTGTGTCTGATATGGAGGACACCCAGCACTCATTACAAACTAAAGTGGAAGCCCTAGAGACACTAGTCAAACAATATGGAGAAAAGATCGATGATTTGGAAAACCGGAGGCAGCGCAAAAATCTGAGGTTTGTCGGGATTCCAGAGAATGTGGCAGATAGCGCCCTATATGATTTTTTGCTGGCCTGGATCGCAAAACCTATGGGCGGTAAGGAAGACAACCCCACGAAGCTGGAACATGTGCATCGATTGGGCCCTAAGAGGGAACAAGCCCAGCGCCCGTGTGCGGTTATAGCACGTTTCCTGGATTATCGCCAGAAAGAGGAAGTGCTTAAGGCCACCTGGAGCCGTAAGTAGCAAAAGTCAGATGCGGAAAGAATACTGGTCTTTCAAGACTATTCTGTATTAGTTAGCCAACAACGGCGGGCCTACTCCACTGTTTGCGCACAGCTCATACAAAAAGGGGTGCGTTTTTCATTACTATACCCGGCTCGTTTGCGGGTGGACTTCCAGGGTCAGACACGTTACCTGCTATCACCTGAAGCGGCTGCTTCTTTTTTGGAGACCCTGAACACTTCTGCAGGTTCCAGCCCCTGACATTGACGATGGAGGCAATGATGGCGTCTTGGTGTTTGAATTGAAGGGGGAATATTCGGCGGTCGAGTGACAATCTCGAAGGACCGAGGCTAGTTCTTGCTCCTCTGGAACTGCGTCTGCACTGCAATCTGCTGCTGGGGTGGTTTTCCCTGTCTTTCTCTGTTCTCTTTTTTGTTTTGAATTGTTACGGGTTACTCTATTTGTGGGGTTGGGAAGCTGTGTAGGTGCTGTTGAGGGTTTTGGGTTTGAGAGATTAGTCTGTACTAGCTACAAATTGAAATGTATTGCAACTGTCTTACCCCATAGCAATAATGTAGCTATAATGTTCTGGTTACAGTTTCATTTTGTACTCTAGGCTGAACGGTGGTTACATTTACTTGCTTAGATAAGGGGAAGGGGGGGTGGGGAGTTTGGCTTGGGCTACGCTTCAGCCCCTGTGGTCCCGGGAGGAAGTGCACTTTAGGTGCGCGTTAGGGGAGATTGGTTGGGTTCTGCTTCCCTGTGGGTTTGCTAGGTCCCGGTCCGGCAGCCTATAGTGGCAGTCAGGGCGCGTAACATGCTGTGTTCTGGGGGGAGGGAATCCAAAGACTTTAAATCATCAACAGTCTCCTGCTTTGCGTATATTAAAAGGGTTGAGGTGGAATCTGTGGAGGGTGATTGTTATGGGAATGGGAGATGGGTGGAGATGGGCCTTGGATGCGTGGGGATAGAGGTTAGATCAGACTATGCTGATGGCTATAGTTGGCTAGGAACTGTTTAGAATTGTTACGTCCCCCCTTTAAGGGCTCCCCCCCTGGGGTTGGGTGGCCTGTATAGGGATGGGTGCGAAGAATGGAGTTTTTCGACCATTAGGCCGTAGATTAGGGGGTTCGGTTAATCTGTGGAATATGGCCTTAATATTGTGTTGTATACAGAGGCCAAGATAGGCTTATCATGGGGGCCTAGTGTTTATTCAAGTAGTTCTGGGAATAGGTAAGATGGGGAGGAGTGGGGCGGATTAGGGTACCTGGGGAAGGGTGGAGTCCTTAGGGGCCTGTGTAGGTTGCTGGGGGGGAGGGTTGGGCACTTGAGACCTGAATATTACTGAGGAGACTATGGAGATTGGGATACGGGGTAGCCCCGATTGTCAATGGAAGGTTGTCCGACCAACTGGACGGACTAGCAGAGGAGGGAGGGGGAGGGGAGCGAAGGGGGGGGAGGTGGGGAGGGGGAGGGAAGGTGGGGGGGATAGTTCTCACTCTGGGATTTAGCACTTGGCAGCATGGTTCTAGGCGGAGGGATGATACAGGGGGGCTTCAGGCTGGGGAGTCCTTCTTGTGCGACTGGGAATATATACTTGTTGGAACCTTGACACTGTCCCACCACTCTGAAGGCCATTACTTGGAATGTTTGTGGATTGGGGAACCCTATTAAGAGAGATAAAATATTGCAAGCCTTGGCCCGACAGCAGTGTGATATTGCAATGCTACAAGAAACCCACCAGACGGCTGAAGAGCATAGTAAACTTTGAAGGAACTGGGTGGGGCAGGTGTGGCGTTCCCCGGCTAAAGGGGTTAAAGGGGGCATAGCTATTTTGGTCCACAAGCGCATTCGATTTGTGGCGGAAACTGTTTTGGCGGATGAAGTTGGGAGGTCCCTTCTGATCTCGGGCCTTTTAGAGGGGAAGCCGGTGATTCTTGGAAACCTTTATGGACCTAACGTGTTTGATTTCGGCTTTTATAGTGGTTTGGCCTCAAAAATAGAGCAACTACCGGATTGCCCCCTGATTCTCGGGGGGGACTTCAATGGGGTCCTTGATGTAGACCTCGATACGTCTAGGGGGGGAGGTGCGGGAGAGGGTTTTGCTGTCTCAGATGCTGCAACGTTTTTGTAAGAGACTGGGTCTGATTGATCCTTGGCGACTGATGCACCCCCTAGAAAAGGACTATACCCATCAATCTAGGGCACATGGCACTAGTGCGCGCATAGACTATCTTTTACTGTCGGGTGCTTTATTTGCTTATACGGGGGATGCCCAGATTGGTCCTTTGGAAATCTCGGATCATGCACTGGTCTGGGTAGAATTGCAGTGGGGCGGAGATGCCCCGCGAGCACGTCTTTGGCGTTTCCCTTTGGGATTATATCATGATCTGCAGTTTCATCATTTTATCCGTCAGAGGTGGAAAGAGTTTGCAAGTGATCATCAAGCTCATATGGACGACCCTGAGTTGGTGTGGGAGACAGCGAAGGTGGTTCTTAGGGGGGATATTATAGGATTTGCTGCCCGGAAGCGTTGGTTACTGGCTGAGTGCATAATTGCGCTCGAACGACGGGTGACTAAACTCCGTCGCAGTTGCGCTCATTTGCCGTCACCCGCGATTAAGAAACAGTTATGGGAAGCTCAGGTGGACCTTAATGAGTTATTACATCAGAGGGCCAAGAAATCGGTTCTTTATTACCGATATCGGTTGCATTGCTATGGAGAGAAGCCTGGGAAGCTGTTAGCGCGTTGTTTGCGGGGTCGGCGGGGCTCATCTCTCATGGTGGCACTCCGGGATGATAAGGGTAGTGTGCATAAGGGGAGTGAGGAAATTGCTAAGGTCTTTCGCAGTTTTTTTCAATCCTTGTATAGGGCAGAGCTTGGATCTACTGAGACAATGCATGAATATTTGAGTGGCTTGGAATTGCCCCAGCTCACTGAGGAACAGAGGGTGGCGTTGGATCAGCCTATCACCCCACAGGAGATACAATCAGCCATCTCTGCGGCTAGTTGTTGTAAAACGCCGGGGCCGGACGGGCTTGGTGCAGAATTCTATAAAATCCTTAGTGAATGTGTGAGCCCACTGCTGCGGGAGGTCTTTAGTGAACGAGCGGAGCGTGGGGCCTTTCGCTGGGGGCGAAATCATGCTCATATTACATTGATCCCGAAACCGGGTAAAGACCCGATGTTAGCAGCTTCGTATCGTCCCATTTCCCTCCTTAACTTTGATTTAAAGTTGCTTGCGAAAGTTCTGGCTGTTAGGCTGGCTGGAGTGTTGGGACACTTAGTCCATGAGGCACAAGTGGGTTTTGTCAAGGGACGCTACGCGGTTCGGAATCTTCGAAAAATTTTGGCATCTTTGGAATGGGTGCACACCCGACGGCTGCCCTCGCTCCTTGTCAGTTTTGATGCGGAAAAGGCCTTTGATAGGGTTAATTGGAAATATCTTTGGGGACTTTTGCCGCACTATGGTTTAGGCATAGCATTTTGTCAAATGGTGCAGAGTCTGTTTCACCGACGGCGGGTATTTTGTGTAACGGGGTGCTTTAGGAGGCCTTTGAGTTGGAACGGGGTACGCGACAGGGTTGTCCTCTCTCTCCTTTGTTTGTCCTTTCGCTTGACCCCCTGATACGTACCATTGAGTCCTCGGGAGAGATACGGGGAGTGCGGATGGGACAGCAGGAGTTTACAATTTCCGCTTTTGCGGATGATTTGTTAGTTCACCTGACCTCCCCGGTTGGCTCCTTGCAGTCTCTGCTGGAGGAATTTACACGATTTGGGGCATTTGCAGGCCTTCGCATTAATAAGGACAAATCGGAAGCATTGGATATCTTGGGGCATTTACGTAGTTCATGGGGGGGGGGGTTCCCTCTTAGGTGGGCGGACGAGGATTTTGTTTATCTTGGTATCGTATTGACCAGACGACCTCAAGCGTTATATGGCCGTAATCTGGATCGCACCTTGTGTCATCTGGCTACACAGTTAAAGGCTTGGGAATCTCTCCCGCTGTCCCTATCCGGGAGAATAGCGGCCGTACAAATGGTTATTTTACCACGGCTTTTGTATTGGTTACAGACCTTACCAGTTTGGCTGTTAGGTCGGGATTTGCGTCGGTTGGAGGCCTCCCTTAAAACATTTTTTTTGGAAAGGGAAAAGGGTGCGTATACCATGGGTTCTGTTGTTAGGGAAGTGGCGTGAAGGGGGTATGGGACTGCCGGACTTGAAGATGTATGCCCTGGCCTGTCAGGCTTGACATTTGGGGGATTGGTTGGGAGGAACAGACGTATATACGCCTAGGGCATTGGAGGAGTGCCTAGTGGCCCCGTTCACTTTGATGGGGGTTCTCCATGGGCCGACGAGTGAACTACCGGGTGGTATCTTGCAGAGTGCACTGGTGGATTCTGTTAAGCGAACCTGGCAACAGCTCAATAAGTATTGGAACGAATCGTGGAGGGCCTCTAGTTGGTTGCCTTTACAAGGGAATGTTAACTTTCTCCCCGGGTCTGAGAAGGCGACGTTTCGTGACTGGCGGCTCCGAGGTATACGGAACGTGGGGCATTTAGTAGATCCATCAGGCAGATGCAAGTCTTTTCTGACATTGAGTCGGGAGTATGATTTGCCTACGAGACATTGTTTTGCATATATGCAGGTCTCTCACTATGTGTCCTCTTTGCCACGAGGAGCGTTGAAAATTGAACGTTCAGCTCAGGTATTGGAATTTTTTAGTCTAGGGGAGGACCGTCCACCATCAATCTCCAATTTGAAGCTTCGACTGGACCATTTCAGGGCAATCCCCGATTATCGGGGAGTCGAGATGGCCTGGGAAGCTGAATTAGGTGGGGAGGTAGTTCCGGGGTTGGTCAGCATGGCTTTGAAACGGATAGTTAGTGTGGCGCAAGGGTCTCGCTGGAGGGAGGTTCAGTTTAAATGCGTGACCAGAGCTCATTTCTCACCGCGGAGGGCATTTTGTAGTCGATTAATGACTGGATGTTGTACACGTTGCTCAGAGTCTTTGGCAACTTTATTACATATGTGGTGGGGATGTCGGAGATTGCGTTCCTACTGGGCTAGGATATGCACCTTTCTGAGTGGGTTATTGCAGCAGAGATTGAGATGGACTGGCTCCTTTGTGGTGCTGGATCAGATGGGGCCTCCCTGCCCAGCGAAGACAGGGGAACGTTTGCTACTGCGGAAGGCCTGTATGGTGGGGAAGGGGCCGATTCTCCGCTTATGGAGAGAACACCAGTCGCCTACCTTTGGAGAATGGCGGAATAGTTTTCATCATCTGATGTTAACGGAGCGATGGTTAGCAAGGGGCAGTGTCAAGCGTTGGACAGTGTTTATGTCAATATGGGAACCCTATATCCAACAATTAGGGGTTCGTAGTCGCAATGAGATTCTCCAAATGGGGAGTTGAAGTGACTGCGTTGTGCCAATAGGGGAGGTGGGGTTGAATAGTAGTTGCTGCCGATTTATGAATATATAATTCTATAACATTAATGGAGGAGTGTGAAGAGGGTGGGGGGAGGGGGGAGGGGAAGGGTGGGAGGGAGGGAGGGGTTTGGGATAATATGTTATAACCCACCTGTTGTATTTCTCTATGTCGGTTCCCGGTGGGGATAAGAGTTCACCCCCCGGGAAGATCTTGTTTGATGTTTCTTAATGTCTGTTGGTGGAATTTAAACAAAGGATATAAAAAAAACAAAAAAACAACAACTTAGGAGTACTGTTAATTTACATAAGTAATTATTTATAAGAGCAGCAAGCTCATTGGAGAGAAAATGTTCATAATAGTCATGTAGTAGGAGTATGAATATTGTACTGTGTCCTTGGTAACTCTTAAGTATTCTGGAAGGGAATTCCATAATTGTGGTGCGTATAAAGAGAATGCTCTCTTTGAAGTAGGTGTGACTCCCACTTCCCTTCTCTTGGTTGATTTCTTATTATTTACATTATGTTAGTCTCCCCTTCCCCTCTTTTGGTTGGTCTTTTCCTGTTATTTCTGGTGTAGCAGTCTCCCCCTCCCCAATCTCTCTGTTGGTCTCTGTCATTCCTGTTGTAGCAGTCTCCTCCTGCCTCTTCTCTCAAGATGATGTCTCCCTGGTGCTTCAGAGGTGTGACAGCCTCCTCCGCCTCCCTGTTATTGCATGTGTAACAGTATCACCCCCCCCACCCCCCACCCTTGGTTTCTCTATAGTTGTCTCCTCCTTTCCTCTCTTATAACTTATTTTTATTTATTTAAGAGATATTTATGTAGCAGCAGAGCGCAGACAAACCAATAATACCAGGAGTCTGTTCAGAAGGTCCAAATCATTTATTTGTGCACAAGTCTCAAGCAAAGACAATTTCAAAATGGCTGAGCGATGTTCTCTGGCAATACAACAACTTTTATAGATTTTTACTCCATTCTAGGTATAGAAAAGCATTTCATTGGTCCCGGTAACCTCCCGTACTTCTTCTATTGGTTCCGGTACTGATATGATTATCCAATTATGTTCTTTGAGTGGGCTCAGCACCTGCTCACCCCCCTTCTAGTCCCAATTACAATGGCCAGTTCATCAACTTGTTACTTTCCTACTTCCAAGGCCATTCAGCTAGTTAGTACGTGTAGGGAAGCAGGGCTCTGTAACCTTTCTGTCAGCAGTTTTAATTAAATCCCTTACAGCTGTGTTCTCTTATCAGTGAGCATTTAAACATATTTTCTGTATTTTTCCAAGTTTCAATCCTGCTTGTCTAAGCTAATTCAATACTTTACTGAGTTCTAATTCTATAATAGCAGCATGTTGGGGGATGTGCACTTCCTATGGGCCTCTCCACATGCTTCATTTACAGGTCAAGCTAGTTAGGCCTGCTTGCTTATGTCAGACACTGTGGATCACAGGCCTTCACCTGCCACATTCCCCCCTTTGATTAATCTCACCCTATTATTTAATAAGGTGTGAGAATTAAATCACTTAAAATGGTTATACCAAGGCCGGAGGTTTCCGACTATATGTAGGAGGTTTAGGTTGGTATAAGGCCATAATTTTAGTTGCGGTCTTCCGCTCAACTGTACTCTCAAAAGTACTTTGAATACAACGCACACAACATGGGATTATGCATGGTAACAGTAAAATGACAGCAATGATTATTAGTACTAGAATAAGGAAAGTTTTAAGTCCTCCTATCCATGAGAAAAGACCAGCAAACCAGTTAGGAAACTTTAGTGAATGCCAAGTTTGTACTGGCACATAAGCTTGTTTTCGCATAGTTTCAGCAATTTCTTCAACTACTTGGCCTTTATCATCTATTTTTAAGCAACAATTAGTTAGATTCAGCTTACCACATACTCCTCCTTCAGCCGCCAACAAATAGTCTAAGGCTAAACGGTTCTGATATATAGCAGTGCGCATTTGGGTACTCTGTCTAGCTAAAAGTGTGAGAGCTTGGCTAGTTTCATTAGTTATTATTTCAACTTCTGCTTGTAAGCGAATAATACGATTAATCATATAAACCGGGGTCCGATAGCCCCACATACCATCATCATTCCAAGTGGCAGGTCCATAATATTCAATGATTCTCTCAGGTGGCCAATCATCACCCTTCCACTTTTCCCACTTGCCTACCTGGAGGGGCGCTCTCTTTTGTCTTAGTGCTCTTTTGTGTCTATGATTAGTAGTGTATACTGGGTATCCTAATTGTTCTCCATGTTCTGTATTCAGAAGGAAGAAGGAAGGTCTAATGGTCCCTAAGACACATGCTCCTCCCCAGTGTGTAGGGAGTCGGGCATATGCTCGGTTTCCACAGATCCAATATAGGCCAGGTGGGGCTTGCCAGGCATGAGGTTTGGCAAGATTAGTCCATAAACTAGCAAGCTCTGGGAATCTTGCTAATGGGTTAGGGGGTTCAGGTTCTTTAATTCCTGACCACCAGGATGTCTTTTTGGTGGTGTCATTATAGAACTTTTGGCTAAGACAGACCAGCTGTCCTACCTGTTGTTTGAACTGGGGTCCAGTTCTGGCATAACAAAGACGTCCAACTATTGTGTGCGCTAACACCCATTCGCTGGTAGTCTTGTGTATTTCAGTCTGATTGTAAGTCATTGAGTAATTCAATTCTTGGGCTTCCCATGGCCATTGGTCACCCATTCGTGTTCCCCCACAAAAATAACAATTAGAAATGTTTAGACTAGATACTACTGCTCCAGCTAATTCTAAAAATAAGTTCTGGGAAGGATGGGGCATGTCAAATTTATTTAAATGCATGGTTTCATAGAATGTGTCATGGATTTGATACTTGGATGATTTATGAGCTTGTGTATTTAATTTTATATATACTATGGTTCCTGGATCTGTTCCAGTTCCATCAATTCGCAATCCAAATCGGAATCCTTGTTTCCAATTTTCTGGCCTCTGTATGACTAACTCTAAAGGATTGCAAGCATTTTTCTTACATTTGTCTAGGTCTTTGACATGTGATGGTTTTCGTAATGTAGCCATTCGATTATCTTTATTCCATACCATACCAATCCAGGTGGCATAATAAACACATTCCCACTTTGGGCAGAAATACTCTGACTCTGGGGCTTTGCTATATACATTGGCTGAAACTTCCTTTCCTGTACATGCTCCCCATTCAGTGGACCCTTCTGGGCACATATATTTGCCACTCTGTGAGTATGTTTTTTCCCAATCACCACACTTAGAATGACTATCTCTGTTGATTACTTCACAAGCATCAAAATACAAAATAGCATCTTTACTAGGATCTGTTAGTTGGCGTGTGGCAATAATTAAAGGTCCATCCGCATCTTTCCATCGCATTTCTAAGGTATAATAGGATGGATTTTGATGCGGATTGAAGCATACTTTAGATTTACCTTTGGTACAAACATTCAGTTCAGTGGTGTTATATACACCGAGTCACTGTACCAGTGCAGGTATAATAAGAATGATAAAGCAAAGTCTGAGTTATTTTCATTCCAGTCCGAGTGGAAGTGATGCAAGCAGTGCATGGAGGCAAGGCATAAGTTAGTTCAAAGCCTCCATACCAGGCAACCAGGACAAAGCAAAAACAAAGATACATGTTGATTGGAGTTCTTCTGAATCCTCAGCTTGCAAATCTTGACACGACGCTCTTTTCTTTGTCCCGTTTGCTAAGAAAGCAATTCAACGGGTGCTGAGTGTTGATTGAAGATCCTCGAGTTGTCCATCACACATTAACCAACTTATCAGTCTTAGTTGGCTCTGAAATATGGTCAATCAATGTAGCATCAAAGTAGTGCGTAAAGTTACACACCTGGGGTTCGTTGAAAAAGAACTTTTGCTGTATAAGAAACAGCAATCCTCTTCGAAAGACTTGGCTACTGCACAGCACTATAATAAAAGTGTCTAAGCTGCTGGTTGCCGTCTCAAGGTGATACGCAAAGGTGCATCAGGATGCTGCTCTGTTGTCCACTGCTCAGGTTCTGGATCAGCTGCAGGCTTGACTCTGCTGTGATGAATCCAGGCGTCGATCTCTGCTACCTTTACTGCAGTTGGGGTAGACAGGATGACGGTGTATGGTCCCCTTCCAATGGGGTTCCAGCGGTGTCTTTCTCCAATCTTTGATCCACACCGAGGTACCAGGCTGGTAGGGATGTAAGGGTTCCGTCAAGTTGATAGGCAACTGGTCTTGGATCCACGCATGGAGAGTCTGCAGAACAAAACTAAGAGCTAGGAGTTCTTGCCTGGTGATTTCTGAACCAATTTGGGCTAGACTTCCTTTAATTCCCTGCACTATTGGTGGGGGTTTACCATACAGAACTTCAAAAGGGGAAAATCCTGTTGACTTCACAGGAGCTGAGCGTATTCTGAGTAAAGCTTGTCAGACGGCTGCCTAGGGTGAGAACTTACACAATCTTGACGATGCATATATTCATATGATTCTTGCAAGGTATTGTGGGTATTGTAGTTCATTCACTCCCAAACACAGCTGATGACAATAATTTGAGTTGTGAAACCAAGTGGTAAGATCAATAAAATACTTCTTTTATTGATGGGGTTTAATTCACCCAGCACATGTATGCTTGATAGCACTATAAATGAGGTTACTTGCTTGCAGTGTTTAAAATGGATAACAAAAAGTCACAAAGTAAACCAGAAAACAACCTTCAGCTTGTCAGGCAATTAGCTAATGTTTTCTTAGCAAATAATTACCAAATACAAAGGCACAAAGTAAAGAATAAACTTTGCTGGTTAGGTTAACTTCTGCTTATTTTCCACGCCGATCTCAGCAGTGATTCTCCCTTGCTCACACACACAATCAGGTGCAGCCCTAATTACTATCAATGGACCAGCTGAAAGTCTTTGGCTGGCTGGCTGCTACTGTGTGAGCCCAAATCCTGCTTTAAGAGCTGTTTGCAGTGGAAATAAAGAACAAAGTTAGGTTTCTTTGTGATGGCTGATGTGTTTGCTCATAGAAAACTAGCAATAGCATTTAGATAAAGAACAGTCCATGTAAATAGTTTCATCTGCTGTATTTCCCCCTGCATCAACAATCATAGGGTCAATATCATACATTGGCACAGATGAGTCTTTCATTAAGGCACTATCATGAGAATGCTTATTCCCTTGCTGCCATTCTCTATTATAGATAGGGTCTGGATCAGTGTTCATACCTGAGCCTCTCCTGCTATCATTATTCCTCTCTGTATAGCCTGGCCAATATGTAATCCAATTCTGATGTCCAGCCTTCCAATCTTGATCCCTGGACACTGGATCTTCTCTCACATACCTTCTGGCCTTGGTCTGAAAGTCCCTTCCACATGCAGTCTTCTCTCTTCCAGGTAGCCACTGGTGATTCCTATCTCTGCCACTCCATTCCTCTGGCTGAATCCAGTCCAATGGACTCTGCTGGCCTTTGGAATACCTCCCAGTATGAGTACTGCCTTGGAATCTCCCAGACCTTCCAATGGCCTTTCTTCTCTTCCTTCCAGAGAGTTTCCTTCTCTCTCTATCTGCTTGGCTTGGCTTCTGTTTCTCCAGGTGATACTGGTGCTTGTAGCCGTTGCTGAAGCTCTCCCCCCTGTATCTCTTCCTGAAGCTGTTCTTGAAACTGTTGCTGAAACTGTTTCCTGAAGAATAATCTCTATTCTTATTCTTTCCTAATGTGTGCTGCTCCCTAACACAGCGCAGCTGTGTTGAATCAAGCCCTGCCCTTTGAGATGAGTGCTTAGGGATTACCTCATAGCTCTCTTGATTGCACACACATTCTCTCACTTCAGCCCCTCTCATGGCTGCTGGAAACCTGGTGCATTCTGGGACTGGTAGTCTTTTATGTGAAAACTCTGTTTTCTTGCTTCTACCAGAACTGACAGGTTGCTTGTTCAGAGTCACATCATCTTTTCTATAGCTCCTACCTGAGCTATGATAAGCTTCCTTATCACATACCCCCCTGCTTAAGTTATTACGGACTGGTTTTACTGGTAAAACTTCTTCTCTACAGTCCGTAATACGGGAAAGTGCATCCGCATTCTTGTGTAACTTCCCGGCACGATGTTCAACCTGAAAATCAAACGCCTGTAAGGCCATGTACCAGTGTGTCAACCTGGCATTGTGGTTCTTCATTTGCTGCAACCACTTAAGTGGGGCATGGTCCGTGACCAACTGGAACTTTCTCCCTGTAAGGTAAAACCTTAACGCCTCCACTGACCACTTGATAGCCAAACACTCTTTTTCTATCGTGGAATACTTTTGTTCAGCCAGTGACAACTTCCTGCTCAGGTACATCACAGGATGCTCCTCTCCATCATGGCACTGGGATAGGACTGCTCCTAGCCCTACATCCGATGCATCGGTTTGAACCAGAAAGGGTTTCTTGAAGTCTACTCCTTTCAGTACCGGTCCTGTACACAATTTTTCTTTTAATACTGAAAACGCTTTTTCAGCTTCTGGTGTCCACTTTATCTGGTTTGGACAATTCTTTCGCAGCATATCCGTGAAAATGGCACTTTTCTCTGCGAATTGCGGTATAAACCGGCGGTAGTATCCAATAAGTCCTAAGAAACTTCTTAGTTGTTTCTTGGTTGTTGGAGGAGGAAAATTCCTGATGCTATCTATTTTGCTTAATAGAGGTTTAATTTTTCCTCTTCCCACTAGGTGGCCTAGGTATTTTACCTCCCTATTTGCAAAGGCACACTTCTTCGGGTTTAAAGTGATTCCCGCTTGCTTCATAGAGCACAAGACTGCCCTGATCCTCTTCAAATGCTCCGCCCAGGTGTTACTATGGATTATGACATCATCCATGTATGCAAAAGCATAACTTTGGTGGGGTCGAAGTACCTGATCCACTAACCTTTGGCAGGTAGCCGCTGCTCCATGCAGTCCGAAAGGCATCCTCTTGAACTGGAAAAGGCCAACGGGGGTGCTGAACGCAGTTTTCGGCTTCGACTCCCTGGTGAGCGGGATTTGCCAATATCCTTTTGTCATATCAAGGGTGGTTAAGTATTGAGCCTGTCCCAGCTGGTCTAGCAGCTCCTCAATTCTTGGCATTGGATATGCATCAAAAACTGATATGGCGTTTACCTGCCGGAAGTCAATACAAAATCTTAAGGATCCATCAGGCTTCGGCACCAGGACTATGGGGCTATTCCAGGGACTCTTTGACTCCTCTATTACCCCCATGTCCAACATCTCCTGGACTTGTGCCACTACCTCCTGTCTTTTGGCTTCAGGCAAGCGGTATGGCCTTTGACGAACCAATTTCCCAGGTGGAGTTATTATTTCATGGGCCACCAAATGGGTCTCCCCAGGTATGGGTGTCAACACATCTGGGAATTCCTTAAGCAACTTCCTAATTTCTTCCTGTTGTACCATTGTCAGGTCCTCACCTATTTGGGGCTCTGATTTTTCTTTACAATCAGATACCTGGGGTCCCAAATCTTCCTCTTCACTCACTTCCCTCTCTCGGGGACAGGTGGCAGCTAAGCTTTTAACCCCTTTGACATCAGTAGAACCAAAACCTTTGGCTCCACGTTCAGAATTCTCTAGGGATGTGACCTCCTCCACAGGTGGAAAACCCAGCCTCTCACAGATCAATTGGGCAATTTTGTCTCCTGTCTTCACATGATACTCATTCTGTCCAAAGTTAAACAACAGAACTTTAATATTGCCCCTGTAATCGGGATCAATTACTCCCGCACCCACATCGATGAAATATTTAAGGGCTAATCCGGACCTTGGGGCTACTCTCCCATAACATCCAATTGGTATTTCCACTTGGAGACCGGTGTCAACCAGGGCTCTCCCTTGGCTAGGTACAGTCACATTTTCTATGCTGCATAGGTCAAACCCAGCAGACTGAGGGGTTGCCCGCTTAGGAGCTTGGGCCTTCTCAGAGACCTTATGGTACTTTAGGACGAATATCTGCTTTGGGGTAGCTTGGTCTTCTGGACGCTTAACCATCTTTTTAGCTGGGGTCTGAGGACTTCCAAATAAAGGCCCGGGAGCTACTACCATTAAACCTTCTCCCTCCTTCTTTCCTAGTCCTTCCACTAGACCCTGCTTAAATCTTGGCCAGTCTCTTCCTAGAACCAAATCAAAGGGTAGCCTAGGCACCACTGCTAATAGGACTTCCTCTTGTTTCCCTAGGCACTTAACCTTTAGCCTATAGGTGGGATATGATGATGCAGCACCATGAATGCATCTGATGTGAACTTGGCTTTCAGGGGTTCTAGGCACAAATCTTTCTTGGGCCTCTATCCTCTTCCAAAGCCTTTTTGACATCATACTCTGGTCTGCCCCAGAGTCTAATAATGCATTTGTGGTAATTCCTTGCACATCAACCATCAAAAGAAATCCTTCCTTGGGCTGTTTTAAATCCAGACCCATTAAACTAGTGTGTGTCTGGCATCTCTTCTCTAAGTGTCCCACTTTTCCACACTTGAAACATTTCTTTCTATTCCACTGTGTCATCTGGTTTGATACAGTACATTCATTTTCAGAAACATTCTTAATTATTCTCTTTTCTGATACAGCACATCTAGCCTCAGCATCCATCTTTAGAGGGCCACCCATTCTATGGCAAGCCTGCGTGGCTTCCAAGAATCTCTCTGCTAGCATGGTTGCCTCTCCAAGATTTTGGCAATTTTGCTGTATAAGAAAAACATTCAAATCTTTAGGTACCCCAAGCATAAATTGTTCCAGCATTATAATATCTAATAACATTTCTACTGTCTTTTGCTCAGGCTCCAACCATTTTACAGCTAAACTTCTGATTCTCTGACTCAGAGCCCTGGGTGTCTCACCCACTTTCAATGTAACAGCTCTAAACATTCGCCTATACTCTGAAATAGACAACCCTAGGCGATCTCTAATAGCTGCCTTTACATCCTTATAAATCAAAGCCTGGGCTGCTGGCATTGCTCTGTAAGCTGCTAGTGCCTCACCAGTTAATGAGGCTGCCAGCCTTACTGCCCACTGGGTCTCTGGCCATGCTAAAGCCTGTGCCACTCTTTCAAAAGACTCTAGAAAATCATCAACATTATCTTCTGGAGTTAATTTCCCAAAATTAAATGCCCCAATCCCTTGATTGAGTCCGACAGTGTCCACATGTGGTGCACCAGTACTAACTGCTGGTCTTGGATCTGTTCCACTTTGGCTCTGCAGCTGAACTAGAGCTTGCACCAGATCAAGCACTGGTTTCTGCTGTTCGATTAAGGCCTTCATAGCAGTGTCCTGGGCCTGCTGTGATAGCTCCTGCTGCTTGCAAAATTGGGCTGCCATCCACTGAGCCATCTCCCTCGGATCCATCTTGACCCCTGCAAGAAAAGAGAGAAAAAAAAAAACCAAAGAGCAGCACCTTCCAACCAGGTGTGGGTTTTTTTTTTTTTTTTCAGCTTTTTTTTTTTTTTTTTCCAATTACCCCCTGTGCTTACACACATCCACCACTAGACATGCCCAGGTACATATTACCTTGTCTCAGTGATGAATCCAGCTTTGCACAGAGTCTTTTCCTCTGGGACAGCTTCCTGGAACCACCACTTTTCCTCCAAAGTGCAGATGAGGGAAAGAAATCTTCTTACAGCTTTAAACTTGACTTTTATTTGTAATCCACAACAAGTAAATCCTCTTGGTGCAAAAGCAATCCGAAAAACTACGCCATTTGTCAGACGGCTGCCTAGGGTGAGAACTTACACAATCTTGACGATGCATATATTCATATGATTCTTGCAAGGTATTGTGGGTATTGTAGTTCATTCACTCCCAAACACAGCTGATGACAATAATTTGAGTTGTGAAACCAAGTGGTAAGATCAATAAAATACTACTTTTATTGATGGGGTTTAATTCACCCAGCACATGTATGCTTGATAGCACTATAAATGAGGTTACTTGCTTGCAGTGTTTAAAATGGATAACAAAAAGTCACAAAGTAAACCAGAAAACAACCTTCAGCTTGTCAGGCAATTAGCTAATGTTTTCTTAGCAAATAATTACCAAATACAAAGGCACAAAGTAAAGAATAAACTTTGCTGGTTAGGTTAACTTCTGCTTATTTTCCACGCCGATCTCAGCAGTGATTCTCCCTTGCTCACACACACAATCAGGTGCAGCCCTAATTACTATCAATGGACCAGCTGAAAGCCTTTAGCTGGCTGGCTGCTACTGTGTGAGCCCAAATCCTGCTTTAAGAGCTGTTTGCAGTGGAAATAAAGAACAAAGTTAGGTTTCTTTGTGATGGCTGATGTGTTTGCTCATAGAAAACTAGCAATAGCATTTAGATAAAGAACAGTCCATGTAAATAGTTTCATCTGCTGTATTTCCCCCTGCATCAACAATCATAGGGTCAATATCATACATTGGCACAGATGAGTCTTTCATTAAGGCACTATCATGAGAATGCTTATTCCCTTGCTGCCATTCTCTATTATAGATAGGGTCTGGATCAGTGTTCATACCTGAGCCTCTCCTGCTATCATTATTCCTCTCTGTATAGCCTGGCCAATATGTAATCCAATTCTGATGTCCAGCCTTCCAATCTTGATCCCTGGACACTGGATCTTCTCTCACATACCTTCTGGCCTTGGTCTGAAAGTCCCTTCCACATGCAGTCTTCTCTCTTCCAGGTAGCCACTGGTGATTCCTATCTCTGCCACTCCATTCCTCTGGCTGAATCCAGTCCAATGGACTCTGCTGGCCTTTGGAATACCTCCCAGTATGAGTACTGCCTTGGAATCTCCCAGACCTTCCAATGGCCTTTCTTCTCTTCCTTCCAGAGAGTTTCCTTCTCTCTCTATCTGCTTGGCTTGGCTTCTGTTTCTCCAGGTGATACTGGTGCTTGTAGCCGTTGCTGAAGCTCTCCCCCCTGTATCTCTTCCTGAAGCTGTTCTTGAAACTGTTGCTGAAACTGTTTCCTGAAGAATAATCTCTATTCTTATTCTTTCCTAATGTGTGCTGCTCCCTAACACAGCGCAGCTGTGTTGAATCAAGCCCTGCCCTTTGAGATGAGTGCTTAGGGATTACCTCATAGCTCTCTTGATTGCACACACATTCTCTCACTTCAGCCCCTCTCATGGCTGCTGGAAACCTGGTGCATTCTGGGACTGGTAGTCTTTTATGTGAAAACTCTGTTTTCTTGCTTCTACCAGAACTGACAGGTTGCTTGTTCAGAGTCACATCATCTTTTCTATAGCTCCTACCTGAGCTATGATAAGCTTCCTTATCACAAGCTATTGGGAGTACCTGGGGCCACTTCAGGTGAGTCTCCTGACAAAGTTTGGACATTTGGGCTTTTAAGGTACGGTTCATCCGTTCAACTTTCCCTGAACTCTGGGGTCTGTATGCAGTGTGAAGCTTCCATTGTATCTGCAAAGCTTTTGCTAACTGTTGAGTAATCTGAGAAACAAATGAGGGTCCATTGTCTGAACCTATTACTGCCGGGATTCCAAATCTAGGGACAATCTCCCTCATTAAAACTTTGGTGACTTCTCTGGCTTCCTCAGTTCTGGTTGGGAAGGCTTCTACCCACCCAGAGAAAGTACAAACTAATACTAGCAGGTAGTGATACCCATTGGCTTTTGGCATTTCAGTAAAGTCAATTTGTAGGTGGTGCATGGGGGTTACACCTCCTGACTGAACTCGGGGTGCCGGTGTGGGACCTTGTTTGGCATTATTTTTGGCACAGATTAAACACTGGCATGCTATTGAAGCTGATAGGGTTGCTAACATAGTGATGCAGAAGTGTGGTCTGAGTGCTTTTTCCATAGCACTTTTTCCATAGTGTGTGGCTTCATGGAAGGCTTTAACAAAAGCTGGGCACAACAATTCAGGGATTACTATACGTCCTGGGGGCTGACTGCCTTCTGATGGTGGCAGCTCAATCCACCCATCTTTCAGTACTCCATCTTCCTTGTTACAATAGTAATCTAATTCTTTGGTGGTATATCGTGGTGTCCATGAGTTCAAGGGTACTGGAAACAATGCTGCCTGTAATGGCATAGCTTGTGGCGAAATTTGTCCTGTCATGGCTGCTTGTCGTGCTGAGGCATCTGCAAACCTATTTCCTCGAGCAACTTCTCCTTTTCCTGCTTGATGTCCTCTGCAGTGCATAACAGCTACACGAGTTGGGGCCCATACTGCATCAAGTAACATTAATATCTCTGGGCCATACTTGACTGATTTTCCTCCGGATGTGATGAGCCCTCGTTCTTTATAGAGAGCTCCATGGGCATGTAGGGTAGTGAAGGCATACTTTGAGTCTGTATATACATTTAACACAAGTTTTGCACCTAACAGCAGTGCTCGAGTAAGTGCTATCAATTCTGCTTTCTGGGCTGATGTACCTGAGGCTAGAGCTGATGACTCAACGACTTCATGTTGAGTGACTACTGCATATCCGGCGCAGCGTCGTCCATTGATGATGAGACTGCTTCCATCTACGTAATAAATTTGGTCAGGATTATCTATGGGCACATCTGTTAGGTCAGGTCGACTTGAGAAGACAGTGTCCATGACTTCTATACAGTCATGTTCTGGGGGTTCTTCACTGATAGGTATCAATGTGGCTGGGTTTAAGGCATGGCTCACTTCTAGTTGTATCTGTGGATTTTCACATAACATGCTTTGGTATTTCAACATTCGGGAATTGGTGAGCCAATGATTTGCTTTTTGTTCCATAAGGGCAAGGACTGCGTGTGGCACGGTGACTCGTAGATTCTGTCCTAGTGTGAGCTTGTCTGCTTCACTCACTAACAATGCTGTGGCTGCAACTGCTCTCAGGCAAGGTGGCCAACCTTTGGCCACAGTGTCCAATTGTTTTGATAGGTATGCTACAGGTCGCTCCCAGTTTCCCAATTTCTGAGTTAACATGCCTAAGGCATTTCCCTGTGCTTCATGTACGAACAAGTGAAAAGGCTTATGAACATCTGGTAATCCAAGAGCTGGTGATGATATCAATTCTTCCTTTAACGTCTTGAAGGCTGTATCCTGCTCAGGTCCCCACTCCAGTGGCTATTTTTCTTCTCCTTTTGTGGCTTCATACAATGGTTTGGCGATTTGAGTAAACTTGGGAATCCAAATTCGGCAATATCCTGCCGCTCCCAGAAAGGCTCTGACTTGCTTTCTGGTAGTTGGGGTTGGAATTCTGCATACTGCTTCTTTCCTTTCTCTGACTAACTTTCGGCTTCCTTGGGTTATACGAAAGCCCAAGTATTTTACTTCTTTTTGGCATAGTTGTGCTTTTGCTCTGGAAAATTTATATCCAGCTTCATCTAGTAACTGCAGGAGGTCTTTAGTGGCTTGTATACATTCACTTTCTGATACAGCAGCTATCAGCAGATCGTCCACGTATTGGAGAAGCACTCTCTTCCCCAGGGCCACTGGATAGCTTGAAAGGTCTTGATTTAGTGCAGCACTAAAGATGGTAGGCGAATTCTTGAATCCTTGGGGTAATCGTGTCCAGGTAAGTTGGCCCCCTCTACCAGAGATGGGGTCCTGCCACTCGAATGCAAATAATATCTGACTTACAGGGGCTAATCTTATGCAAAAGAATGCATCTTTTAAATCTAGAACAGTGAAGTGGGTAGCTTCAGCAGGAATCAGTCCTAGAAGGGTGTAAGGATTTGGCATGACAGGATGTATAGTCTCAACTGCTTCATTCACTCTTCTTAGATCTTGCACTGGGCGATAGTCATCTGTTCCAGGCTTTTTCACTGGCAGGAGTGGAGTGTTCCATGGGGATTGACATACTTTTAGTAGGCCATGTTCTAGTCATCTTTGCAGGTGGCGGTGGATGCCTTCAATTGCAGCTCTTGGGAGAGGGTATTGCTTAACATGTACTGGTGTAGCACTAGGCTTAAGGGTTACAATTACTGGAGCTATATGTTTGGCTAGGCCTGGAGGACTTCCTTCTGCCCATACTCCAGGTGGGGCATCAATACTTTTCAAAGTTTGTTCAAAATAGGTGTCTTGGACGGAATCATCACTGTAATATCTCCATTCTTCTTCTCGGAACTGTAAGTAGCATCATTCCTGCTGGTTTGGTTTGAGAATTTACTGTCATTTGCATTTCTCCTCTTTCAGTAAAGGATATTTGGGCTTGTAGCTTGGCTAACATATCTTGTCCCAGTAGTGGCACTGGACATTCAGGCATGTAAAGGAATTGATGAGTTATTTGTTGTCCTCCTAGACTGCATATGCGATTCTGAAGAAAAGATTTTGTAGCTTTGGCACCAGTTGCTCCTACAATAGTGACTGCTTTTGTAGAAAATGGGGCTATCTTCTTGTCTACTACTGAATGTTCTGCTCCAGTATCAACCTTAAAGTTCATAACTTGGTCTCCTATTTGTATTCCGACCATAGGCTCCTGGAGACCTAAAGCAAATTCGGAGCCCGGTCTGTCCTAATCCACGTCATCATCATCATGGCCTGTCGTAGCCAATGCTTGCACGGCTTCTCCTCTTTCTCGCTGGTATTGCTCTCGATTGGCTCCTCCGCGATTTCGGGGACGGCCTCGTCTTTCTTCTCTCCATTGATGATTGTCTTCGTCATCTTGATGGGCGTCTTCGAGTTGCGGGCATGCATCTCTCCAATGTCCCTCCTCCTTGCAGTAGGCACATTGGTTCCTGCCTAGCTGGGGCCGGCCTCCACCTCGGCCCCACCCCCTTCCTCTACTCCGTCGATTAGGGGTACCTCCCCTTTTCTGTTCAACTATGGCCGCAGCCAAAAAATCCGCTTTCTTCTTCATCTTTCGATCACATTCTCTCTGCTTTTCATTATCACGATTCACATATACTTTATGAGCGACTTCCAGTAACTGAGTTGTATTCATGCCCGCAAACCCATCTAATTTTTGTAATTTACGTCTGATATCTGGTTGAGACTGATTTACAAAAGCAGAATTCACCATGCATAAGCTTCCCGGTGCATCAGGATCATAGGGAGTATACATTCTATATGCTTCAGTTAATCTTTCATGAAATTCTGCTGGGCTCTCATCTATACCTTGGATAACTCCTGCAACTTTAGAAAGGTTCATAGCTTTCTGGCCCCCCCTTTTCAGGCCTTGTATAAAGCCTTGGCGAAAACGGGCTAGGGCTCTGGATCCTCTTTCTGTATTTGGATCCCATCGGGGGTCTTCATTTGGGAATTCTCTCTGGGCTGCTTCCCGATTATCTATTCTTTCCTCCCCTGCTTCTGGAGCTACAGGGTTATCCGCCAGCCAATCTATAGCTGCTTTTCTAATTCGTGTCCGCTCCTCTGTGGTAAATAAGGTAGACAGGAGCTGGCGACAATCTGCCCATGTTGGTTGGTGAGTTTCCATAATAGTATTCACTAACTCTGTAAGCTCTTGGGGTTTATTGGTATAGGAGGCATAATGTGTCCTCCAATTTAACAAATCAGTGGTAGAGAAGGGGACATACACATAATTTAGGGGTCCCGCCACCACCTCATTATCTTCATTTCTTATGGGTATTCCCGGGACTTGCCGTAAAGGCATCATTTTGGCAGTAGATGTCTTTTGGGATCTGAGAGATATTTTCGTAACTTTCCTGTCAGGGGTTATTTTCTTCTTTTCTTCGTGCTTTACTTTAGATTTACTTTTCACTGGCGAGCTAACACTGGCAGCCACTTTTACACTGTCAGTATCACTCGGGGAATTCTCAGCTTCTTCCTTCTCTGTTTCTGTATCTGATTCTCCTTTTTCTGTCTCGGTAGAATCATCTTCTTCAATTAAAGGGAGCTCATCTTCCTGCTCTTTGGGTAATGGCTCAGGGGTTGGGTCCCGTTCCTGCTGTCTCCGGGGCTCTAGGGCAGGACGTGGGGCTACTCTCACTGGGCGCTGGGTTTGGGGCTGTCGGGTGATCACTTCTGGGGAATCAGGATCTACCAGGATGGGTTTCTTCCTGGACTTTTCACCTTTCCCTTTCTTTCTAGGCTGTTCTATTTTCTGACTATAGTCTGTCTTTGCTAACATTATTCTGCACTGTTCTTCATAACAGCGCTTCGCCCAAGGGGGCGGATCTTCACAGATACTTAACCAGGAATCTATATAGGGGTACTGATCGGGGTGCGCTATTCGCACTCTACGGTGCACTAACTGAATAATTCCTACATTAAATGTTCCCTCTCGGGGCCAGGTAGGGTCTAGATCGGGCCACTCCCTAGTACACAATCTGTAAACGGGCTGCAGTCATTTTAATACCATAGTCTCCGGAATATCCTTCTTTAAAATGTGCGATCATACATTCTAATGGAGTGTTCCTAGTAGACCCCGCCCCTCCCATTTCGATGTGTGCGCGCAACAACAGACAGAAGGGAAAAGGAGGGCGGACCGTGGGTAAGGGGTCCTCACGGTCCTGGAAACGTATAAGGAAAACAAATAACAAGACAAGACGACAATCGCTTCCCCCTTTTTACGACCTGAACGCGGTCGCCCGGTCAGGAAATGCGTTACTCAGGGGTCCGCCTTCACTTGGTCCGTGCTGCCAGATCTCTCATTCACACTTCATTCACTCAATCATGCTAGCAACGTATCCCAGAATGCATTCATTTCTATCTATTCTGACTAGTCTCAAGCAAGTTTCAAATACTAGAAAGACGAGGGTTTCACCCTGCTTCTCTTACGCAGGGGTACTCGGCCCGTCTTTGAGAGGTGATCAAGCTCTCTTACCAAGTTCCAAGTTCCAAGTTCAAGCAAGATTCAAATGGTCATACAAGATTCAAGTGGCAGTACTGCTCTTTCTTATCTGTCTAGACGTACAAAATCAAAACTCTACTCACCGGATCCGGTCCTCAAACTTCCCAAGCAGGCGCATGAGTTGGACCTCGGACTCCCTCACTCGGGTTCGAGGTGTTGGCTCCAGCCGGGTCCGGCACCCGCCGAGGTCCGACCAGCTCCCTCCGATACAAGGGACCGGCGGCGCCAGGGAGCAGCCCCCGTCGGAAAGGCGCGATCCCGGCAGGACCAAACCTATAGAGGCGGAAAGTCGTGGTATATTGCCCTATATACACTCTGATTCCACAACTTCCCAGCCAACGCACCAAGAATATGTAGCAGCAGAGCACAGACAAACCAATAATACCAGGAGTCTGTTCAGAAGGTCCAAATCATTTATTTGTGCACAAGTCTCAAGCAAAGACAATTTCAAAATGGCTGAGCGATGTTCTCTGGCAATACAACAACTTTTATAGATTTTTACTCCATTCTAGGTATAGAAAAGCATTTCATTGGTCCCGGTAACCTCCCGTACCTCCCGTACCCCTTCTATTGGTTCCGGTACTGATATGATTATCCAATTATGTTCTTTGAGTGGGCTCAGCACCTGCTCACCCCCCTTCTAGTCCCAATTACAATGGCCAGTTCATCAACTTGTTACTTTCCTACTTCCAAGGCCATTCAGCTAGTTAGTACGTGTAGGGAAGCAGGGCTCTGTAACCTTTCTATCAGCAGTTTTAATTAAATCCCTTACAGCTGTGTTCTCTTATCAGTGAGCATTTAAACATATTTTCTGTATTTTTCCAAGTTTCAATCCTGCTTGTCTAAGCTAATTCAATACTTTACTGAGTTCTAATTCTATAATAGCAGCATGTTCGGGGATGTGCACTTCCTATGGGCCTCTCCACATGCTTCATTTACAGGTCAAGGTTTGATTCCACAACTTCCCGGCCAACGCACCAAGGAATATGTAGCAGCAAAGCGCAGACAAACCAATGATACCAGGAGTCTGTTCAGAAGGTCCAAATCATTTATTTGTGCACAAGTCTCAAGCAAGTCAATTTCAAAATGGCTGAGCAAAGTTTGCAAGCATTACAACAACTTTTATAGACTTCTGTTCCATTCTAGGTATAGAAAAACATTTCATTGGTCCCGGTAACCTCCCGTACCTCTCGTACCTCTTCTATTGGTCCCGGTACTGATAAGTTTCTCCAATTATGTCCCTTCTGTGGGCATGACACCTGCCTGCCCCCCTTCTAGTCCCAATTACAATGGTCAGTTCATCAACTTGTTACTTTCACACTCTCAAGGTTATGGGACCAATTTGTGCGTGCAGAAGAGCAAGGTTCTGTAACTCATCTGTCAGCACTCCTCATTATTTCTCTGCAAATGTACTTTTTTCTTATCAGTAACTTTTAAACATGTCTTTTCTGTATTTTTCCATTTCTTAGTTCTGCAGTTCTGCTTACCTAAGCTAATTCAATACTTCTACTGAGTTCTATCTTACAATAGCAGCATGTTGGGGGATGTGCAATCCTATATGCCTCTCCACAGGCCTCATTTACAGGTCAAGCTAGCCATGCTGGCCTGCCTATGTCAGACACCGTGGATCACAGGCCTGCACCTGCCACGCCACCGGTCCCTTGTATCGGAGGGAGCTGGTCGGACCTCGGCGGGTGCCGGGCCCGGTTGGAGCCAACGCCTCGAACCCGAGTGAGGGGAGTCCGAGGTCCAACTCATGCGCCTGCTTGGGAAGTTTGAGGACCGGATCCGGTGAGTATAGTTTTGATTTTGGGTCTAGACAGAAATAGAAAGAGCAGTACTGCCATTGGAATTTGGAATTTGTAATCTCGAGATATTGGGAATTGGTAAGAGAGCATGATCAACTCTCAAGGAAGAGCCGAGTAGCCTGGCATGGGAATTCGCTGGGTGAAACCCTCATCCTTTTTGTAATTGGGAAAAGACTAGTCAGAACAGATAGAAACGAATGCATTCTGGGATACGTTGCTAGCATGATTGTGTGAACGAAGTGTGAATGAGAGGTCTGGCAGCACGGACCAAGTGAAGGCGGACCCCTGATTAGCGCATTTCCTGACCGGGCGACCGCGTTCAGGTCGCGAAAAGGGGGAAGCGATTGTCGTCTTGTCTTGTTATTTGTATTCCCTATACGTTTCCAGGGCCGTGAGGACCCCTTACCCACGGTCCGCCCTCCTTTTCCCTTCTGTCTGTTGTTGCGCGCACACATCGAAATGGGAGGGGCGGGGTCTACTAGAAACACTCCATTAGAATGTATGATCGCACATTTTAAAGAGGGATATTCAGGAGATTATGGTATTAAAATGACAGCAGCCCGTTTGCAGATTTTGTGTACTAGGGAGTGGCCCGATCTAGACCCCATCTGGCCCCGAGAGGGAACGTTCACTGTAGAGATTATTCAGTCAATACATCGTAGAGTGCGGGTAGCGCACCCCGATCAGTACCCCTATATAGATTCCTGGTTAAGTATTTGTGAAGATCCGCCCTCCTGGGCGCAGCGCTGTTATGAGGAACAGTGCAGAATAATGTTAGCTAAAACAGATTCTAGACAGAAAACGGAACAGCCTAGAATGAAAGAGCAGGATAAGAAAGCCAAGAAGAAACCCATTTTGGTAGATCCTGATTCTCCAGAAATAGTCCTCAGGCAGCCCCGAACCCCAGGTCCAGTAAGAGTAGCCCGGCGTCGTCCTGCCCCAGAACCCCAGAGACGGCCAGAGCTGAGGCGGGACCCAACCCCTGACCCCCCTCCTCCTGGAGGAGAGAAAGAGGAAGAATTAGTGGAAAGAGAAGTGGAGGACGTAAAAAGTGAGTCAGAAGCGGAGATAGAAGAAGGAGAAAGAGAGAATTCCCCAGAAGAGGAGGAGGACAGTGTACAAATAATCGAGAAAGCCAGCGCTAGCACTAGCACGCCAGTGAAAGAGAAACCCAAAGCAAAACCTGTTGAGAAAAAGAAAGCGACTCCTGCAAAGGCAACGACAATAACCCTTAGATCCCAAATGACGCCTGGGACAGCCAAACTGTTTCCCTTAAGGCAAGTCCCGGGAGTGCCCGTAAAGAATGATAATGATGAAGTGGTAGCGGGACCCTTAACTTATGTGTATATTCCTTTCTCTACAACTGATTTATTAAATTGGAGGTCGCACTATGCCTCCTATACTAGTAAGCCCCAGGAGCTGACAGAATTAGTAACTAGTATTATGGAAACTCACCAACCCACTTGGCCAGATTGCCGTCAGCTCCTGACCACCCTATTCACTACAGAAGAACGAGCGAGAATTAGAAAAGCAGCTATTGAATGGATGGCAGAAAACCCTGCAGCTCCGGCACAGGGACAGAATATAATAGACCGTAGGGAAGCAGCTCAGAGAGAATTCCCGAATGAAGACCCCCAATGGGATCCAAATACAGATGAAGGATCCACAGCCCTAGCCCGTTTTCGCCAAGGCTTTTTACAAGGCCTGAGAAGGGGGGGCCAAAAAGCTATGAACCTTTCCAAAGTCACAGGAGTTATCCAAGGGATAGATGAGAGCCCAGCAGATTTTTATGAGAGATTAACTGAAGCTTACAGAATGTATACTCCCTATGATCCCGAGGCACCAGGAAGTTTATGTATGGTGAATTCTGCTTTTGTAAACCAGTCTCAACCAGACATTAGACGTAAATTACAGAAATTAGAAGGGTTTGCGGGCATGAATGCAACACAGTTATTGGAAGTCGCTCATAAAGTGTATGTGAATCGTGATACTGAAAGACAGAGAGAATGTGATAGAAAGATGAAGAAGAAAGCTGATTTTTTGGCTGCGGCCATAGTTGAAAAGAAAAGGGGAGGTGTCCCTAGTCGAAGGAGCAGAGGAAGAGGGCGGGGTCAAGGCGGAGGCCGGACCCAGAGACTAGGCGTGAACCAATGCGCCTATTGCAGAGAGGAAGGACATTGGAGAGATACGTGCCCGCAACTCGAAGACGCCCAGCAAGATGACGACAACGATCATCAGTGGCGAGAAGAAAGACGAGGCCGTCCTCGAGGCCGAGGAGGAGCCAATCGAGAACAATTCCAGCGAGAGAGAGGAGGAGGAGCCATTCAAGCATTGGCCACACAAGCCCATGACGAAGATGACGTGGATTAGGACAGACCGGGCTCCAAGTTTGCTTTAGGTCTCCAGGAGCCTATGGTCGGAATACAAATAGGAGACCAAATTATGAACTTTATGGTTGATACTGGAGCAGAGCATTCAGTAATAGACAAAAAGATAGCCCCATTCACTACAAAAGCAGTCATCATTATAGGAGCAACTGGTGCCAAAGCTACAAAGTCTTTTCTTCAAAACCGAATATGCAGTCTAGGAGGACAGCAAGTAACTCATCAATTCCTTTACATGCCCGAATGTCCAGTACCACTACTGGGACGAGATATGCTAGCCAAGCTTCAAGCACAGATATCTTTCTCTGAACAAGGAGAAATGCAAATGACAGTAAATTCCCAAGCCAAGCCAGCAGGAGTAATGCTGCTGACAGTTCCCCGAGAAGAAGAATGGAGATATTACATTGATGATTCTGTCCAAGATACCTATTTTGAACAAACTTTAAAGAACATTCATGCACCACCTGGAGTATGGGCAGAAGGCAGTCCCCCAGGCCTAGCCAAGCATATAGCTCCAGTGATTGTAACCCTCAAGCCTAGTGCTACACCAGTGCACGTCAAACAGTACCCTCTCCCAAGAGCCGCAATTGAAGGCATCCATCGCCACCTACAGAGATTGCTCGAATATGGCCTATTAAAAGTATGTCAATCCCCATGGAACACCCCACTTTTGCCAGTAAAGAAACCTGGGACAGATGATTATCGCCCAGTGCAAGATTTGAGAAGAGTAAATGATGCAGTTGAAACTATACATCCAGTTGTACCCAATCCTTACACTCTTCTAGGACTGATACCTGCTGAAGCTACCCATTTCACTGTACTGGATTTGAAAGATGCATTCTTTTGCATAAGATTAGCCCCTGTAAGCCAAATATTGTTTGCATTCGAATGGCAGGACCCCATCTCTGGAAGAGGGGGCCAACTCACCTGGACAAGGTTACCCCAAGGATTCAAGAATTCACCTACCATCTTTAGTGCTGCACTAAATCAAGACCTTTCAAGCTATCCAGTAGCCCCGGGGAAGAGAGTGCTTCTTCAATACGTGGATGATCTGTTGATAGCTGCCGTATCAGAAAGAGAATGTATATTAGCCACCAAAGATCTCTTGCAGTTACTAGATGAAGCTGGATACAAAGTTTCCAGAGCCAAAGCACAGCTATGTCAAAAAGAAGTGAAATACTTGGGTTTTCGTATTACCCAAGGAAGCAGAAGATTAGGCAGAGAAAGAAAAGAAGCAGTATGCAGAATTCCAACTCCAACAACCAGAAAGCAGGTCAGAGCCTTTCTGGGAGCGGCAGGATATTGCCGAATCTGGATACCCAACTTTGCCCAAATTGCCAAACCACTGTATGAAGCCACGAAAGGAGAAGAGAAGTCACCGCTGGAGTGGGGACTTGAGCAAGATACAGCCTTCCAGAAGTTAAAAGAAGAATTGATGTCATCACCAGCACTTGGACTACCAGATGTCCACAAACCTTTCCACTTGTTTGTACATGAAGCACAGGGAAATGCCCTAGGCATGTTGACTCAGAAATTAGGAAATTGGGAGCGACCTGTAGCCTACCTTTCGAAACAATTGGACCCTGTGGCCAAAGGATGGCCACCTTGCTTGAGAGCAGTTGCAGCTACAGCGCTACTAGTGAGTGAAGCAGACAAACTCACACTAGGACAGAACATACGAGTCACTGTGCCACATGCAGTCCTTGCCCTTATGGAACAAAAAGCAAATTATTGGCTCACCAATTCCCGAATGTTGAAGTACCAGAGCATGTTATGTGAAAACCCACAGATACAACTTGAAGTGAGCCATGCCTTGAACCCAGCCACCTTGATACCCATTAGTGAAGAACTCCCAGAACATGACTGTATCGAAGTCATGGAAACTGTGTTTTCCAGTCGACCTGACTTGACAGATGTGCCCATAGACAATCCCGACCAGATCTATTATGTTGATGGGAGCAGTCTCATCCTTGATGGACGACGCTGTGCCGGATATGCAGTCGTCACTCAACATGAAGTAGTTGAATCATCAGCTCTAGCCTCAGGCACATCAGCCCAGAAAGCCGAATTGATAGCACTCACCAGAGCATTGTTGTTAGGAGAAAAACTTGTGCTAAATGTATATACAGATTCCAAATATGCCTTCACTACCTTGCATGCCCATGGAGCTCTCTATAAAGAAAGAGGACTCATCACATCCGGAGGAAAATCAGTCAAATATGGTCCCGAGATATTGATGTTACTTGATGCAGTCTGGGCCCCAACACGTGTAGCTGTCATGCATTGCAGAGGACATCAAGCAGGGAAAGGAGAAGTTGCTCGAGGAAATAGATTTGCAGATGCCTCAGCACGACAAGCAGCTATGACAGGACAGATTGCCCCACAAGCTATGCCAATGCAAGCAGCATTGTTTCCAGTACCCTTGAATCTATGGACCCCACGATATACCACCAAAGACTTAGATTACTATTGTGACAAAGAAAATGGAGTATTGAAAGACGGATGGATTGAGCTGCCACCAGAAGAGGGCAGTCAACCTCCAGGACGAATAGTAATTCCTGAACTGTTAGGACCATCCTTTGTCAAAGCTTTCCACGAAGCCACCCACTATGGAAAGAGTGCTATGGAGCAAGCGCTCAGACCACATTTCTACATCCCTCTGATGACAACCATATCAGCCTCAGTAGCACGTCAATGTGTAACTTGTGCCAAAAATAATGCCAAGCAAGGCCTTATTACAGCACCCCGAGTTCAGTCAGGAGGTGTCACCCCCATGCACAACCTCCAAGTTGATTTTACCGAAATGCCAAAAGCCAATGGATACCATTACCTACTAGTATTAGTTTGTACTTTCTCTGGGTGGGTAGAAGCCTTCCCAACCAGAACGGAGAAAGCCCGAGAAGTTACCAAAGTCTTAATGAGAGAGATTGTCCCCAGATTTGGAATCCCAGCAGTAATAGGGTCAGACAATGGACCCTCATTTGTCTCCCAAGTTACTCAGCAGTTAGCAAAAGCTTTGCAGATACAGTGGAAACTCCACACTGCATACAGACCCCAGAGTTCAGGGAAAGTTGAGCGAATGAATCGTACGTTGAAAGCCCAAATGTCCAAGCTTTGTCAGGAGACACACTTGAAATGGCCTCAAGTGCTCCCCATAGCTTTACTCAGAATACGCTCAGCCCCTGTAAAGTCAACAGGATTTTCCCCTTTTGAAGTTTTGTATGGTAAACCCCCACCAATAGTGCAGGGAGTCAAAGGAAGTTTAGCCCAGATTGGTTCAGAAGTAACCAGACAAGAACTCCTAGCTCTTAGTTTTGTTCTGCAGACTCTCCATACGTGGATCCAAGACCAGTTGCCTATCAACTTGACGGAACCCTTGCATCCCTACCAACCTGGAACTTCGGTGTGGATCAAAGATTGGAAGAAGATACCGTTGGAACCCCATTGGAAGGGACCGTACACCGTCATCCTGTCTACCCCAACTGCAGTAAAGGTAGCCGAGATCGACGCCTGGATCCACCACAGCAGAGTCAAGCCCGCCGCCGATCCTGAACCAGAGCGGTGGACAGCAGAGCAGCACCCTGATGTACCCTTGCGAGTTACTCTGAGACGGCAACCAGCAGCATAGACACTTCATCTCAAGTGCTTTGCAGTAGCCAAGTCTTTCGAAGAGGATTGCTGTTTTCCATGCAGCAACAGTTCTGTTTCAACGAACCCAATTTGTGTATGATTTGACACACTACTTTGAGACTACATTGACTAAGCCAGACTTCACAAGCCAACTGAATTGCTAAGTTGGTTAATGTGTGCTGGACATCTTGAGGATCTTCAATCAACACTCAGCACCCGTTAAATTGCTTCATTAGCAAAGGGGACAAAGAATAATAGACCGTCGTGATCAAGATCAGCAAGCTGAGGATTCAGAAGAACTCCAATCAACATCAACATGTATCTTTGTTTTTGCTTTGCCTTGGTTGCCTTCTTTGGAGGTTTTGAACAGACTTATGCTCTACCTCCATGCACTGCTTGCATTACTTCTACTAGAACTGGACTGAAAGTAACTCAGACTTTGCTTTACCATTCTTACTATACCTGCAAGGGAACAATAACTCGGTGTATCTATAACACCACTGAACTAAATGTTTGCACTCATGGCAAAATCAAAGCATGCTATAATCCGCATCAGAATCCATCCTATTACACGTTGGAAATAAGATGGAAGGATGCAGATGGACCTATATTAGCTGCTACACCACCACTTAAGGACATTACTAAACCTGCTGTTTTGAATTTTGATGCATGTAATGCTATTAATAGAGATAGTCAGTCCACCTGTGGTACATGGGAGAAAGCGTATCGAAATGACCATAAGTATATGTGTCCAGAAGGTGCCACAAATTGGTGGAAGTGTACAGGTAAAACAGGATCAGGGTATAGTACTGCTACAGCGGCAGATTACTATTGCCCGTATTGGGGATGTGTTTTTTATGCTACTTGGAACACTGGTATAACTAATGAGAAAATAGATAAGCGGATGGCTACTCTAACCAAGCCAACCACAAATGATAAATGTCAGAAAGATGCTTGCAACCCCTTACATTTGCGTGTACATAATCCCCATGCATGGAAACAAGGATATAAGTTTGGTTTACGTATTGCTGGAGGAGCAATAGATCCAGGGACCATTGTGTATATCAGATTGAATACTCAAGCCCACAAGTCATCTAAATATCATATTCATAATACCTTTTATGAAGCTATGCATGTAAATAAGTTTGAGATCCCTCACCCTTCACAGAATTTGTTTCTAGAATTAGCCGGAGCAGTAGTATCTAGTCTTAAGATCACAGATTGTTATTTCTGTGGCGGAACCCAAATGGGAGACCAATGGCCCTGGGAAGCCCAAGAATTGAATTATTTCATGATTTACAATCAGACTGAATTACATAAGACAACCAGTGAATGGGTGTTAGCGCACTCAATCGTTGGACGTCTTTGCTTTGCCAGAACTGGACCCCAGTTCACCCAAAAGGTAGGACAGCTGGTCTGTCTTAGCCAGAAATACTATAATGCCACGACTAAAAAGACAGCATGGTGGTCAGGAATCAGACATCCTGAACCTCCTAACCCATTAGCTAGATTTCCTGAACTTGCAGGTCTATGGACTAACCTTGCCAAAGTCCAAGCCTGGCAAGCCCCACCTGGCCTATATTGGATCTGTGGAAACCGAGCATATGCGCAACTCCCGCCACAATGGGGAGGAGCATGTGTCTTAGGAACCATCAGACCTTCTTTCTTCCTGTTAAACACTGAACATGGAGAACAATTAGGATACCCTGTATACACTACCCACAAACACAAAGGAGCATCAAGACAGAAAAGAGAGGCCTTACAGATAGGCAAGTGGGAGAAGTGGCAAGGTGATGATTGGCCACCAGAAAGAATTATTGAATATTATGGACCTGCCACTTGGAATGATGATGGTATGTATGGTTATCGTACCCCAATTTATATGATCAATCGTATTATTCGCTTACAAGCAGTAGTTGAAATAATAACCAATGAAACTAGTCATGCTCTCACGCTCTTAGCTAGACAAAGCACTCAGATGCGCACTGCCATATACCAGAATCGCCTAGCACTTGATTATTTGCTAGCAGCTGAAGGAGGAGTATGTGGTAAGCTGAATTTAACTAATTGCTGTTTGAAAATAGATGATAAAGGTCAAGTAGTTGAAGAAATTGCTAAAGATATGCAAAGACATGCTTATGTGCCAGTACAGACTTGGCACGCATTGAAATTTCCTAACTGGTTTGCTAACCTTTTCTCTTGGCTGGGAGGATTTAAGACTTTCATTGTTTTAGTACTAATTCTTGTTGCTGTTATCCTCTGCTTACCATGTTTAATCCCATGTTGTATGCGTTCCATTCATAGTGCTATTGATAGTACAGTAGAGCGGAAGACCGCAACTAAAATAATGGCTTTATACAAAGCTAGCCCTAGTAAGAATCCTTTAATCAGGATGTGATTCTTCTAAAAGTGATTTAATTCTCACACCTTATTGAGTAATAGGGTGAGATTAATCAAAGGGGGGAATGTGGCAGGTGCAGGCCTGTGATCCACGGTGTCTGACATAGGCAGGCCAGCATGGCTAGCTTGACCTGTAAATGAGGCCTGTGGAGAGGCATATAGGATTGCACATCCCCCAACATGCTGCTATTGTAAGATAGAACTCAGTAGAAGTATTGAATTAGCTTAGGTAAGCAGAACTGCAGAACTAAGAAATGGAAAAATACAGAAAAGACATGTTTAAAAGTTACTGATAAGAAAAAAGTACATTTGCAGAGAAATAATGAGGAGTGCTGACAGATGAGTTACAGAACCTTGCTCTTCTGCACGCACAAATTGGTCCCATAACCTTGAGAGTGTGAAAGTAACAAGTTGATGAACTGACCATTGTAATTGGGACTAGAAGGGGGGCAGGCAGGTGTCATGCCCACAGAAGGGACATAATTGGAGAAACTTATCAGTACCGGGACCAATAGAAGAGGTACGAGAGGTACGGGAGGTTACCGGGACCAATGAAATGTTTTTCTATACCTAGAATGGAACAGAAGTCTATAAAAGTTGTTGTAATGCTTGCAAACTTGGCTCAGCCATTTTGAAATTGACTTGCTTGAGACTTGTGCACAAATAAATGATTTGGACCTTCTGAACAGACTCCTGGTATCATTGGTTTGTCTGCGCTTTGCTGCTACAAGTACGTGTAGGGAAGCAGGGCTCTGTAACCTTTCTATCAGCAGTTTTAATTAAATCCCTTACAGCTGTGTTCTCTTATCAGTGAGCATTTAAACATATTTTCTGTATTTTTCCAAGTTTCAATCCTGCTTGTCTAAGCTAATTCAATACTTTACTGAGTTCTAATTCTATAATAGCAGCATGTTGGGGGATGTGCACTTCCTATGGGCCTCTCCACATGCTTCATTTACAGGTCAAGCTAGTTAGGCCTGCTTGCTTATGTCAGACACTGTGGATCACAGGCCTTCACCTGCCACATTTATAGTCTCTGTATCATAATTCCTAGGCAGAGTACAATGAACCCAAGACATTTTTTATACTGCCTTATCATTTCAGTCAAAGTGGTTTACACTGAAACTTGCTAATGTAATTAAACAGATTGATAACTTGGATTTTTCTGAGGCAATGGAGAGTTAAGTGACTTGCCCAAGGCCACAAGGAGTGCTGGTGGGAATTGAATCCTGGTCTCTTGGTTCCCAAGCCAGTGCTCTAACCATTAGGCTATTCCTCCACAATACAATACACACATAAAACATAACATCAAAGTTAAAGCAAAGATTAAAAAGTTGGTCTCTTCCTGTTATTTCTTGTGTCAATCTCTCCTCCCCCCTCTCTCAGTTAGTTTCTTCATTACCTCCAGTAGGTCAGGCTCCTCCCCCTCTTTCTCTATTGGCCTCCTCCTGTTATTTCCAATGTCTCAGTCTCCCCTCCCCCTGTTGGTCTCTTCCAGATAGTTCCTGTGTGTCAGTCTCCTCCCCTCCTCTCTGTTAGTTTCCCCTGTTACCTCCAATAGGTCAGGCTCCTCCTCCAACCCTTTCTCTATTTATCTTTATTCACATCGTTTGATAAACCGCCCAGGCCGAAGCGTCAGGGCAGTGTACAATACAAAAGGGGTAGGCTACTGAAAAACAAAGTCTGAAAAGAACACCAAATGATAATAGGACAGGGAGAGACAGTCAGTCAGGTAGAGAACAGAAAAGGCCCAGAGGGACAGGAGGATGGGGGAAGGGAGGGAGAGAGGAAGGTAAAAGAGGACGTATGGGGAGATATCATGGAGGGTGGGGGGGTGCAACTGGGGGACGAGGCACCAGAGACAGGGGGAGGGAGGTCAAAAGCCTGACAAAAGAGATGGGGTTTTGAGGAGAGTCTTAAAGCGGGGATAGGATAGTTCGGTACGAAGAGATAGGGGGAGTGAATTCCACAAGGTGGGACCTAAGAAGAAAAATGCAGAGTGGCGGGTAAGTTCCAAATGGGCCTGGGCAGGGGGAGGAAGAAAGACGATTACCGTGGGCCGATCGAAGAAAGCGTGGGGAGGGCTGGAGATGGATGATGTCGGCCAGGTACTGGGGAGTGTTAGTGTGGTTTCCTCTGCTATTTCCAATGCGTCAGTCTCCCTCCCCGCCAGTTGGTCTCTTCCAGTTAGTTCCTGTGTGTCAGTCTCCTCCTCTCTGTTAGTTCCCCTGTTACCTCCAGTAGGTCAGAATACTCCTTCTCCCCTTTCTGTATTGGCCTCCTCTGTTATTTCCAAGATGTCAGTTCCCCCTCCCAATTGGTCTCTTCTGGTTAGTTCTTGTGTGTCAGTCTCCTTCTCTCTGTTAGTTTCTCCTGTTACCTCCAGTAGGTCAGGCTCCTCTTCCCCTTTCTCTATTGGTCTCCTCTGTTATTTCCAATGTATCAGTCTCTCCCCCACCACCAGTTGGTCTCTTCCAGTTAGTTCCTGTGTGTCAGTCTCCTCCCCTCCTCTCTTAGTTCCCCTGTTACCTCCAGTAGATCAGACTGCTCCTCCTCCCCTTTCTCTATTGGTTTCCTCTGTTATTTCTAATGTGTCAGCCTCAGCCTCCTCCCCCACCACCAGTTGGTCTCTTCCAGTTAGTTCCTGTGTGTCAGTCTCCTCCCCTCCTCTCTTAGTTCCCCTGTTACCTCCAGTAGGTCAGACTGCTCCTCCTCCCCTTTCTCTATTGGTTTCCTCTGTTATTTCTAATGTGTCAGCCTCAGCCTCCTCCCCCCCACCAGTTGGTCTCTTCTGGTTAGTTCCTGTGTGTCAGTCTCCTTCGCTCTGTTAGTTTCTCCTGTTACCTCCAGTAGGTCAGGCTCCTCTTCCCCTTTCTCTATTGGTTTCCTCTGTTATTTCTAATGTGTCAGCCTCAGCCTCCTCCCCCACACTGAGGTAGGCCATGGCCTGCTACTATGAAAGGCCTGTAAGTTAGGCCTGGATCCTAACTCCCATTATAGCTAGAAAAGAACCAAAAATCTGTGAAAATTGAGAAAACTGTTTTAAAATGCTTAATAAGTTTTCATGAATTCATAAGTCTTCTATTATTCTCTTGTGTGTGAAAGAACAGAAATGTAACAGTATATGCATTCCAGAAGCCGAAGTTAACCTTGCAGTAGAAAAGTAACGAGATTCAGAACTGTACCATTGTTCAAGCAATCCTAAAGGAGGGGGCTGGTTGCTAGGCTCCAGAGGGATTTCTAATTGGACAGGTGCAGGGAATGTATAACCAATGAAAAGTTTGCATGTATCGAGTTGGAACCAATAGAAGGTTTTCATGTATCAAACTGAAAAAGAGGTATAAATGGTTATGTCTCTGTATAAGCTTTTGCTCAGTTCCTTTTGAAGCTTTGACTGACTGGGCCTTGTGCACAAACTGACTTGGACCCTGTCAATCGACTCCTGGACTTATTCATTGTTTGCACTTTGCTACAGCATATTCTTGGTGCGTTGGCCGGGAAGTGCGAGTGGTAAATGGTATTCAAGTGAATAATCCACGTAATTCGCCTTGAGGTTTGGCCCGGTTGGAACCGTGTCTGTCCGACCGCGGGGGAAACCTCAGGCGCCGCCGGCCCCTTTGTGCCGGAGAGGGTTCCGCCTGCCTCGGTGGGCCATCGGGTCCAGCTGGCCAACACCTCCGACCCGGGGGAGTCCAAGTTCCAACTCAGAAGCTGGTGAGGTATCGGGGACCGGATCCGGTGAGTAGACATTTTGTGATTTGATAGTCAGAAAGAACAGCCTGGGACAACGTCTTGCGTGCGCAAGACTGATTTGGTATATTTGGTATAGACTAACTGGGAAATCTCGCATGAGTATACGCGAGACAAGGGAGCCTGATCACCTCCCATAAGGGCGGTCCTAGTAAGCTCCGCGTAAGGAAAGCGGAAGCTGAAGCCATCGACCCTTCTTGTTTGGAATAGTCAGTCAGAAAACCTGGGCACTTGAAATATTGAAATATGATAACTTGTTGAAGTATGCTTGCATGTGAGTGAGAGGTCTTGAAATACAGACCGAGCGAGAGCGGACTCCTAAGTAGCGCAGTTCCTGGCTGGGCGACCGCACCCAGGTCACGAACAGGAGGAAGCGAGTGGTGTTTGTCCCCCCCAGTGTTCTGTGGGCTGTACGAACCCCTTACCTACAGCCATACTACCTATCCCTATTGTTCGTTGTCTTGTACGTTATTACGTGTACGTAGGGACGTAGGGTACGTAACGTACGCAGGTACGTTGAGTACGTAGAAAGTGTAGGTAGGTGCGCTGACGTTATGGGAGGGACGGAGTCCACGCAAACTCCGTTGGCATGTATGATCAAGAATTTCCGTAAAGGATTTTCGGGTGATTATGGTATAAAAATGACTCCATCCCAATTAAAAATGTTATGTGAAAGGGAGTGGCCCGCATTAGCTGCTTCATGGCCCCGAGGGGGCACCTTTGATTTTGAGACAGTTTTACGACTTCATCAGCTCATACTGAGAGCGTATCCTGACCAGTTCCTTTATATAGATTCCTGGTTAAGTGTATGTGAACAGCAGCCCTCATGGATGAAGCGCTGTTATGAGGAGCACTGTAAAATATTTGTAGCTACTACTAGGGGAACCAAAAAGGCTAAGGAAGCGAAGCCGCCTGTGTATTCTGACCCAGAGTCCTCAGATATTTTGGATAGTTTACCCCGGCACCCACAGAAATTAGTCCCCACAGCCCCACAACTTGAAGTACAGCCCGAAGGGGAGCCCCAGAAAATACCGAAGCAACAGCCTAAGAAGCACCCTACCCCGAGTGGAAGTCCCGAGTCAGGCCCAAGCACAGCAGGGGGACTTGAGTCCTCCGATGAGATAGAAAGCGGAAGCTCTCCTGCCAGTTCAGGGTCACCCACCAAGGAGACTAGTGCCCGGGAACCTTATGATTTAAGAAGCGTAACTCCCAAGAAGAAGGAGAAAGCAGGGCACCTAATGCCATTACGCCAAGTGCCTGGAATTCCTGTTTTGAATGATCAGGGCCAGATGGCGCCAGGACCAACCAGCTTAGTTTATGTACCCTTTTCTACCACAGATTTATTAAACTGGAAAATGCATTATGCTTCCTACACAGCCAAGCCCCAGGAATTAACAGAATTAATGTCTAGCATTATGCAAACCCATCAGCCTACCTGGGCCGATTGTCGCCAGCTCCTGTCCACCCTCTTCACCACTGAGGAGCGAGGCCGAATCGGGCAAGCAGCCCTCCGGTGGTTAGAAGAAAACCCTGTAGAAAGGGGAGAAATAAATCCCCCGCAAGCAGCAGTTGCAGAATATCCCAACGAAGATCCCGGGTGGGACCCGAATGAAGAAAGGGGGGCGGCGGCCCTAACCAGATTTCGCCAGGCCTTAGTGCAGGGCCTGAAGAAGGGAGGCCAGAGGGCCATGAATATCGGGAAAGTATCGGAGGTTCTCCAGGGTCTAGATGAGAGCCCAGCGGCCTTTCATGAGCGGTTGTCTGAAGCTTATAGATTGTATACCCCATATGATCCCGCCGCTCAGGAAAATTTACGCATGGTAAATGCGGCCTTTGTTAGTCAGTCCCAGAGAGACATAAAACGAAAATTGCAGAAATTGGATGGATTTGCGGGCATGAATACAGCTCAGTTAATGGAAGTCGCTCAGAGTATTTGTGAATCGTGAAAATGAACGGGACAGAGAAAGTGAACGAAAGATGAAGAAGGCAGATCTTCTTGCTGCTGCTATAACCAAACGACGTGGAGGAGGTTTTCCTAATCAAAGGACCAGAGGACGTGGACGAGACCGCGGAAGCGACAGGCCTCCATTAGGTGCAAATCAATGCGCCTACTGCAAGGAAGAAGGACATTGGAGAAATGAGTGCCTGCATCTGGACTCCGCCCCTGCAAGGGGAGGAGGGAGTCCCTGGAGGACCGGAGGAAGATTTTGAAGGAGAGGAGGAATGGATCGAACACAGTTCTAGCAGGAGAGGGAAGAAGCCATTGAGGGAGTGGCAGTAGCAACGGGCTATGACCTGGACGACATAGATGAAGACTAGGCCAGACCGGGCTCCAAGTTCACCCTGGGTCCCCAGGAGCCTATGGTCAGTTTAAAGATAGGGGACCAATATATGGAATTCATGGTAGATACAGGGGCAGAACATTCAGTAGTAGCCAAGCCAGTAGCTCCTCTGTCCTCACAATCTGTCACCATTGTGGGAGCTACTGGAAATAAAGCCACAAAACCATTCTTGCAGAACCGCATGTGTGAACTAGGGGGACAGAAGATAACGCACCAGTTCTTGTATATGCCTGAGTGCCCTATTCCACTACTGGGCCGAGACATGCTTGCCAAGCTCCAGGCCCAAATATCCTTTGCTGAAGGGGGAGAAATGAAAATGACTAAACCCAAAGTCTGCTGGATTGATGGTGCTTACTGTTCCCTGAGAAGAAGAATGGCGGTTCTATAGTGCACCTTCAATAAAGTCAACCAGTCCCTGTATACCTACCAACCTTATAGCCCTATAGCCCCACCTGAAGTATGGGCAGAAGATAATCCGCCTGGCCTAGCAAAGAACATAGCCCCTGTCATTGTCACCCTCAAGCCAGGAATGGAACCAGTGCATGTGAAGCAGTATCCTCTCCCTCGACCAGCCATAGAAGGAATTCACTGCCATTTAATGAAACTGCTAAAGTATGGACTTCTCAAGGAATGCCAGTCACCTTGGAACACCCCCCTGCTCCCAGTAAAGAAGCCTGGGACAGAGGACTACCGCCCAGTACAAGATCTAAGGCGAGTAAATGATGCAGTTGAAACTATACACCCAGTAGTACCAAACCCTTATACTCTCATGGGACTCATCCCCGCTGAGGCTACTCACTTCACCGTCCTGGACCTGAAAGATGCCTTTTTCTGTGTGCGCCTAGCACCCACCAGTCAACTTTTATTCGCTTTTGAATGGCAAGACCCCACAACAGGAAGGCGGGGTCAGCTCACCTGGACCAGATTACCCCAAGGAGTCAAGAATTCATCTACTCTCTTCAGTGCTGCCCTGAATCAAGATCTCTCAAGTTACCCAGTGGACCCAGGAAAGAGGGTTCTTCTTCAGTATGTAGATGACTTGCTCATAGCCACCAACTCAGAAGGTGAATGCCTACAAGCTACTAGTGAACTTTTGTACCTTCTCAAAGATGCCGGATACAAAGTCTCAAGAGCCAAAGCACAACTATGCCAAACTGAAGTCAAGTATCTAGGATTCCAGTTGTCCAGTGGGATCCGACGTTTAGGACCAGAACGCAAAGAAGCTATATGTAATATCCCCACACCAGCCACTAGGAGGCTAGTAAGAGCCTTCCTGGGGGCCGCAGGATATTGTCGCATATGGATCCCCAACTTTGCCCTGATTGCAAAACCACTATACCAAGTCACCAGAGGAATGGAAAAATCCCCACTAGATTGGGGACCTGAACAAGATGTAGCATTCCAAACTTTGAAAAAGGCCCTGATGTCATCTCCAGCTTTAGGTCTTCCAGATGTTCAGAAGCCTTTCCATCTTTTTGTCCATGAGTCACAAGGAAATGCATTGGGAGTATTGACCCAATCTCTTGGTTCCTGCCAACGGCCAGTAGCTTATCTGTCAAAACAATTGGATGTAGTTGCAAAAGGATGGCCTCCTTGTCTGAGAGCTGTTGCAGCAACAGCCCTCCTAGTGGGCGAAGCAGACAAACTCACACTAGTACCAACTCTTCAAGTCACCGTGCCACACTCTGTCCTGACTCTCATGGAACACAAAGGAAACTTCTGGCTAACCAATACACGAATGTTGAAGTATCAAAGCATGTTGTGTGAAAACCCTCGGATACAGTTTAAAGTTAGTCAAGCTCTAAACCCTGCTACATTGTTTCCAATTGGTCCTGGGCCACTTGATCATAATTGCTTAGAAACCATGGACACTGTATTTTCAAGTCGCCCTGATTTGACCGATGTCACTCTAGAGGACCCAGAACGGACTTTCTTTGTAGATGGAAGCAGTCTGGTCATCAATGGACATCGTTGTGCTGGATATGCAGTGGTGACCCTTGATCTGGTAGTTGAGTCCTCAGCCCTGACCCCAGGAACTTCGGCACAGAAAGCTGAATTGATAGCCCTCACTAGAGCCTTGACATTAGGAGAAGGACTCCGCATAAATGTGTACACAGATTCCAAATATGCTTTCACTACTTTGCATGCACAAGGAGCCTTGTATAAAGAGTGAGGGTTAATCACCTCAGGGGGTAAGGACATTAGGTATGGGCCCGAGATATTGATGTTAGATGCTGTGTGGGCCCCCAAACAAGTGGCAGTCATGCACTGCCGAGGTCATCAGGCAGGAGCAGGAGAAGTTGCCCGAGGGAATAGATTTGCAGATGCCACAGCCCGAAAGGCAGCCACCACAGGACATGTTAGGACCCAAGATACTGTAATGAAGGCAGCCCTATTCCCGGCACCCCTTAGTTCCTGGGCACCCCGATATACTACAAGAGAGTTAGACTATTATTGTGAAAAGGAAGGAGGAGTTTTAACAGAACAAGGTTGGATAGTGCTGCCACCCCCAGAAGGTAGTCCACCTCCAGGTCCTACCGTCATCCCTGAAGCATTAGGGCCAGCCTTTGTCCAAGCTTTCCACCAAGCCACACATTATGGAAAAACAGCCATGGAGAAAGCCCTGAGACCACACTTCTGTATTTCATTGCTAGGATCCCTGACCGCCTCAGTGGCACAGCAATGCCTGATATGTGCCAAAAATAATGCCAAGCAAGGTCCTGTTCCACCCCCAAGAATTCAGTCAGTAGGGGTGACCCCCATGAGTGATATACAGAGACTTTGCTGAAATGCCCCGTGCAAATGGATATCACTATATGTTAGTGTTAGTCTGCACATTTTCAGGGTGCGTAGAAGCCTACCCCACCCGAACTGAGAGCCTGAGAAGTCACTAGAGTATTGCTCCATGAGATCATTCCCCGATTTGGAATACCATCAACCATAGGGTCAGATAATGGTCCATCATTTGTATCCCAAGTGACTCAACAGTTAGCTCAAGCTTTGCAAATAAAATGGAAGTTGCACACTACTTACAGACCCCAGAGCTCAGGGAAAGTAGAGCGTATGAATAGAACCTTGAAAACACAGTTATCCAAGCTTTGTCAAGAAACACACCTGAAGTGGCTCCAAGTTCTACCCATAGCCCTTCTGAGGATACGTTCAGCTCCCACCAGATCCTTAGGAGTCTCCCCTTTTGAGATTTTGTATGGGCGACCTCCACCCATAGTGCAGGGAATAAAGGGAGACATGAGACAGATAGGATCTGAAATAACTAGACAAGAACTATTAGCTTTAGGTTCTGTTTTGCAGAAACTCCAAACGTGGGTGCAAGACCGACTACCCATCAACCTGACCGAGCCTCTGCATCCCTTCAAGCCCGGAATGTCCGTGTGGGTGAAAGAGTGGAGAAAAACCCCGCTGGCGCCGCATTGGAAGGGACCCTACGTCGTCATCCTGTCAACCCCCACTGCAGTGAAAGTTGCAGAATTCGAATCCTGGATCCACCACAGTCGAGTGAAGCCGGCAGCTGCTCCTGATCCTGGCCAATGGACATCAGTGAATGATCCCGAGACTCCATTGCGACTCACCTTGAGAAGACAGCCAGCTTTATAAAGAATCTTCAGAATCCACTTACGTCACGCGAAAGTGACCATCACTACAGAAACAGAAGAAAATTCAGCACAGTTCATTATCCTCAACTTTCCAGTTAACTTCCAGAGACTGTAATCACAATGTTCTTCCACTATTGCCTTGTGGGAGTGGTGATCCTGGGAATCCTGGGAAAGACTTTTGCTCTACCCCCTTGTATAGCTTGCATAACCACCACCCGAACAGGACAAAAGGTTACTCAGACTTTGCTCTATCATTCCTACTATACTTGCACTGGAACAGTCAGCCGGTGTGTTTATAAGGGCACCGAACTGAACATTTGCAACAAAATCAATGCAAAGTATACACAAGCCAGGAAAATGCTGGAAAGCAATGAGCACAAATGCTCGAAGCTTAGCCAACAAAATTCCAGACCTGGAAGCCCTAATGGTGGAAACAGATTTGGAGATTGTGGCCATTACAGAAACATGGTTTAATGAATCACATGATTGGGATATAGCCATAGCTGGCTATAATCTATTCAGAAGAGACAGAGAAAATGGAAAAGGAGGAGGAGTAGCCTTGTATGTCAAAAGCAATATTAAAGCTACTGAAATGCAGGGGACATGGGGAAAAGAAGAAGCGCTCTGGATTGCGTTGGAAAGAGGAGATGGCACTGTCATCCATATTGCTGTAGTCTACAGACTTCCGACTCAAATTGAAGAGAGAGACAATGAATTGATTATAGATATTGCCAAGATAGCAACAAAGGGGGAAGCAATCATATTGGGTGACTTTAATCTACCTGATGTGGATTGGATTACTCCTTCTGCACATCTGGAAAGAAGCAAAAAAATTGTGGATGCTCTCCAAGATGCATTATTTAGACAAATGGTGATGGAACCAACCAGGGAAAGCTCAATGCTGGATGTAGTGCTCACCAACGGTGATAGTGTGTCAAATGTCTGCGTGAGTGCCCCTGTGAGCAACAGCGACCATCACACGGTGTGGTTTGAGATAAAAGCCATGGTACAGGCCAATCATAGCAAGCTCAAAGTCCTAAACTTCAAAAACACTGACTTCAATAAAATGGCCGAGTACTTAAAGGAGGAAATGACGGGGTGGAAGGAGATCAGGGAAGTGGAATTGCAATGGACTAAACTAAAGGCGGCAATAAAAGGGGCAACAGATAAATATGTAAGAAAAATAAATAAAAATAAGAGGAGAAGGAGACCTATTTGGTTTTCCAAAGAGGTGGCTGCGCAAATAAAGGCAAAAAACACAGCTTTCGCAAAATTCAAAAGCTTGCAAACAGAAGAACACAGAAATGAATACAGGATCCAACTCAAAGAGTCTAAAAGAGTAATAAGAATAGCAAAATCAAAGGCAGAAGAAAAGATGGCTAAAGATGTTAAGGGTGGCAACAAAACTTTCTTCAGGTATATTCAGGAAAGGAAGAAGATCAGAGTTGGAATTGCAGGACTCAGATGTGCTGGGAAAGGACTCGTGGAAAGTGACACTGAAAAAGCAAAATTGCTAAACAAATACTTCTGCTCTGTTTTTACTAAAGAAGATCCTGGAGATGGACCAGCTGTGACTCCCAAATATAAAAATAGGACTGAAGTAGATACCACACCATTCACAGAAGATGAGGTGTTAGAACAACTTGCTAAACTGAAAGTGGACAAAGCCATGGGACCAGATGGGATACATCCCAGGATACTGAAAGAGCTCAGAGAGGTTCTTGCAGGACCGTTAAAGGATGTCTTCAACAGATCCTTGGAAACAGGAGTGGTTCCTCAGGACTGGAGAATGGCTAATGTTGTGCCTCTACACAAAAGTGGTGACAGGGAAGAAGTGTCAAATTACAGGCCCGTGAGCCTTACCTCGGTGGCAGGAAAAGTAATGGAGGCGCTCCTGAAAGAGCGAATAGTGAACTTTCTCAAAACCAGCAGGTTGCAGGATCCAAGGCAACATGGTTTTACCGAAGGACGGTCTTGCCAAACAAATCTGAGTTCTTTGATTGGGTGACCAAGGAACTAGATCTGGGGCATGCAATGGATGTCATCTATCTGGATTTCAGCAAAGCCTTTGATACTGTTCCTCATAGGAGGCTTGTCAATAAACTCAGTAGCTTGGGGATGGGTCCCAAGATAGTAAACTGGATTAGAAATTGGTTGACTGACAGACAACAGAGGGTGATGGTACATGGAGCTCACTCGGATGAGAGGAAGGTGATTAGCGGGGTGCCTCAGGGTTCGGTCCTGGGCCCGGCACTGTTCAATATTTGTGAGTGATATTGCTGAAGGACTGAATGGAAAAGTCTGTCTTTTTGCAGATGACACAAAAATTTGCAACAGAGTGGACTCCCCCGAGGGAGTGGATAACATGAGGAAAGATCTACAAAAGCTGGAAGACTGGTCTAATGCTTGGCAACTGCGATTTAATGTGAAAAAGTGCAGTGTCATGCACTTGGGTAGCAGAAATCCAAGGGAAAAATACACAATAGGGGGTGAGAGGTTGGTATGCACGGTTCAGGAGAAAGACCTTGGTGTGATTATCTCTGATGATCTCAAGGTGGCAAAACAGTGCGACAAGGCGGTGGCAAAAGCCAGGAGGATGTTGGGCTGCATACAAAGAGGGATTACCAGCAGAAAGGAAGAGGTACTTATGCCACTGTACAAGTCACTGGTAAGGCCTCACTTGGAATACTGTGTTCAGTTTTGGAGGCCATATCTTGCAAAAGATGTAAAAAGACTGGAAACCGTTCAGAGAAAGGCGACCAAAATGATTTGGAGCCTGCATCAGAAGCCTTATGAGAAGAGACTTGAAGACCTAAATATGTACACTTTGGAGGAGAGGAGGGACAGGGGAGATATGATTCAGACCTTTAAATACTTAAAGAGAAATGATGAACAAACAAACCTCTTCCAAAGACGGGGAAGCTGTAAAACTAGAGGGCATAACATGAAGCTGCAAGGTGGTAAATTGAAAGGCAATGTCAGGAAATATTTCTTCACTGAAAGGGTGGTGGATGCCTGGAATGCTCTCCCAATGGAAGTGGTGAGGGCAAACACAGTGATGGAATTCAAAACGGCATGGGACAAACACAGTAGATCCGTTTACAGCAACAGGATAAAAGCAAAATAAACGGTACCATCTAACTTCTGAACTATCTAGCGTCTGAACAAAGAAGGGTGTCCTACATGGAGTGGTGGGTTCACCCCTAAACAGAAACAAAAACATGGGGAGGGGTGGCCTGCACAGAGCGACAGGTGCACCTACTCTTGCCATCTCGCTGGGCAGACTAGATGGACCATGTTGGTCTTTATCTGCCGTCACTTACTATGTTACTATGTTACTATATTTGCACAAAGGGAAGAAGTAAGACTTGTTATACCCCTCGACAGAACCCATCATACTATACATTTAAGATACGATGGAATGCTGAAGATGGAGCTATCCTGAATGCGACAAAACCCCTTACCGACTCCACCAAACCTATCACCTTTTTATTTATTTTATTTATTAACATTTCTTATATACCGCACTATTTGCCATCAGCGCGGTTTACATAGAACATAAACATCCGACAATATACATATGTCTGGTCATTACATTTAACAGGAAATGGAACTTGGAGAACAAGGTAAACTATATACAAATGAATTTGAATGAGAAAGGATATTGTTTGGTGTTTTACATTGTTGAGGACGCCTGTTGCAGGATCTTGTTTGGTTGGCTACTAATAATGTTGAGGAGCACCTTGACCTGTTTGGTTGGCTACTAATAATGTTGAGGAGCACCTTGACCTTTGACGCTTGTGATGCCATCAACAGAAATGCTTACCACAGATGTGGGTCATGGGAGCGAGCCTACTACCATGATAAATACATGTGTCCAGAAGGAGCCTACGGATGGGGACGATGTACAGGAAAGAGTACTGCAGCCACTATTTACACCACCGCATCTAAACATGATTGCTTTTGCCCAAAGTGGGAATGTGTATATTTTGCTACCTGGAAGAATGCACCGACGGGACAAGACGGCAATCATCGCAAAGGCAGCCTAACGAAGATCAGCATACCAGAACCTAAGAAATGCCAGAAAGGTGCCTGTAATCCTCTACAACTCTTCATAGCCAACCCCAGTCACTGGAAGCAAGGATACAAGTTAGGGTTGTGTATTGCAGGAGGAGGAGTAGATCCTGGGACTATTTTATATCTACAATTAAACACCAAAAACCATGTATCCTCACCCTATCGTATACATCACTCCTTCTATGAAGCCATGAAATCAGAGTTTGAAATCCCTCCTGCCTCCCAGAACTTATTTCTTGAATTAGCGGGAGCAGTTGCTTCTAGTCTCCATGTTTCAGACTGTTTGTTTTGTGGAGGAACAAAAATGGGAGACCAATGGCCTTGGGAAGCACAAGAACTGAACTATTCTGTTCCATATAATCAGACTAATATACGCAATACCACAAGTGAATGAGTATTGGCCCACTCCATTGTGGGTAAGTTATGTTTCGCTCGCTATGGACCAATGTTTAATATGGAAGTGGGGCAGCTGGTCTGTCTCAATCAGAAGTTTTACAACAGTACCACTAAGAAAACATCTTGGTGGTCAGGAGCCAATGCTACTGAACCCTCCAATCCTCTAGTCCAGTTCCCCAGACTTGCCAGCATCTGGACTAACCTAGCAGCATATAATTCTTGGCAAGCACCACCTGGACTGTACTGGATTTGTGGAACCCGAGCATATGCCAGACTTCCTGATCACTGGGGAGGCGCATGTGTATTGGGAACCATACGACCTTCCTTTTTCCTTCTGCCAACATCCCAGGGAGAACAGCTGGGATATCCTGTGTACCAAAGTCGACAGCTGAAAGAGGCCTTGAAAATAGGCCAGTGGGACAAATGGGATGGTGAAGAATGGCCCCCAGAAAGAATCATCTCATACTATGGACCTGCCACTTGGGAGCAGGATGTGTAGGGTATATTCGTAGCACAAGAATAAGTTAGACTCTGTTGTTGTCTAGGGGAGATAGCTACTAATATACAGCCCAAAGTTCGGTGAGTTATTCTGGCAATGAGCCACAAAAGAAGTCTGGTCTGCAGATATATATTAGACTTTATTATAGGCAACCAGGTGGAAAAATATACACACACATATATAGCTAATTAGAAACATGAGGTAGAAATTTGTTATAGTACAGATGTACACTTGGACAACGTAATAAATCACTGATTAGTAATCAGACGTCACTGATTCGCTCTGCACTGAGGAAAAGTAAGAAATATATTGCGGAGGAGGAGAGATAAGTCAGTACCTTAGTTCCGTCGGGCTCTCAGGAACAATGCAGTCCAAGAAGACAGCTCCTAGCTAATGCGGGCTCTAGCCTCGTCAGGCGAGCCGCAGTAAGTCCGAACCGGAGGTATCTGTGAAAGTCTTATCTCAGACCTGTGGAGGACGGCCTAGCCCACACTTAGTGGCCGTCCTGCAGAAGGGTCAGGTCGCAGGAATCAGGTACGCAGTGCACAGCAGAGAGGAACCAGTGCAGGAGTCTGTATGAACAGGTGGGAAAAGCCCCCAACTCTCTCTCTCTTACTACTAAAGTTTCCAGCGCAGAATGCATTATTCTGTGTGAGAATCCTCCGTCATAGGTCCGATGATTGGTTGGCACCAGGCAGTCTGAGGTGTTCTCAGCGAATCAGGAGGTAGATGATGAGCAGCTTCTTGCAAACAAAGGAGCTATAGTGAAATCAGTCAGAAGCAACAGTATGTAACTTCTGGGCATGTACAAGTGTCCAAGGCCAGTCACGGACAATAGCTTCTGTATGCACACTTAGAAACGCTGAACAAGCAGTTGCTTAGGTCGTTTGTAGCTGAACACAGCAAAAGTGAAGTGAAGAATCCATCTTGTCTGTGCAGGTTGGTTCAGGCCTGAGTTGCTGAGCAGGCCGGAGATTTGCATGTAGAATTGCAGGGGTACCAGTCCTACAGATGGGACTTGGGGATATCATACTCCTGTTTATATGATTAATCGAATAATATGTTTACAAGCTGTTGAAATAATAACCAATGAAACTAGTAAAGCACTAACCCTTCTAGCAAAGCAAAGTACGCAAATGCGTACAGCCATTTATCATAATCGTTTAGCTTTAGATTATTTGTTAGCAGCTGAAGGTGGGGTATGTGGGAAGTTGAATCTAAGTAATTATTGTTTACAGATTGATAATAATGAGCATGTAGTTGAAGATTTAGCTATCCAGATGAGAGAGCAGACATTTGTGCCTGTCCAGACCTGGCACAGTTTAAAGATGGATGGGTGGTTTGGTTCATTGTTTTCTTGGATTGGTGGTCTGAAATCCCTTATGTTTATCGTACTATTCATATTAGCCATGTGCTTGTTGCTCCCTTGTCTCCTACCCCTTTGCTTACGCATGATAACATCATCAATTGATAACACTATAGAGCGGAAGGCAGCTGCGAAAGTATTAGCTATTTGGCGCTATTACCCTATACCCCAAGATGATGATGCTATCACACCAGTATAATGTGTTAATTGACTAACGAGTGATTTAATTCTCACCCTTCCTCACTTACGGGTGAGAATAATCAAAGGGGGGAATGAGGTAGGCTATGGCCTAGCATGGCCTGCTACTATGAAAGGCCTGGATCCTAACTCCCATTATAGCTAGAAAAGAACCAAAAATCTGTGAAAATTGAGAAAACTGTTTTAAAATGCTTAATAAGTTTTCATGAATTCATAAGTCTTCTATTATTCTCTTGTGTTTGAAAGAACAGAAATGTAACAGTATATGCATTCCAGAAGCTGAAGTTAACCTTGCAGTAGAAAAGTAACGAGATTCAGAACTGTACCATTGTTCAAGCAATCCTAAAGGAGGGGGCCGGTTGCTAGGCTCCGGAGGGATTTCTAATTGGACAGGTGCAGGGAATGTATAACCAATGAAAAGTTTGCATGTATCGAGTTGGAACCAATAGAAAGTTTTCATGTATCAAACTGAAAAAGAGGTATAAATGGTTATGTCTCTGTATAAGCTTTTGCTCAGTTCCTTTTGAAGCTTTGACTGACTGGGCCTTGTGCACAATAAACTGACTTGGACCCTGTCAATCGACTCCTGGACTTATTCATTGTTTGCACTTTGCTACAGCAACACCACTTGGTCTCTTCCAGTTAGTTCCTGTGTGTCAGTCTCCTCCCCTCCTCTGTTAGTTCCCCTGTTACCTCCAGTAGATCAGGCTCCTCTTCCCCTTTCTCTATTGGTCTCCTCTGTTATTTCCAATGTATCAGTCTCTCCCCCCCCAGTTGGTCTCTTCCAGTTAGCTCCTGTGAGTCTCCTCCCCTCCTCTCTGTTAGTTCCCCTGATCTCCAGGAACAAGCAGGAATGAGTCTTCACATATAGGTACGTCGGTACCGACGGAGCCTGCGCGGGAACGCTCCCCAGCATCCAATCAGAAAGCTTTTGGGAGCATCCCTCAGCGCCTGCGTTCTGCCTTCCCGCCTTTCCAACTGTCTCTCCTCAGTTTTCATTTTTCCGCGGAGCCGGCAGGACGTCCTCCTGTCACCGCAGAAAATTTTTTTCTTTAATTCTTTTCTTGTGGTCGCGGCTGTTTCCCTGCCTCCACCGGTGGGTTTTTTCTTTTCTTTTTCTCAAACTCGGAGTATTTTTTCCTCAGTTTCTGTTTTAGATTTTTGGGCCTGTAGGCCCCTCCATCATGGAGCTTTCTTCTCCTAAGAAGTGCCTTAACTGTGGAAATACAGTTTTCTTTTTAGACTCCAATGACTGGTGTCTAACCTGTTTGGGTCCTGACCCTTTTCCTCTGGAGCCATTAGGCTACAATTTTATGAGAAGAGATTTTCCATTTCGAGTTTCCCTCGATACCGAGTTCCCTTCCAGTGTCAGGGCACCGACCATTTCTTCTCTACAGGATCAGGTAACCCACAAACAGTCTGTTAAGACTAGCCAATCCTTGAGTGGTAGGTCTCATGCCAAGCATGATGACGGCTCCGGCCTTGCCCTCAAGACCCTATTGGCTTCAAAACCCCGGCAGGAGTCTTCGGTCTCCAAAGCCTTTCAGGGGTTTCAGGTTGTTCCTGGGGCTCACCCCTCACAGAACATACCTGAGCCCTGCTCGGTGGTGGCATCCGCTTTGAGCGGTACCGATACCCCGGCATCGGCACTGGTGTTGAGTGATCCACTCTTCACCAGGGATCGTCATCTGGCGTTCTCGGTACCTACGGGACCGATCGATACGTCCCAGATTGACTTTCCAGTATCGGCAGCATCGCCGATACGACCACGGACGTCGGTACCCTCTAGACATGCATCGATAGACTCGCTTCCTTCGATGCCGAGTCTGGAATCGATATCTAGTCTGGAAGACTGGGTACCGACGCATCTCGGAGCCGACGCTTACCGATTCCGGATGCGCGGTATCGAGGATACTCACCAAGGGTTTTTGGTTGCCTCGGTACCGCTTGAGCAGCCTCCGATGACTGCTTCGATGTCGGTATCGCCTCCGATTCCGGCACAGATACCGGTATCGGTATTGATGCCGGTTCCTGCAGTACCATCGGGACCAAATGCTTCCATGCCTTTTTCACCAGGATCGCTCCTTTCTATACCTAGTCTGGAGTCGATACCTGGCATGGACGATGCAGTACTGACTGTCTCAAGTCATAACCGCCAGTACCAGTATCCATCCATTGGGGCTCCTTTTCTGCACCGGACCAGTACATCCTCCGGTGCCCAGGCTAGTTCTTCAACTTTAGCCTGTCCAGGGATGGTTCCCATTGGAGATCCTTCTTTTCAGAAATTTCTCCTTGACATGGCAACATTCCTTGCTATTCCTATCCCTGGCTATGATCCTACACAAGGCTCTTCTGGGGAAAAGGAGAATATAATGCTTCCTTTACATCATTCTTTGCAGGATCTTCTTCTGAGAATATGGGAAACACCCTTAAGGGTTTCCTCACCTTCTACAGCAACTGATCTTCTGTATCAGGTGCCCCCCTCTCCAGGGTTTCAAAAGACTCAACTTCCCCATCATTCCATTGTAGTGGAATCAGCCATGAGGAAGGTAAAAAGCAAGAAGAAGCATTCTTCTTATCCGCCAGGTCGTGAATCTAGAACACTGGATGCTTTTGGACGTCAAACCTTCCAAACATCTATGCTGGCAACAAGGATTCTCTCTTATATTTTTTATATGAGTCTATCCCTTCAGGAGGTCACAAAGAAATTATCTATTTTGACTCCTTTTCTATCAGAGCCCAAGGCTGCAGACTATTCCTTACTTCTTAGTCATAGCCAAAATATCTCTTGGTTTCTTTCTCGTGCTTCCCTTGACTCTTTTGAGTCTGTTAGCAGAACCTCTGCTATAGCCATAGGAGCACGACGTAGAGCCTGGCTCCAAGCTTCAGACTTGAACAGATGGGCACAACAAAGACTGGGTAATACTCCTTGTACTGGAGAAAATCTCTTCAATAGGGAGTCTTTACGTCAGGTTGCTCATTGCTCCACTGATTTCCCTGTTTCTGAGGGCTATCCTAAGCCTTCTCCTTCCCCAGTAGGTAGGAAATGCCCTACCAAACTTTCTTTCTTTCCCTAAAAGAAGAAGGTTTTATTCTTCTCCTGCCCATCATACAGATGTTCCCAAACAAGGGAAACCTCGCTCTGATCTGAAGAATCCAAACTCAAGCCAGAAAAATTAACCCTCAATAGGGTTCTACTTAATCTTTTTATAACCTACAGTTCACTTCTTCTCAGCAGAAGTTTTTTCACTGTTTTTTCATTTAAAACTCTACACATGGATTCCTGTTTTCCAGGACATCCACCTGCTCTTAGGTAGGCTGAGCTGTCAGGAGATTCATGTCTATGGGTCACAGGGTTTTCCTCCTCTTTCTACCATGAAGAGAGGTTTGCCAACTATCTCATGATAGTTCTCTCCTGTACCACCATGAATTTTTTCCTTCTGCAGACTTACCATATGGCAAGTCTCCCTTCAGCTCCTATTTTTCTTTGCCTTCTTTTTCAGGACCTCCACTATAAGGGTGCTACCATAACACTGGAAGGCTTTCTTAGCCTTTCTAGTCTTCCTGTCCTTTCTAGTGTAGAGATTTTCTCTGGAGTAACCTCCCTGCTTTCATTGGGAAGCTCATCAGACATGATCAGGATTTTTTCCTCTTGTTCTGTCTGTTCTCTCTGTTACTAACAGAAGGATTCTCTCTGCTGTCTTATTCAGCAGCTGCCCATGCAGGAGTTCCAGTGATTGGACTACTGGTACTTTTCCACAAGTTTCCAGTCTTGTCTTCCACTACTTCCAGTTTGGCCTTAGTAGTGATTCCAAGGTAATGCTTGCATCTGTCTTGGATAATCCTTATCACTTCAGGCTTAACACAGTATCTTCTTTTCTTGCCATCCCCAATTCCTTTGGATTTGGCAGCATAGTTAACGTGGCAGCTGGTTTTTCTTCCAACAGCCAGTTTTATTTCCCAATTCTCCTGCATAATGCTCTCTGCAATCTTACAGAGAAGCTTTCTACTATGGGCCCTTGCTAGAGAGCATGGGGTTTTGTCTCTAATGACTATCCTATATGGTTGGAAAAGGCTTCCTCAGTCATTTTCCATGACTGTGAGGGTTCTCCACACCCTACTTTCTCCTTTTATAATACAGGACATAAGCCTTTTCTGCGTGAACGTCTAAAGAGTTCTCCAATTCCTACAAGGAATATGCTCTTTTTTCCTTGCAGCTTGTCCTCATGGTATCCTACTCCTTCATGGACAGCACATATTTAACTCATAACGCATGATACCACTTTGTATCCCTCCAGTGGTCAACCTGATATCTCATCCTATGCGTTTTCTGTCCATTTACCATGCGAGAGTTCTACATGACTCAGGACTTGCTGTTTACAGACTGATATTATCCTCTGTTTTTTCACGCAACCTTCCTGGTTATTTCACTGGATAGCATTCCTGCACCATCTTAGCCAGGGGGAATAGATTCTCTATATATCTTCTCAAGTAGGTTCCACCTTCTTGTTAGATGAATCTTTCCTCTTCACATCTCCAATGTGAATGTTCTTATGGACATATCTCTATCTGCTTAATTGCAGACATTTATCTTTAGACATATATATTCATGTATGTATATATCTCTATATACTTCTCTATAGATACATATGTCTGTAAGCTGTGTGTGCATATGTTATGCCCTCCAGATCTCTCTATAGACATATCTATATACCCATATATATATATGTGTATATATATACACATATATATATCTATCTATATATATGTGTATCTGTCGAGATGCTTCCTTATAGGTAGATATGTATTTACATACTTATTTCTCTAACTGTCTATGCTTATAAAGGTTTTTACCTTCCTATAGGTTCCAGACAGTGGGCTTGCATATGTTCATACTGTCCCACAGTATGTCTGGGGTATTATGCACACAATCACTACTGTGGTACTGCCAGCTCTTACCTTAACCCTAGATTTAGGTACCCCTGAAGCTCCATACTCCAATATCTTTCCTATCTCTCACCAGTTGGGAAAGACAGGGTGGATCTTCAGTAGATCTGAGGTTTCAACCCTTCAGACATCTGTCCTTCTTGGGAATACGGGCTTTTTTCCCATACCCCTTCTTCCCTCCAGGACTGGGCTAGTTTGTCCAAATTGGTCAGTCTTCCTCTTTTGCTCCTAACTGTGAGTAACTCTGTAGCCAAAAGAGTTCCCAGCTTTTTCCATAAAGCTTTCCACTAAAGACCTACCGTTTTTGTACTACCCCAGTTGACACCTGGGTCACCTGTCACTTCCAGATTTGGACCTTCACCTTCACTTCAGTGAGGTCACCTTGAAGATTCCTCTACTGGATCCCCAGTAGACTCCATCAGCCTCTCTACTTCCTGCAATCCAGTAGGTGAGGTACATATTGTGATTGTTCATTTCAATATTTTCATGATAATTATCATACATACAAGGACTCCTTACCTGTAGTCCTATTTTAGGTTAGCTGTTTTTCTACAGCTCCTCTCTTTCAACTCCTACCCTCCATCCTCAGGATGCCTGGCCATATGAGGTGTAGCATGTTCCAATCCCCACCATGCTAGGGCTCCAGGCATCTTAGCTTGGGAGTCCCCATATGTGAAGACTCATTCCTGCTTGTTCCTGGAGATAGCACAGTTACTTACCTGTAACAGGTGATCTCTGGGAACAGCAGGAATAAGTCTTCACAACCCTCCAACCTCCCCTAGGAGTTGTATCTCTTCATCTATCTTCCTTTCCTCTCTCTCTCAGCTATAAAACTCAACTGAGGAGAGGCAGTTGGGAAGGCGGGAAGGCAGCACGCAGGCGCTGAGGGATGCTCCCAAAAGCTTTCTGATTGGACGCTGGGGAGCGTTCCCATGCAGGCTCCGTCGGTACCGACGTACCCATATGTGAAGACTTATTCCTGCTGTTCCCAGAGATCACCTGTTACAGGTAAGTAACTGTGCTTTGCCTCCAGTAGGTCAGGCTGCTCCTCCTCCCCTTTCTCTATTGGTTTCCTCTGTTATTTCTAATGTGTCAGCCTCAGCCTCCCCCCACCAGTTGGTCTCTTCCAGTTAGTTCCTGTGTGTCATTTTCCTCCTCTCCGTTAGTTTCTCCTGTTACCTCCAGTAGGTCAGGCTCCTCCTCTTCCCTGTCTCTATTGGTCCCCTCTGTTATCTCTATTCCCCTTCAGTCTCTTACAGTTATATTTTGTGTGCCGTCTCCCCTCTCCCTGCTCTCAGTTGGTCTCTCCGTGTTCTTCCCAGACCCCCCTCCTATCGCTTGGTCTCGGCCGCCGTACTTCCGGTCTCCGCCGCCCTGCTTCCGGTGTGCGCCGTTGCTGTGTCCCATCGCCTGGGCCTCGTCATGTTGTCCCGCTCCCGCTGCCTGGCTCGGGTTCTGGGCCGCTCGGTCGCCGCCCTGCAGCAGGTAGGAGCCGCCGGGGACGGGGGCGGTGGGGACGTTGCTCTGCTTCTCTCCTTTGAAGCCCCTCTTTGCGCCTGGCCTTGGGGCGTCTTCGGAGGGGTCACTGGGGCTTCCTGATAGTATCGTGGGAACGCTTCTGGGACGGACAGAGCGCCCGTAGCTGCTCCCAGACTCGCCCCGGGAAGAGGCTTCTCCCTGCGCGGTCTCAGGCCCTGTCCGAGGGTCGCGTGTGCGGCGCCCGCAGCTCGTAGAAAAGGTTCCCTAGTCTTAGCACAGCAGCACCGCGCCGGTATCCGAATGTGAACGCATGAAAGTAGTCGAGACCGGCGGTGGCTTGCTCAAGGTCAAGCAGGGCTTGCTGAAAGATTCTCTGAGATCCAAAGCCAGGCTTCAGCTCTTTAATATCTGCCCTTGGGTGGCTAGTGTGAGCCTGACATCACTGTTTGTGAGAACCTTTCACATCTGTGTACTTTGAGGCAGTGATTCTAAGTGTCGGGGCAATTCCAGTGGCTATTAGGAATTGAGGCGGTCAGTCTCCTACCCACTATTTGAGGCTGTAGACATGATGTCCTGACAGACCAGGAAAATAAAAGCTATACAAAAGAGGTGCCCTATTCAGAGGGTTTGTTTCCCTGGTTTGGGGGTTGGTCAAAGTGAAGTCCTGCCTTCAGGGAGGCAGGGAATAAAGACCCACACTGAAAAGGTTCTCACTGAGGAGGACAGGAAACCATCGTCTTCGGGTCAGAACTCTAAACTTAAGATTTCATTTTAACTGATGGTATCCCAAGCTAGGCCTGCTGCCTCATTGCTTTACATGGCTATTTTGTATTGGCTTTTTAAAAAAAATTGCTTTTGTTTTCTACTTTGTCTATATTTATTACAATCTATTGCATGCTTTTTTTGAGTGAATATCACCCAAGTCAATAAACAGTATATTAAAAAAAGGTTTGGACAAGTTCTCGGAGGAAAAGGCCATAAACCATTATTGAGGACGACTAGGGGAATTCACTGCTTACCCTGGGATAAGCAACATGGAAACAAGTACCTGTCAGGTTCCCAAAAAGCTACAGTGACTTGGATTGACCACTGTTGGAAACAGGATACTGGGCATGATGGACCTTGCTCTGACCCAGTATGGCATATCTTATGTTATTAGAAAATAGTTCAAGCAGTATGGGTGTACAGAGATAACCCACAGAGCATACAAGTCTTACAGATAGAAACACAGAAAATGATGGCAGATAATAATAGTTCTTGTGGATGGCCAGACTAGATAGTCCATATGATGTTTACATTTTAATTTAATACAACCATTTATAGTCTACCTATGCCACCAAGTTCTAGGTGCCTTACATCAATTATAAATAAACACTCCAGCCAAAGTGTGATCCTTTTCAACGGGTTTACAATTTTAATCAGAATTCCTATCTAACAAAAATCTCCTAAATAAATTACTTATCTCCAGGAACAAGCAGGAATAAGTCCTCACATATGGGTACGTCGGAACCGACGGAGCCTGTGCGGGAAAGCTTCCCAGCTTCCCAGAAAGGAAGCTTTTGGGGCCTCCCACTGCACATGCGCGCTGCCTTCCCGCCTTCCTGACCAGCTCTCCTCAGTTTCTCTTTTTCCGCGGAGCCAGCAGGTCGTGTTCCTGTCACCGCTGAAGAAATTCTTATTTTAGTTTGTTTCTTTAGACCGCGTACCTGCCTTCCCCATACCGAAACCGGTACCGCCGGTCTCTCTTTTCTTTTCTTTCAAAAAAAAAACCAACAACTTTTATTTAGCACAACTTGGTGACTTCGGTTAGGCCTCAGGCCTACACAAATTCTCCTCATGGAGAAACCAGCCCCTGGTTTCAAGAAGTGTACCAATTGTAGTGCTGTTATTTCTGTTACAGACACCCATGACTGGTGTCTTAAATGTTTGGGGCCTGACCACTCCATTCCGGACTACCCATCCTGCTCCCAGATGTCTAAACGTGGTTTGCAGAACCCGGCCAACAAATTCCATGTGCTGTTTGCTTCAGATAATCCAGCATAACAGTCATCCAGGTCTTCCTCTCCGGATGGATCTCAGGTAACCAAACCTTCTTCGGGCAGGTCCTCAAAAGGCAAATCTCCTTCAAAGTATCGAGAGGCCCTCAATTTTGAGTCAGAGGACCCTGCCCCAGCCAAACAACCCCGGTGGGAAGCTCTGGCTTCCAAAGCACCATCTATGGGGTTACAGGTTGACATCGATGGCACGGCCTCGACTGATCACCTGTTAGACTGCTCTGGGGTACCGGCCCATGCCGGTACCGACATCCAGGCAGCAGTGGCGTCTATGGGCAATACTGTCCAGACCATGCAGCAGGCCGTTCTGGCTTTCATTAAAGCTGCGACGCCCTTGGTACCGCATCTAGCGGTTCCGGGTCCGGTTCCGGTACTGTCTTCCATACCGGAACCGAGACCATCGTCTTCCAAACGCAGATCGGTTCCGCATGCCGGATCCGGGTTTTCACCCGATACCGATCCCATACCCGGTACGCCCGATGTCGATACCGATCGGTATGCGTATCGTGCGTTGGAAGCAAATAGAGGATACTCTGATTCTTCTGAGGATTTTGACTCCTCTGATGACTCTGATGAGCTGTCTCTAGTTCTTCCTGAAGAGCCTTCTTCCCCAAAGAGGAGAATGTCTCCACCAGAGGATTTGTCCTTTCAAGACTTCATTATAGAAGTAGCTAAAGGACTTTCTATTACCACATCCTCTGAAAAAGAACCTAGATCAAAGAAATTGGATATTTTAGGATACCCTAAGGTTCCTAAAGAGGCAGTCACCCTGCCTATCCATGAAATCCTTCAAGAACACTTGATGGATTTATGGGAGGCTCCTCTAACGTTGTCTCCTCATTCCCGTAGGTTGGACACCATGTACCGGGTCCCTCCTTCTCCTGGTTTTCAAAAATCTCAGCTGCCTCACCATTCCATTGTGGTGAAGTCTGCGCTGAAAAAGATTAAGAGTACCAAAAGGCACTCTTCTACCCCTCCAGGGCGGGAATGTAAGACCCTAGACTATTTTGGTAGGAAAATCTTCCAGGCTAGTATGCTTATAGCCAGGATTAATTCATACAGTCTGTATATGGGCATGTTTCTAAGGGAACTTGCCCTAAAGGTATGGCATTTTGCCTCCTTTATCCCTGAGGATAGAAAGGAGGAGTTCATTTCTCTGGTGAAACAGCTTTTAGATGTTTCTAAGTTCTCCAACAGAGCAGCTTTTGATTCCTTTGAGGGTGCCGGTAGAGCTTCGGGCATTGCTATTGCAGCCCGACGACTTGCTTGGCTCCAGGCCTCTGACCTAGAACCCTGAGTCCTGGATGGCTTACGGAATCTGCCCTGTACAGGTGAGAACTTACTTGGTAAAGACTGGCAAATTAAAGCCACTCAAATGGACGCAGAAAGTGCTACATTAGATAGACTTTCTAAGTCTACCTCTACTCCTGCCAAGAAAAAGTCTTTCAAGAGGCCTTACTACAAGAAGGCCAGATTTTCCACAAATACTGGCCAACAATCTTCTCAGCCTCGCTTTGCTGCTAAACGTCAGCAACCTAAACAGGCAAGGTCAAAGCCTGCAGCGTCTGCCACTCCTCAGCAGGCTCAACCCCCTCAGGGGTTTTGACTTGCCCCTAGAGAACTTAACATTCCTGGCTCTAGAACAACCAGAGCCCCTCACCATTCCCGGAAGGTTAGCTCACTTTGCTCCCAGATGGGGGCAAATTACAGCAGAGCACTGGACCCTCTCTATCATCAGAGAGGGCTACAAACTTCATTTTTCCAACCTTCCTCCACATACCCCCATCTCTCCTGGCCCTGTTGGGTCAGGAAGTCTCTTCCCTCCTTGCCCAAAGGGCAATAGAAGAGGTCCCTCTTCTCCAACAAGGGACAGGTTTCTACTCCCCTTATTTTCTCATACCAAAGAAGACAGGGGGATTCAGACCTATCCTAGATCTGAGAGAATTGAACAAATTTCTATACAAGGAGAAATTCAAAATGCTTCCTCTGGGCATTCTCCTTCCATACCTTCAGAGTCAGGATTGGCTTTGTTCTCTAGATCTCAAGGATGCGTACACACATATACTCATCCACCCATCCCACAGAAAATATCTATGATTTCTGTTCCAGGGAAAACATTTCCAGTACAGAGTACTTCCCTTCGGTCTAGCCTCTGCTCCAAGAGTATTCACCAAATGCATGGCAGTTGTAGCCGCATTTCTAAGAGGTCTGGGAATTTTTGTATTCCCATATCTGGACGACTGGCTCATCCGAGCTCCATCTCAGTCAGAGGCCCAGATTTCCCTGGACCGCACAAGGCACATTCTGCAGTATCTGGGACTGGTGGTAAACCTTCCCAAGTCTCAACTCATCCCTACTCAGTCTCTGGAATTCATAGGGGCCCAGTTGGATACCACCACTGCAAGGGCCTACCTACCTCAAGTCTGGGGCCAACGTCTGTTGTGCTTGGCCTCCCAAGCTCAATCCAGCAGTCACTTGACAGCCAGAGAAATGCTGCGACTTCTGGGCCACATGGCCTCCACAGTACACGTGGTGCCCTATGCTCGTCTTCATATGAGAGCAGCTCAATGGACCTTGGCCACCCAGTGGACTCAAGCATCAGGAGCGCTCTCCGACCAAATACTCACCTCAAAGCGTCTGTTTTGGTCCCTCCAATGGTGGATATCCACCAAGAATCTGTTGTTGGGGGCCCTCTTCCAACCTTTGTTGCCCCAAGCAACCCTCACAACAGATGCCTCCCAAACAGAGTGGGGAGCCCATCTTCAACACCTCTCCACTCAGGGTACTTGGTCTCCACAGGAGACCACCCTTCACATCAACCTCCTGGAACTGCGAGCAATCTTCTTTGCCCTCAAAGTCTTCCATACCCTCCTTGTCAACCTGACCGTCCTAGTTCAAACAGACAATCAGGTGGCCATGTTCTACCTAAACAAACAAGGAGGGACAGGCTCTCTGTTGCTTTGCAACGAAGCTCTCAGATTATGGGCCTTCGCCAGAGAGCATCAAATTCATCTTCTGGCAGTGTATCTTCCAGGGGTTCAAAACTCTCGGGCAGACAGACTCGGTCGAGTTCTGCTTCCACACGAATGGTCCCTACATATGGACCAGATATGCAGAATCTTTCAGGAATGGGGAACCCCGGACATAGACCTCTTTGCAAGTCCGTGCAATGCCAAACTTCCCCGGTTCTGTTCCAGGACTCCGTGTCAGGGAGCTCAGGCCTACGACGCCTTTCTCCTGCATTGGGGTCAGGACTTCCTATATGCCTTTCCACCCATTCCTTTGATTCCCAAGACTCTGTTCAAACTCCAGAGGGATCACGGATCGATGATCCTCATAGCTCCACGCTGGCCACGCCAAGTGTGGTTCCCTCTACTTCTGCATCTTTCCCAGGGACCCTCCCTGCACCTGGGAGCTGTGCCAGACCTTCTGTCTCAGGAGGAGGGGACTTTGTGGCACCCAAACCCCAAGTCCCTACACCGCAGAGCTTGGTTACTGAAGGCCTAAGCCTTCATGACTTCAATCTTTCTCAACCAGTGCAAGATATCCTTCATGCCTCTAGGAAACCCTCCACGAGGCGTTCCTATGCTTTCAAATGGAAACGCTTTTCCATTTGGTGTGCTCAACAGGGTCTTGACCCTCTAGCACTTCCCTTGAATTCTCTACTAGACTATCTCCTGCATCTTTCTAATGCAGGCCTTAAGACGAATTCAGTCAGAGTCCATTTAAGTGCTATTGCAGCATCCTTAAAACCTATAAATGGACAACCTGTCTCCTCTCATCCTCTTATTGCAAGGTTCATGAGAGGCCTGACTCTAACTAAGCCTCCCATCCGACCTCCTCCGGTAGCATGGGATTTGAACCTAGTTCTAGGTCAGCTTATGAAGCCACCTTTTGAACCGTTGGTTTCTACCTCCTTGAAATTTCTTTCCTGGAAGGTCCTTTTCCTTATTGCAGTCACTTCGGCTCGCCGCATCAGTGAACTACAGGCCTTAGTGGCTCATGCACCTTATACTAGGTTTCATCATGATAAGGTGGTCCTCAGGACGAATCCCCACTTTATGCCCAAAGTGGTCTCGCCTTTTCATCTTAATCAAGAGGTATATCTACCTGTCTTTTTTCCGGCTCCTCATGCATCCAGTGCAGAGAGGAACCTTCATACTTTAGATTGTAAAAGAGCTCTTGCCTTTTACCTCAACAGGACTCAGCCACATCGAAAGTCTTCCCAACTTTTTGTGGCTTTTGATCCTTCTCATTTGGGACTTCCAGTCTCCAAACGTACACTTTCCAATTGGATTGCTCAGTGTATTTCCTTTGCTTACCAGAGTAAAAACATTTCTCTGGAAGGCCATGTCACAGCTCACAATGTGAGAGCCATGGCCACTTCTATGGCTCATCTTCACTCTGTATCCATAGATCAGATCTGTCGAGCCGCCACCTGGGCCTCGGTTCATACCTTCACAGCCCATTACTGTTTGGACAAGGACTCCCGCCGGGATGCCTTGTTTGGTCAGGCTGTCCTCAAACACCTGTTCCATACTTGAACAACTCCTGCCCACCTTCCCAGGATGGATGCCTGAGATCCATACGAAGATGGCGAACCCTTGGAAGGGGATCTCCCAGGCATCTTAGCTAGGGAGTCCCCATATGTGAGGATTTATTCCTGCTTGTTCCTGGAGATATCACAGTTACTTACCTGTAACAGGTGATCTCTGGGAACAGCAGGAATTAGTCCTCACAACCCACCCACCTCCCCTAGGAGTTGTATCTTCTATCTATCTTCCTTTCCTCTCTCTATTGTCTCAGCTATAAACTCGAACTGAGGAGAGCTGGTCAGGAAGGCGGGAAGGCAGCGCGCATGTGCAGTGGGAGGCCCCAAAAGCTTCCTTTCTGGGAAGCTGGGGAGCTTTCCCACGCAGGCTCCGTCGGTTCCGACGTACCCATATGTGAGGACTAATTCCTGCTGTTCCCAGAGATCACCTGTTACAGGTAAGTAACTGTGCTTTCCATATTGTCCTACTAGACCAGGACAAATGGGTTGTGTTCCTCTACCAGCAGATTGGTGGAGACAAAGAACCAATGAAAAGCCCAGGTTTCAATGACATCACTCCCATGCCTTTATATGCCTCAGCCACCAGAGGTGGCTTCAGTATTTCTTTGTCTTGAGCAGATGGTGGATGGATTTTGTCCTCTCTGAAGAAAATTCTGAAGATCTGAGAGGAAAAGATTTGATTAAACACTTATGAATGACTTCCGTGAGGGTGACTCTCTCACCTCAGTTTGACATTGAAGGCTCCAGTAGACTGTGGTCTTTTTGGTAGCCATAGGAAGAGGGAAAATTGGTGCAGCTCCAATTACTTTTCATTATAAGAGCCTGTTGAGCAGCCAGAAAGTGGAAGGATCTGGAAGAGTGCAGCAGTCTCGCACAACCTCAGTGCCCCTTCCTCTGTCCCCTCCTGCTCTCTCCCAAAGATTGCAGAAGGCTCTTAGAGGGATCTGCCTGCCTGCCAGACACCTTAAATGTAGTGCTGCAAAAGCCAGTGAAATGGTATCAGAGGAGTAGGGCTGAAACCGGCATGGAACCTCTGCCTGGGGCTCTCGGGGTGAGTACCAAGGCTTGACCGCGTCATTGTCCTTGTTGGAGGCTCCCAATTCTGTTTGTGTTGGATGCAATTTGAGGTAGAGTACTGACGACCATTGGTACAATGTGGGGTTTCTCACTGTTTTCTGTGCACAGTAGTAGCGTTTTTCCTATTGGCCATTGGTGATCATGCAGTCTGTATGTGCGTTTTGCCCAAGTGGCTCCAATGTGTGTTTCCTATCCTATAATACTGTTGCAATAAAGGCACAGTTAACATGTGCCTTCGAGCTGCCACGGCCTTAGCGCGTGCTGTTGTAATACTTGCCTTAACTCTCTGTCTTCCAGGAGTCTTCTTTTTGCCTGTGTTAAGCAAAGTGCCTCATATCTGGCTTCTGAACCCTGCTCTTTTAGCATGGTGGCTCCTGAGTTGTCCCTGGAAGGATTGCTCCCCCTCTTTACGCCAAGGAATGTGGTTAGTCTGGGTTTGTTGGCTTAAGGGCAGGAGGTGGCTGATGGTACTGTGGGTAAGGATAACCAGCTGGCTGGAGGTTCTGGCAATTGTGCTATGCACTGCTCCCCCATTCTCTAGAGGATTAATGGCGACTGAGTCGGTGTAGGCATGTCCTTTTAAGGAGTCTGGATTGTCCTCCCTGAAATTCTTTTCCTTTTTACAACAGGCTTGGTCATTATGGTGTGGAAATTGACTGCGGACTCAGTCTTGTGAGGGGCAGGCTGAGATTGGAAGCCCTGTTTGATTGCCTGTGGCTAAGCATCCCTGGCAGAGGGTGCCCCCTGGAGATAAGGATCAGCTGGGATCTGTCAGAGATCTTGACTGTGGCTTGGATTCAGATGTCTGATGTGGATGAAGAAGTACTCTTGCCTTCAGAGGATTGTGAGGAGGTTGATGTTATCAACCTGTTTCGGAAGGAGGAACTGGGACTGATTCCCATGGTCTAATCTACCTTGAGCTTAGTGGTTGCTCCAGGCACAGAGCAGGAACTGAGGATGCATCCACCCCTGCTAGGTGTTGAAATCTACTACTGTCTTCCCTTTCCCAGAGGAGCTCATGGCCCTGTTCCGGTTGGAGTAGGATTTCCACCCAACTCCATGCTTAGGGATTAAGGGTGTATGAGGATACATGCTCTCTTGGAGAAGATTGCATTGTGAGGTTTGATGTTTCCAAGATGGATATGCAGGTCACGGCGGTTACCAGATGGACCACCATTCCTGTGGAAGGCGGATCAGCCTTAAAGGATACATGTTGAAGATCATTTCACTGTGGCAGCTGCTATACAGTTGGTGGTATGTGCAGGCATGACGTCTTGAGCCCTGCTCCAGTGGATTCGGTCTCTCTGCTGAATGATTCTATCCCTCTCTTGGTTTCAGCTATGACCTTCCTTTCTGATGCCATGTATAGCCTGTACATCTAGTGCAAAAACCAGTCTAGAGACGTGGCAGTAGAAGCAAAAGCCTTTATTTACTTAGAGGATGAGTGTGCCAATAACCCGACACTGGCCGTGTTTTGTGTGTACTTCCTCAGGGGTATTTGGCTTACTATAAATAATTAAAAAACAAAATGCATAAATTTAAAAATAGCAAATTAAAAACATATCAAAAGTAAATGAAGAACCAAATAAGTTTTACATATTTTTATTTATTTAACAATTTCTTCTATACTGCCCCTTCCAGAGATCAAGGGCGGTTTACATGGAACAGTTAACAAAATTTTGTATACTTCTGTATACTTTACATGGAACTGAAACATCACCTTTTTCTCCTTCACTATGATGTTTCAGTCTCCCCCTCACACCCACCTACTTTCACACCTCAAGCCCATGCATCTCACATTCTTAGACTGAACACTCGCAATCACACTTTTACCCCCACCCACCATGAGAAGCTTATGCAGTTTCATATAACCCAATATATAGCTGCATAAAGTGGCTTGTATATATTTATCATGTTTTCCCTGTTAAGGAACCTGTTTAATGTATACCCAAGTTATTATACCTGTTCACTGTAAGCACAAATCACTAAACTGAGATGTGTAGTTTAATGTTCATTGTAAACCGCACTGGTGTCAAATAGCGCGGTATAAAAGAGACTGTAAATAAATAACAGTTTTTAACTATGTACAGGTAATACGTTACTTTCATTAAAACCATATAAATAATCAAGTACATATAAAGGCACAACATGAATTATAAATAAGTGCATGCAAATATAAAGAACATAAATAACTTTCCATAAGCAAATGAGTAACATATATATGCATTAAAGATCCTCTTCATAAAACCCTTAGAAAACAACTTAAAAACAAAAGGAATGAACTACAAAAAGGAAAGAGAGGGAGGAGAGCATGAGGAGGAGCCGGAGTGAAACAGATGGATACATAAACTATATGAATTAGGAATAATAAATTATGTACCCGTGTTTAAAAAAAAATTAAAAAAATTTTTTTTGGATGGACCAGTAACTATAATAACTCATGAGTATATAAAACATATAAGAAACCCTTAGGTAAGTATACTATATTTAAAAAGAAACTGAAATAAAACCTACTGTTGCAACAAGAGCAAATAAATAAAAATCCCTTGTGAGGGTACTAGGGAAGAACGTTGTCACCATAAATATTTTGTATATTACTAACATCCGTCTTCAAATTGTACTACAGGGGAAATAAATAATAAATGAATGTAAACCAATGTTAAAAAAACTCATCTCCAATGACCAAATCTAAAATGAAACCATAAAATACTAAAACCTACCGCTGCAAACAGACCATATAATTTAAAAATCCCTTTGGTAGGTATTTAGGAAAGAATATTGTAGCCACGAGTGTCACTACCATCCGCCTTTAAACTCTGTTACAAAGAATAAATAGATAAAAACTATTTATATATTTATCTCCAAAGGCAGAATCAAAAACATACATAGATACAATTATCCCAAAGAACAATATGAATTACTTAATTGATGCTAAAAATAGACTGTTAAACATAACCCTCGCGGCATAGTGTATTACTAACATCAACCTTCCGATTGTACTAAAACCCTGGATATAGACCGATAATAAAACAACGCCATGAAAATCACAAATCAAAAGACCCAACAACATTACAATTGTCAGTACTCTAAAGAATAATGTGTGGTTTTAAAACAATACAATAAATCGATTGTAAGACCTCCATGTAGAGGGACCCTCTGAAAAAATCAAGACGATCATAAAAGACGCCCGCGTATGCGCCGTAGCATTTAAAGCTCCCGTGAGCGGGAAAACCAAAAGCAGCGATCCTATTGGACATTACCCAATGTCATGCAAATCGCTGTCTTAAAAACCATGTACACAACTACTGTGGACTAAACTAACCTAATGTTTTCATCGGGAGAAAAATCATACATATAGCGGGCATTTCAGAATATATGAAGTCAAACAAACAGAATGACACTTGCATTATACCTTTAAATCTCCCTGAGCTAAAAAACCCTTTAAATTATTAAAAGCCCAAAAATGTATGTCTCGATCTAATGAGTCTCATACACAACCCTATACTTAAAAAATGAATTACATACAGGCAATGGAATAATAACGAAAACATACCATATCCTCCATGATCGTTATCTAAAATAACACATGATTAGCACAAACCTGAACCTATACTACACCAATAAAACTTATAAGCAAAAATGTAATTCATAAAAGCACCGTACTCATAAAAAGACTGACAGATCTTTATCCAAATTAAGACCATAAGGAACCAAAGTATTAAGCAAAAATATATATCTTTGTTTCAAACGTAAAGTTATTGTTTTCAAGGTCTCCTCCTCTCCAATTGAGGCAGACCTTTTATATGACAAAAAACTTTACATCTGTTAAATTATTTCCCAAATCCAGCCAATGTTGTACCAGTGGTTTGTCCACTGATTTCCTTTTTATACAACTTTTATGTTCTATTATGCGTGTGTGTATGCTCCGATTAGTTTTGCCTACATACAATTTGTTGCAGGGGCACTGGATTACGTAAATGACGTGGGATGTCTCACAATTAGCAAAGTCATTAATATAAAACTTCTTTTGAGTATCTAAATGAATAAAAACATCACGCACCGGCAGTGTATGTAGGCAAACGGAGCAATGTCCGCACTGATACTGTCCCTTGTGTCTAGATAATGTTTTATGTTCTGTGAAGGATGAAGGAACCAAAAGGTTCCGAAGATTTACATTTCTTTTATGGGCTGCTATTAAAGACATTTTCTGGAAACTTGGAAGAGTTTGTATGAGATGCCATTCTTTAAGGATTTTTGTAATTCTGCATGATTGCAATGAATATTTATTTATTTTTATTTATTTATGCTTTTCTTCTATACCGCTTTTTCCAAAGATCAAAGGCGGTTTACACTTAACATAAAATGAACAGGTTTTACAAGGAACAGGTTTTACATGGAACATCTCTTTTTATAACTATTTACAATTAACTTTTCATGAACAATAACATGGAACAGTTTTTTTTTTTTTTAACTATAAACAGTTATACAATATAAGAGGGCACACTATATTTGTACTTTATCTTGTAATTTTAAAAGTGCTTCACAGGATTCATCACGGGCCCTTTCATATGCTTTGTCAATGTAACGGCTCGGATATTGACGTATCTTGAACCTGTCTTTTATATCTTTGGCATGGTATTCAAAATCCCGCTCCGTGGTACATACCCTTCTGGCCCTAAGAAACTGTCCCATGGGTAAATTCTTTTTCAAGGAGGGATTATGAAAACTGGTGTAATGTAACAATTGATTTCTATCGGTGGGCTTTCTGTATAAAGTAGTGGTGATTTTCTTCCCCTCTTTTCTAATCAGAAGATCCAAAAAGGGTATCTGTATAGGATCATGTTATCTGAAATCGTAAATTTATATCTAGATCATTGATCCATATGTTAAAATCAAAGTCTCTCTACAGAACCATCCCAAAGAATAAAAATATCATCAATGTAACAAATCCATAGCTTAACCTCATCCTTAAATGCATGATCTTTCAAAAATGTATTTTCAAATTGAAACATATATAAATTGGCAATATCAGGAGCCATGGAAGACCCCATGGCCACCCCCTTGATTTGTTGGTAAAATATTTCTCTAAAGCAAAAAAAAAATTGACACAAATGCAGTTTCAGCCAATGACAGAAGAAATGTAGTAGGAATACGCTTGTGATCATGTCTAGTCAAGAGGCAATGTTCAATAATATCCAAAGCCTCAAATTGTGTTATGTTTGTATACAGCGACTCTACATCTAATGTCACCAACATTACGTCCGGACCAAGATCTTGAAATGAAGAGAAATTCTATTGCGTGGGAGGAATCGTGTACATAGGACCACATTTTCAAAACAAACGGGCGTAGGATGACATCTAACAATTGGGAAAGAGGTTCTAGTAAGGAGCCAATTGCTGACACAATGGGTCGACCCGGGGGATTCTCCAGAGATTTATATATCTTTGGGATGACGTAGATCGTTGGTATGATAGGCTTATCCACAATTAAGAATTTCTTCTCCTCTTTGGTAATGTGTCCAAATTCATAGGCATTCAAAACTAGATTATCAATTTTGCTCTTTAATTTGTCTGTTGGATCACCATCTAATCGGAAATAAAAAGCCTTATCAGTGAGTTGTCTATTTACTTCTTCTATATACTTATATTTGTCTAAAACCACTACTGCACCCCCTTTATCAGCTGGTTCCTTATCGTCACTCCAGTCCAGTCCCTTACTTCAGGGTTACGCAACCCTTCCAGCAGCTTGGAGGCTGAGCCCAACCTTTTTGGGGTGGAGCGGTATATATACCACTGGTGCCACCCACCAACTCCAGTATACTCAGCCTCCAAGCAGCTGGAGGGTCCCGTAAGCCTAGGGCTTACTGGAGTCCTTCTTTCCTCTTAAATTCCTTTTTATTTAATTTATTGAATTTAATTTATTTAATTTTAGTTGGATTTGATTTATTTAATTCATTTGATTTACAGGATCTTTGGTATCCTATTTGATTCTCTCCGGAGTACTCCTTTCCCCCCCCCTCCCTCCCCGCAACGTACTGAAACTGATTCTCTGCGGATCGGGCAGCAGCGAGGAGGAAAGTCCAGAGCTCCTCTCACTGCCCGTGCTGCCTATTCTCCGGTCTGCCTGCCTCAGATCCGGCCCGTCCTCACGCCGAAGCCCAGCTGGCGGCTGAGCGCTGGAGGACACGCCGTACACGCGGGGAGAGCCGAATCCTCTTCAGCCCCCCTTCTCTTCTTACGGCGACGCGCTGTTTCAGCAGCGGAAGAGAAGCGCGGCGGGCAGCGTGAGCTCCGAAATTGTTCGGGCTTCAGTTTCCTCTCTCCCCCTTACCGCCGGAGCGCGGGGGACAGCAGAGGCCAGCGTTTGCAGGCGATTCATCTAGGGCTCCACGTGGCTGCAGCCTAGCACGTGTTGAGCCCCTAAGGAGAACGGCGGTCTCGGGCCTGGAACTGAAGAGCTCCTGAACCGCAAGTATACAGCTTAAGCTGTTAGCAAATTTATAGAAGTTTTCCTGCTACAGCTTTTCTTGGCGTTTAATGAGATATTGAGGGGGAAATATTGCAACATAGCCCCCCCAGCCCCGGAGAACTTGCTGGGTCTAATATTGTAAGGGGGGGGGCCGGTTATTAGCCTAATTTAGTTTAGTTAATTTATTTTAATTTATTTTAATGTAATTTAATTGGATTTAATCTTGTTTATTGATTTTGTTTAGTCTGAGGGGAAACAGTATCTTTTTGTTGGGGGAGGCAACTAGGAGATCTCTCCCAAGAACATGACGGGCAAACCGAGGTGTCCCTCTTGTGGCACTAGAAGGGGCACTGCATCTGAGGCAGGGGTCTGCAGGGGCTGCGCCGCTGTCGCTTCCTCTGTGGAACAGGAAATCAGCCTGGCCATGTCCCAGGCCTTGCAGGGGTCTTCTGATCCCTTAGAGGGAGAAGCAGCGCCTCAGCTGTCCCCTCCCTCGCACTCAGAGACCCTCCTTCCCCCAGCTCCTTCCTCCTCCTCCCTGCCGGCAGGAGAAGGGGGAGCAGGGGACTTCTTCTCCCCTGATTTCATTCTCCTGCTGCACCAGGCTTATTGCCTGCGTAAGAGGGGTCTTGGCCCAGGGGAAGCGGGTCCGTCGTCTGAAGGCAAACTGGTCAGACCCATGAGATCTAACTCCCAGGACTCGGGGATTTCCTCGAAGCGTCCCAGGCTGGCAGTTGAAGAGCCCCTCACTCCACTTTCCCAGGACTTGCCAGAGGAGGAGCCCTCGGAAAAAGAGGAGGAGCTGGAGGAAGGGGAGATCCCGGAGGAGGACCACTCTCGCATAATCAGAGTATTCAGGCGGGAGGAGTTGCCCGCTTTAATTAATGACTCCCTGAAAGCTCTCAACGTAGCCTCGGATACTCCCGCAGAGGAGGAAGCCTTGGAGGATCCCTTGATTCAGGCCGTCAGAAGGTCCCAGAAGGTCTTCCCTGTCCACAGAGTGGTACGTCAGATGATTCAGGAGGAGTGGGATCAACCAGAGTCAGCGTTGAGAGGAGTCAGGGCCATGTCTCGGCTCTACCCTCTCCCTGAGGCAGACAAAGAACTTCTGAAGTCCCCCAGAGTGGATGCGGCGGTCTCGGCAGTAACGAAGAAAACCACCATCCCAGTGGAGGGCAGCGCGGCGCTGAAGGATGCCCAGGACAGAAGATTGGACACGCTCCTTAAGCAAGCCTTCGACGTGAGCGCTCTTGCCTTACAAGCCTCAGTTTCGGGAGCATGGGTGGCACGAGCATGTTTGAGGTGGTCTCAGCAACTCCAGGCGGAGGAGGGTTCCTCCGATGGGGTCCTAGCCACCTCGGCAAGGTTGGAATCAGGTACGGCCTTCTTGGCAGATAGCCAGTATGACCTCATCCGGAGCTTAGCAAAGAACATGGCCTCGGTGGTGGCAGCCAGACGCTACTTGTGGCTCCGGAATTGGGCCGCGGATGCCTCCTCCAAAGCTCGCCTGAGTCACCTCCCCTTTAAAGGGAAACTTTTGTTCGGAGAAGACTTGGACAAGTTGGTAAAGGACCTGGGCGAGTCCAAGGGCGGCAGACTTCCGGAGGACAGGATCAAGCAAACACGATCTTCTGCCCCTTCTCGGAACCAATCCAGAGAACCCCGGAGGTTCCGCTCGAACAGACCTAACCCTTTCCTCAGGGGTCGTTTTAACGCTAGGGGTCAAGGTGCCAGAGGGTTTCGGGGCAGAGGTTTCTCATCCTCTTCCTCCTCCTTCTCCTCGGGTCCCAGAAAGCAACAATGAGATACAGGGGGTCCGGGAGGACGGATTGCCGGTAGGCGGTCGCCTGAGGCAGTTTCTTCCCGCCTGGTCCCGAGTCACGTCCGATCAATGGGTGCTGGAAGTGATTCGAGAAGGATACTCCCTCGAATTTGCAAAGCAAATACTCCCAGCTTTTGTTCAGTCACCCTGCGGCTCCGCAGCAAAAAGAGAAGCCGTGGAGTCGACACTTTCCCGCCTCATAGCTCTCGGGGCCGTAGTCCCGGTGCCCCCAGACCAATGCGGTACGGGTCGGTACTCGATTTACTTCGTCGTCCCAAAAAAGGAGGGATCCTTTCGCCCGATCCTCGACCTAAAACAGGTCAACCGCTGCCTCAAGATACCTCACTTCCGGATGGAGACCCTAAGGTCAGTGATAGCGGCCGTGAGGGCCGGAGAGTTCCTAACATCGCTGGATCTGACAGAAGCGTACTTACATATCCCGGTCAGAAGGGCCCATCAGCAGTTCCTCAGATTCGCGGTACCTCGAGGTCATTTTCAATTTCAGGCGCTACCCTTCGGGCTAGCAACAGCGCCCAGAACCTTTACCAAGGTGATGGTGGTAGTAGCGGCCGCCCTACGAAAGAAGGGAATCTTAGTGCACCCCTATCTGGACGACTGGCTGATCCTGGCAAAGTCAGAGGAGGAAAGTCGCCAAGCAACAGCCGAAGTAGTTCAAGTTCTGGAAGAACTAGGATGGGTCATCAATCGAGCAAAGAGCAGTTTGGTTCCATCACAGGAGCTCGAATATCTCGGAGCAAGTTTCCACACAGGCAAGGGCAGGGTCTTTCTGTCCAGCTCAAGGCTAAAGGACCTGAGAACTCTAGTCTCACAGTTCATGGTCAGACGGCTTCCTTCAGCGAGGCATTACCTGCAATTGTTGGGTACCATGGCGGCGGCAATAGAAGTCGTTCCGTGGGCCAGAGCTCACATGCGTCCCTTACAGCGGTCTCTATTGCGGCGGTGGTCTCCGCAACAGCACCCCTTGTCTCGACTGCTCCCCTGTGCTCCTCGGACCAGACACTCTCTTCTCTGGTGGAGGTGTCCAAGGAACTTGAGTCGCGGAATGCCCCTAGAGCCTCCTCAGTGGGTACTCTTGACGACAGACGCCAGCCTGGCAGGCTGGGGGGCTCATTTCGAGGACCAGTTTGTCCAGGGGCAATGGTCGGCAGTAGAATCCCTTTGGCCTATCAACCGCCTGGAATTGAGAGCGGTCACGCGGGCGCTCAGGGCTCTTCAGCCTTCAGTGCGAGGGAAAGCGATTCGCGTCCTCTCCGACAATGTCACCGCCGTGGCGTACATCAATCACCAGGGGGGCACCAGCAGTCCGGCATTGGAAAAGGAGGCGGACTCCCTGTTCAAGTGGGCGGAAGTCCACCTGGAGGCGCTCTCAGCACAGCACGTGACAGGTACAGACAACATCATGGCCGATTACCTCAGCAGGTACAAGATAGATCACGGCGAGTGGGAACTGCATCAAGAGGTCTTCGACCAGATAGTGGCCCGGTGGGGTCCCCCAGTAATGGACCTCATGGCACGGTTCACATCCGCCAAAGCAAGCCGATTCTTCAGCAGGAGAAAGGAAAGGATGTCCGAGGGCCTGGACGCCCTGTCTCAAAGGTGGCCCACGGAAAGGCTCCTTTATGTCTTCCCCCCTTGGGCTCTAATCGGGAAGGTCCTCCAGCGGGTGGAAGCTCACCGGGGTCTAGTAGTCCTTATTGTCCCGGATTGGCCTCGCCGTCCTTGGTATGCGGATCTGGTAAGGATGATCGCCGACCGACCATGGCACCTTCCGGTCAGGAAGGACCTACTCAAGCAAGGACCGGTTCAGATGCCACACGTGGATCGATTCTCGCTTACGGCATGGCTATTGAAAGGGCGCGGCTCTTGAAGCGCGGCTACTCACCGGCAGTAATCGCGACCATGTTGAGCGCGAGGAAGCGTATCTTTGAAGCATGGTGTACAGAACGCCGGAAGAATCCCCTGTCGGCCTCGGTCCCGGAGGTGCTGGAGTTCTTGCAAGCTGGCCTCGACAAGGGTTTAGCTCACAGCTCCCTCAGAGTACAACTGGCGGCCATCGCGTGCTATAGGGGCAAGGTGGGCGGAAAAGCCTTGGGAACAAACGCGGGCGTTGCAAGGTTCTTGAAAGCGGTCAAGTGGCTTCGACCACAACGAAGATCGGTCATACCCCCTTGGGACCTTAACCTAGTTCTGAATTCCCTAGCCATGGGTCCGTTTGAGCCTTTGAAGTAGGCCTCCCTGAAGGATCTGACGCTGAAGACGGTGTTCCTGGTGGCCATTTGCTCAGCCAGACGAGTCTCCGAACTACAAGCCCTGTCTTCTCGGCCTCCCTTTCTGTCCTTCCTCAGGGATAAGGTAGTACTTAGGACGGTTCCTTCCTTTTTGCCTAAGGTGATCTCCCCCTTCCACGTCAACCAGTCCATCTTTCTCCCGACTCTCCGACCGGAGGGGGCAGTAGGGGGAGACAGTAAGCTCCATCTGCTAGACGTCCCCAGAGCCTTGAAGCGCTACCTCTCCCGCACGGCGCCCTTTCGGAAATCCGAACGACTCTTTGTACAGTTCGGAGGGCCCCACAAGGGTGAGGCGGCAGCCAAGGCCTCAATTTCCAGATGGATCAGGGAGGCGATCGCTTCCGCCTATATCCTCAAGGGGAAACAGGTCCCAGGGGGCTTGCGCGCTCACTCAACTCGAGCACAGGCTACCTCTTGGGCGGAGTTCAGTCTAGTACCTCCTCTGGATATCTGTAGGGCAGCGACTTGGTCCTCTCTGCACTCCTTCACCAAGCACTACAGGCTGGATGTGCAGAGCTCGTCGGACTCTAGGTTTGCACAGGCAGTGCTACGTTCCGGAATGGCGGATCCCGCCCGGGCTGGTACTGCTCTGGTACTTCCCTGAAGTAAGGGACTGGACTGGAGTGACGATAAGGAAGAGGTAATTAGATCTTACCTGCTAATTATTGTTCCTGAAGGAACGACAGTCCAGTCCCTACTACCCTCCCTAGTTCTGTAGCCATTCCGGCCGTTCTCTTTGTTAGGGGTCTGCGGCCTGAGGGCGGTTTCAGGTGTGTTGGTGGGTCAGGCTGGAGAAAAGGCACGCACCATGGCAGTTCTCCTACCTTCTCCCTGGACCTCCTCTCCTACTAACTTCTCCTGGTTAAAAAAAAAAATAAAAATAAAAATAAAAATTTGAGTTTGTTTACTTATGTTTTCTGAGTTATCTAGGTTGGTTATATCTGCTTTGACAGTCGTTTACTGGAGTTGGTGGGTGGCACCAGTGGTATATATACCGCTCCACCCCAAAAAGGTTGGGCTCAGCCTCCAAGCTGCTGGAAGGGTTGCATAACCCTGAAGTAAGGGACTGGACTGTCGTTCCTTCAGGAACAATAATTAGCAGGTAAGATCTAATTACCTCTTTAATGATAATGCTGGTATTTTCTTGTAAAGACTTTATAGCACGTTTTTCACCCTGTGTTAAATTCTGAAATGGTAACCTCTTGTCTTCAACAATCTCGCTTACTTGCTGCAACACTACAAGTTCAGATGCTTCAATAAGCGGGTCTGTGTGCAAGGGTGGAATCCACTTGGATTTTCTACTGTACATCTAGTGGCCAGGGATTGTGTTCTGTCAACGGTGACACGGCATTGACTTGGCTCTGTCATGGGGCAGCAGATTCATCTTCCAAAACCCCATTGCCCATCTGGCCTTAGAGGAATGCTTCTGTTGGGTCCGATTTGGTGAAGCTGGTAAAGGAGCTGGGTGAGACAAAATCTTACCGCCTTCTGGAGGATAGGTCCAAGGGGCCTATGAAGTGGGTAGGAACCCCTTTTCAGTCAGCTTCTGCCTGCTCATTGTGAGCACACTGTTCAGACTCCAGGGGTCTCAGGACTCCCGTTGCTACCGACCTGGAAAGCCTTTCTTCCCCTCTGCTTATGGACCTTCCTGGGCTGTGCAATGAAGATTTGGGGGCCCATTCCCTGGTTCCTCCGGTTGGGGGTGGGGTGGGATTTGCCTCTTCAGGAATGGACGTAGGTCACCAAATATCGCTGGGTGCTAGTTTCCATTCAGTGTGGCTGTGGCTTGGAATGCAATGAGGTTATCCTGGCCATGTGTCTTTTCTCCTTGTGGGTCTGCAAGCAACAGGGCCACTGTGTGGGTCACCTTGAACAAGTTGCCTTTCTTGAAGGCAGTGGTGCCCATTCCCCTGGATGATTGGGGCAGAGGCAGGTATTCCATCTGTTTCATGGTGGCCGACACAGTAGGAACATGCTGGCCCATTCTAGACCTCAAGTGTGTCAATGAGTGCTTTCTGGTTGGAGACTTTCCAATTCAGGATTAAGCAGTGCACAGAGGGGGTTCCTGGCATCTCTCATTTTGGTTGAGGCATATTTTCATATCCTGATCCGGGGGATCAGCAAGTATCTGTGTTTCGCCATGGTTGGCTCTCACCTTCAGCTCGCTACCCTTCTATTCAGACCCTACACTGCCTGAAGTACATTTTCCAAGGTCATGGTGGTGGTGTCTGTGGTGCTACAGCACCAAGAAATTTGTGTGCACCAATATCTGAGCTACTGGCTCATCTGAGCCCATTCTCTTTCAGAGGCATTTCTGAGTGGTGTCCTTTCTGATGAGCCTCAGCTGGGTGATCATTTGGGGAAGAGCCAGTTGTTGCATTCCCAGTCCTTGGGGTTTGTGGGAGCATGTTTTCAATATTAGAGTGTGGGGAGTTTTTCTGCTATTGGAGAAAATCAAGGCTGTTGGATTGCCTAGCCCTATTCTGTTCACAGCAGAGTCTGAGTTGTTCTTCATCAGCAGTTCGAGCTCAGATTCCTGCTCCCAATGATAGTGAAGGCCAGCTTGCAGTGGTGGCAGCAGCCCTGTCTTCTGAGGAAGGGCGTGCCACCAGACATTTGCTCATGGATCTTTCTGGTGGTGAATGCCAGTCTCTCGGGCTGGGGAGGCCATTGCTAATGCCGAAACAGTTGGGGAGGCAGTATTTAGTTTATTTAGCCAGTTTTGTATTCCACCTTATCCTTCAATCAAAGTGGTTAACACAGATTTTAGGGATACATTTAACAGGAAAGGTGTCAGACATACAAACATACAGACCGTCTACATCTAGTTTTTATCTGAGTGTGGATGTTGGTGGGTCGATTGCAGTGGAGACCAGCACTTGGAAAATTACGTTACTTGGCCGTAGGACTCTGTGAACAGGAGGGCCTTGTAGCAGCGGCCATCAGGTTGGCCGCTTGCGTCTCCGGCCAGTGGTTCACATGTTCTCGGACAGCGTCACGTGGTGGCTTATGTCAATTGGCAAGGTGGTACGAGAAGTGCTGGAGTAACCCTGGAGATGACTCTTTGTTTGTCGGGTGTGCACATTGCCAGTGTTGGTACTGTGGAATGAATTTTCTCAGCTGGTATACTCTGGTCCCAGGACAGTGGGAGCTGAGTCAGGAGGTGTTTTCAGTTGTTTCAGTGCTGCTGGGGTCACACCAAGAGGGATCTTATGGCGACCTGCAATGCCAAAGTGCTCTGCTTTGTCAGTTGCCACATGGAGATGGGTCTGAAGTCCTTGGTGCCCTGGTTCAAGCTTGACCAGGTCAGCACCTGCTGTATGTGGTTTTTTTTCATGGCCCCTGGTGAGGCGTGTGATTTGGTGTATGGAGTGCAATCCGAGAAGGATTATTCTGCGGCACTGGGTTGGCCAAGGAGAGCATGATGCACAGATCTGCTGTGGCTCCTGCGAGCACCAACTCTTCGCTTGCCTCAGTCTTGGGGCTTATTGTGTCGGGGGCCGCTTGTTCTTCTTGCTTACGGCGTGGCTCCTGTAAGGAGACAAGTGCGTATGGGCAGCTCTCTGGCAGTGGAATTCCACTTTGCTCAGAACCCCGGAGGCATAAGTGCAGGTCTGGTGCCTTGCGTGCTGGTGTGGCTCGCGGTGGCTGGTTCCTGAGGCCAAGATGCTTTCTCTGTGGCCTTTTCTGCAGGATGGTCTGGGAAAGGGCCTTTTTTCTCTTAGCTTCCTGAAAGTTCAGATGGCAGCTTTGGCCTGTTTCAGAGGGCAGTTGGCTGCTAAGTCATACACCTGGATGTTTCATGCCTTTTGCATCCTCCCCTATGGTCTTTGGTTCCTTCCTGGGATCTGTGTGTGGTGCTGGGGGTCCTGATGTCTGAGTGATTGAAGCATGCTCATCTGCAGTACTTAACAGATTTTTTATACTGCTTTATCCTTCAGTCAAAGTGGTTTACATTGCAACTTAAACTTGTAATGTGCATTAAACATGGACATTGATAACTTGGATTTTTCTGAGGCAATGGAGGGTTAAGTGACTTGCCCAAGGCCACAAGGAGTGCTAGTGGGAATTGAGCCCTGGTCTCTTGGTTCCCAAGCCAGTGCTCTAACCATTAGACTCCACTCCAGAATTGACACTCAAGACTATTGTATTGGTTGTGATTGTTCTGCATGGTGGTTTTCCGAGCTGCAGGCTCTGTCTTGCTGAGATCCTTACTTATCTTTTTCTGAGGAGGCCTTTTCCATTTGGTCTGTGCCTTCCTTTTTCCCCGGAAATGATTTCTCCCTTCATGTGAATCAGGCAGTTTGCCTGTTCTCGTTCTCTAAGGAGTAGTGTCAGGGAAATAAGATGTTCACCTTGTGGATGTCCAGAAGGTGCTTCTCTGGTTCTTGGAGGTTATGAATTATTTTTGTAAGTCAGACTATCTTTTTGTGCTGTTTGCTGGCCCATGCAAGGTGACATGGTGGCTCAGTCTGCATTGGGGCACTGGGTTGAGGAGGCCATTGCCTTTGCAAATCTTTTGCAAAACCAGTCAGTTCTGGAGGGTTTACCCACCCATTCTAGCTGAGTGCAAGCGTCCTCATAGGTGGAGCAGAGCTCAGTAGCCCTTGCACATATTTGTCAGGCAGCATCATGGGCATCACCTCCACTTTTTGTCAAGCATTTCTGCTTGGATGCCCACGCACGGGTGAAGCCTTTGGGCTCGAAGGTTTTGCAAGCTGCTGTCTTCCTGCCCACTTGAGGCATAGCTTTGGTACGTCCCACTTGTCTGGACAGGTCTAGCAGGACAGTATGGAAGGTGACATTTTACTTAAAAGATAATGTCATTTCCGTGAGTCTTGCTAGACCAGTTCAGGACCCGCCCCTGGAACTGTTTGTTCTGTTCTTCTGAGGCGATACCCTTCGGTCTGCTAGCAACACAACATGACCAAGGTCCATCAATAGTTTATGGACTTTGCCTCCAGGAACTTGTCCAAACCTTTTTTTTAAATCCAGCTACACTAACTGCTTTTACTACATCCTCTGGTAACGAATTAAAGTTTGATTACACATTGAGTAAAAAATATTTTCTCTTATTACTCTTAAGTGGGTTACATTGTAGCTTATTGCGTATCCCTTACTCTATCTGCTTTTTGATGGAATAAACAACTGATCTTTGTTTACCCATTCTACTCCATTCATTAATTTATAGATCTCTATCATATCTCCCCTCAGCCGTCTCTTTTCCAAGTTGAAGAGCCCTAACCTTTTAAGCCTTTCCTCATAGGTGTAACCTTCCATCCTCTTTACCATTTTGATGGCTCTTTTCTGTACCTTTTCTAATTCTGCTATATCCTTTGTAAGATATGACAACTAGAATTGCACACAGTATTCAAGGTGTGGTTGCGCCATGGAACGATACAGAGGCATATTCTCCATGCCGTTAAGGCATTCTATTTGCTTTCTTGGCCACCACTGCACACTATGCGGAGGGTTTCAATGTATTATCCACGCTGACACCTAAATCTTTTTCCTGGGTGGTGGTTCCTAATGTGGAACCTTGCATTGTGTAACCATAGTTTGGGTTGTTCTTTCCTAGGTGCATAACTTTGCACTTGTCCACATTAAATTTCATCTGCAATTTGAACGTCCAGTCTTCCAATTTAAAAAGGCCCTCTTGCAATTTTTCACAATCCTCTTGGGTTTTAACAACTTTGAAGGATTTTGACATCTGCAAATTTGATAACCTCGCTTGTTCCCATTTCCAGGTCATTTATAAATAATTTAAAAAACAGCAGGTCCAGCACAGGTCCCTGGGATACTCCAGTATTCACCTTTCTCCATTGAGAAAATTGGCCATTTAGCCCTACTCTCTGCTTTCTATATTTTAACCAGCTCCTGATCCACAATAGTACCCTGACTCCTATCCCATAACCATTTTTTTTAAACTTTGCCAATAGTCTCTATATTGACTGACTCACCTTTTGTCTACCTGTTTATTCATAACAGATTAGTAAGACAGGACTTCCCTTGGCTAAATCCAAGTTGACTTTCTCTCATTGAACCGTGACTATATGTGTTTAATAATTTTTTTTCTTTAGAAAGATTTCTACCATTTCGCCCAGTACTGACATCAGGCTCACTGGTCTGTAGTTTCCCAGATCACCCCTGGAACTCTCTTTTAAAAACTGATGTTACACTGACCATTCTGCAATCTTCAGGTACTACAGATGATTTTAATGATAGTTCAGAGATGACTAATAGTAGGTCTGCAATCTCATATTTCAGTTCTTTCAACACCCTTGGATGTATATTATATATATTAGTAAGACAAGATCTTCCTTGTCTAAAGCCGTGTTGGCTGTCTCCCATTAAGCCATGACTATCTACATGCTGAGTAATTTTGTTCTTTGACGTAACCTTCCATCCGCTTTATGGTTTCTACCATTTTTCCCGGTTCTGACGTCAGGCTTACCGATCTGTAGTTTCCTGGATCACCCCTGGAACTCTCTTTAAAAATTGGCGTTACATTGGCTATCCTCCAATCTAGGTCCAAAATAGCTTCCCCACTTGTCTGTTCATGAACTAGCTGCTTCAAGAAGCAGTCATTTATTTCATCTGGAAACGTCATCTCCCTGGCATGTCCTGCTGTGACATTGACCCAAATCGATACTGGGGTAGCTGAAATCACCTGTTAGAACTGTGTTGTAATTTTTGTTAGCTTTCTTGATTCTTTATAGCATTTCCTTATCCATCTGTTCATTCGGGCCATTCAGATGGTAGTACACCCCCACTGCCATTGCCTTCCCCTTTTTCCATGGAAATTCTTTCCATGGAGATTCTACAGTGTATTTTGTTTCCTGCAAAACTTTGAGTCACACAGGATTAATGTCCTCTCTTAACATAGAGTGTAACCCTATCACCAGTCATTTCGATATAATTTGTATCCGGGTATCAGTGTCCCACTGGTTGTCCTCCTTCCACCAGGTCTCTGAGATACAATTATATCTAACCTTTCATTTAGTGCTATATATTCTAACTCTCCCATCTTATCTTTTTAGACTTCTAGCATTTGCATATAGGAATGTTAGAGGTTGTATTTTATTCAAATTAATCTGGTTGTCAGTTGATAGGGGTAATTTGGAATCTTTCAACTCTGTCTGTTCTGTACTTAAGGGCATCTGGGTTACTTTTATCTTTATTGGAACCTCTCTGTCAAGGTGTCCTAACTTCCCTCTTTTGCTAGTATCCTTCACAAATATATCCTTCCAAACCATGCACTCTTGGGTGACTGTTAGTGCAGCTTTTAAGCTAGATAATAGGGGAACACTATCTTCATTTTAAAGGTTAATGCCATTTAGCCTAGTTCTATCCCAGTTAATGTGGAACCCATCCTTTCGGAAAAGCCCCTCTTTTTTTCCCCAGAATGTTGCCCAGTTCCTAACAAATCCAAAACCCTCTTCCTTACACAATTGTCTCATCCATGCATTGAGACTCTGGAGCTCTGTCTGTCTTTTGGGTCCTGTGTGTGGAACTGGAAGCATTTCAGAGAATACTACCCTGGAAGTTCTAGTTTTCAGCTTCCGGCCTCCAGAACTTCCCTACCACACTTGGTACATGTTGGTACCAATGGTATATGAAAGACAGCAGGCTCCTCTCCAGCACTATCTAAAACCTTGTCTAGGTGGCATGTGAGATCTGATACTTTCTCACCAGGCAGGCGTGTTGCCAGGTGATCCTTGTGTCCACCAGAAACCCAGCTATCTACATGCCTGATGATTGAATCAACAACTATAACAGTTGTCCTAACCCTTCCCTCGTGGACACGTCTCTGGAGAAACCTTCTTGGTGCGAGAGGGTTTTGCATCACCTGGAGGACAGGTCCTAAATACAGGATCACTTCTTGCCACACCAGGGTCATGCTCTCCTTTCATGTGACCTCTCCCCTCCATGGCAGCAGAGAGGCTGCCAGACTGGAGGTGGGACTTCAGTACTACGTCCCTGTAGGTTTCATCTATATACCTGTCTTCCTTAGGTCCTCCGCTGCTCTAGTCTCTAGAGATTGGACTGATTTCTTTCGAGCTAAGAACTCCTTGCACCTGTATTTGTTTCTGAAGGTTCACCTTCTATGAATAGCTTTCTCTATATGCTATCTTTTACATAGTTCCCTACTGTTTGATTGCTCATTGTTGCCCATGTTGAGGTTATGTGAGGCCTGTCATGTTTTCCTTTATGGTTTGCGACGGATACTGAAGATACCTCTGGTGGCTGAGACGTATAGAGGCATGGGAGTGATGCCATTGAAAGCTGGGCTTTTGATTGGTTCTTTATCTCTTCAAATCTGCTGGTAGGGGAACACAACCCACTTGTCTAGCATGATCAAGGAAAGGACATTAAATGCTAAGTAAAATGTCACCTTAAACGACTGTCAAAAAACATAATATGAGAGCTTCCTAATCTCAGCTGGCAAACTTGCATTTTATAGTAACAATATGGTTAAGGTTATGGTTTTGTTTGTCACTTTTGCGGTATATCAAATCTATGCGGTATGCGGTTTACAAAGTTAAAAATAACCATAAATAATAGAAAATGAATATAAGCAAATCTCTCCAACACCTGCTTAAACATATAATTCCTCATTGATGGAATTGCTAGAGAAGTGCTACTGACAGCCAAGAAGTTCTAATAGAAATGTAGTATTTATTTTATTTATCTGGAAACTTTTCTATACCATCCCTTCCAGAGATCAGGGGTGGTTTACAGAGAACAGTGCAGCAAAAACCAATTACATTGAACATTTGGTAACTCAGTAACTATTTACAATAACCAATTAAAATATAAACTATTTACAATCTTATAGCTTATCAATTCGGTATTCAGAATTTGAGGCACTTACATTGGTGTGTGGTGAAAATGGCTTTATGAGGAAGTGTGAAGTTATGACTGAGAATGTGTAAGCAGATTGTGTTTGAGGGGCTTGATTAGATGTATGATTTTGATTGTAAAAATGCTGGATGAACAAGTACGTTTTTAATTCCTTTCAGAATGCTTGGAGGTCCTTGATCTCTCTTAAATTTACTGGGAGATTATTCCATTGAACAGGTGCGATGTATGAAAAAGCACTGTTGCTTGTTATCTGTTTTGTTTTTCGTATTGAGTCGGGGACTAAAATAGTGTTGAGATTCTTCCTCCAAGTTCTATTCTCAGGTGGGGTTTTATGTAACATCCTTTTTTTATTTTTATTTTTATTTTATGCAACATCCTTTTTTATACCATCTTTCTACAAGTCAAAATGGTTTACAGGGAACTCAGTGCATTGTAACTATATAGAGGAAGGTTATAGAGGTGCAAATTACATTCCTTATTGTTCCTCCAGTCCAGTTCTTCACCTATGGGTAGTGTCACCTCACCAGCAGCTTGGAGACTGAGCATGTCATGTCACGGTTTGAGCTGCATGGGCAGTGAGTGATAGTGCGTGGGCAACCTCAGGACTGCAAAAACAGGCAGTGAGTTGTCAGCGGTTTTCCTCTTAGAGCCACCATTTTATTTTAATTTTATCTTAAGGCCAGTTTGGTTTCTGTTTGAAAGCTAGTGGCTGTGTTTGCAGTAAGAGCAGGCATAAGGCAGATTCTGGTGCAGCTGCAATCACTTTCCTTATCGTCCCTCCAGTCTAGTCCCAAACCTCTGGGTTTTGCTCCTCCTCCTGCAGCTTGGAGACTGAGACACATCATCCTTTTGATGACACCAGTATAAAGACACAGGATCCGCTTCCTGACTCCAGTTATCTCAGACTCCAAGCAGCTGGAGGGTTGGTGAGCCCAGAGATAGGGTCTCACTTGAGGAACAGTTAAGCAGAGAGTTAGAGTAGTTAAGTAATCTTTAATTTGTTTAGAGGGAGCAGTAAGTTTTTGGAGAGGAAAGCTCCGGCTCCCGAACACAGTTATGGGTGAGGAGCCGGCAACATAAAAGCAGCAGTGCTAGCAGAAGTTTACCTGCTTAACTTGAAGCGCCGAAGGGTGATTCCGGCTAATCGCTGCAGCCTTTCTTTGAAGTCCTGGCTCTTCCCTGACGCTGAAGCTGCGATCCTGGCTGAGCGCGGGGAGAGTGAAAAACGAGCTGCAAGTCTCTGGTCTGCAAGGTAAGGGGGGCCCCGGATGGTCGGGAGAAGCACAAGGACAGCTGCGTGTGTGGGAGCCATGTGTGGAGAACTGGGTAGGCTGAGCCGCGTGGCGGGCGCGCGGGAAACTCTTGTTAGTTGCAAGGTGGTTTTAGGAGCTTCTAATTTGGTGGGGCAGCTTCGTTTTCACCATAATTCTCCTGAATTAGGCTTGGATTACCCTGGGGAATATCCTCAGTATACAGTATATATTTAAAAAAAAAAATTATCTTCAGCATTGTTCAAGCACTTTGTCAGCAGTCGCTTTTGGGGGGAAGTTACTCAGCATTTGAGGGCAAGAAGAGTACCCTAAATACCTGCTCGGGCAGGATGCCTTCTAGGCCACAGTGTTTAGTCTGTGGTACTAGAAGGGGAGCGGTGTCAGAGACGGGGGTATGTAGAGGCTGTGTCCAGGAAGCAGCCTCTATGGAGCAAGTACTAGAAGTGGGAGTTGAGGGCCACAAAGGGGCCACTTTGGACATGCCAGAGCCAAGGTCTTCCACTGTGCCACCCCTGTAGCCGGTGGCGGGGCCGCTTTCTGCACCGGACTTTCCCTCTTCTCAAGTGCCTTTGCCGGGGTGACTGGCAGCGATCTTCTCGCTGGAATTCATATCTCTGATCCAGCAGGCATTTGGTGGGACGCAGAGGAGAGGAGCAGCTGGTTCTACAGATGGGGAACTGGGTGAAAAGAGGCCGGGGACACCTCTGAGCTTAGGAGTGATAGGAATCCCATCAAAGAGGGTCAGGACCGAAAAGGAGTGGCCGGAACAGTCCGTTGCATCAGAGGGCATCCATTTGGTGGACCTGGAGCAGGACTTGGAGTTAGAGGAGGACTTAGAGGAAGGAGAGCTCACGGAACAGGAGGATCAAGCTCGAGTGGTCCGAGTTTTCAGGAGAGACAAATTACCGGCACTCATATCGGAGACGCTTAAAGCACTTAATATGTCGACGGGTGGTCCGGTGGAAGATACCACATTGGAGGACCCATTGTTGCAGGCTGCCTGAAAGACTCAGAAGGCCTTTCTGGTTCACAGAGTGATTAGAGAGATAATACAAGGAGAATGGGATATACCTGAGTTTGGTCTGAAAGGGTCCAGAGTTATATCTCGGCTCTACTCATTAGTAGAACAAGATTGAGAATTGTTTAGGTCCCTTAAGGTGGATGCGGCCGTCTCGACAGTTACCAAGAAGACTACCATTCCGGTAGAGGGTAGCACGGCACTGAAGGATGCACAGGGCAGGAAACTGGATACCTTGTTGAAACAGGTTTTTGACATAAATGCGCTATCCATCCAAGCGTCCTAACTCATGTCCCACTCTCCCTTGCACTTCCCCACTGATAACCCCGCTATGCTCCTTCCACTGAACTATAGACAGTCCTGTTCCGGCTGTTGTAAATAGTTAATATGTTTATTATCAGTGTGCATATTTGTCCTATTCTCTGTAAATAATGAATATTATTATGTGCTCAAAAATGTTCTATGTAATTTGATGTTTACCATGTTCTCTGTAAACCGCCCTGATCTCTGGGAGGGGCGGTATAGAAAAGCGCACAAATAAATAAATTTGTGGAGCTTGGGTAGCCAGGGCCTGCCTTCGTTGGTCTTAACAGCTTCAGGGAGAATAGGTAGAGGAATCGACCGCTGAGGCTGCCAGAATAGAGTCGGGGCGGCTTACTTGGCCGCCATTCATTATGATCTAGTTCACGGTTTATCAAATAGTATGGCATCTGCAATAGCAGCAAGACGGTATCTTTGGCTACGCAATTGGGCAGCAGATGGATCTTCCAAGTCGAGGTTAAGTAAGGTTCCTCTTAGGGGAAAGCTACTCTTTGGGGAAGATTTGGATAAGCTGGTGAAGGTTTTAGGAGAGTCCAAGGGTAGTAGGCTGTCGGAGGACAAACACAAACAGGGCCAGTCGGCTCCGACAATCAAGGGGCAACAGAGGGATTTTCGTCGTTTTCGTTCCACGAGGTTTGCTCAAGTGTAAAGAGGGCGTTTTTCCTATAGGAACCAGGGGGTTCGAGGGGCAAGAAGAGGATTTGCTGCCGCCTCTTCCTCCAATCTTAGAAAGTCACAAAGCCAGAGGGGGACAGGTGCCGGTAGGAGGTCGCCTGTGGGAATTTTATCCTGCCTGAGTCCAAATCACGTCCGATCAGTGGGTGCTGGTGGTCATCCGAGATGGTTATGCCTTGGAATTTCAACGTCCGGTGACCGATTCTTACGTGCAATCCCCATGCAAAGCGTGCTCCAAGTACGAAGCAGTGCAAGAGACCTTAGAAAGGCTGCTCTTCCTCAAGGCGGTGGTAGTGGTACTTCCAGACCAATGCGGCTACGGTCAGTACTCCATTTACTTCGTGGTGCCAAAGAAAGTACATATCGACCATTTTGGATCTCAAGAAGGTAAATCGCTGTCTACGAGTTTCCCATTTTCGTATGGAGACCTTAAGATCGGTCATAGTGGCGGTAAGGAAAGACGAGTTTCTTACATCCCTGTATTTGTCAGAAGCTTATCTGCACATTCCCATTCGTCAGGAACATCAGAGATTTTTAAGATTTGCAGTCCCGATGGGACATTTTCAATTCCAAGCTTTACCTTTTGGTCTAGCTATGGCTCCACGAACCTTCACCAAGGTGATGGTGGTAGTGGCGGCAGCATTGAGAAAGGGGTGCACCGGGAACCCGTCCTATCTAGACGATTGGTTGATTCAAGCAAAGTCCAAAGCAGAGAGCGAGGCTGCTACAGCCAGAGTGGTGGCAGTCTTGCAGAGTCTCGGATGGGTAGTCAATATTGCCAAGAGCAGGTTGAATCCATCGCAGAAGCTAGAATACCTGGGTGCTCGCTTCGATACGGGTGTCAGGAAAGTGTTTCTGCCACAGCAACGGGCACAAGGATTGAGAAAGCTAGTCCGCAGATTTCTAGTCAACAGAAATCCCACGGCCTGGCACTATCTGCAGTTACTCGGTACCATGGCAGCGACACTCGAATTGGTGCCGTGGGCGAGAGCCCACATGAGACCCTTACAGAGAGCATTGCTCAGACGGTGGTAGCACCAGGAGGACAGTCTGTCTGGGATTACCCTGTCTGCCAGAGGCACGTCAGGCTCTTCAATGGTGGTTGAGGCCAGAAAATCTGGAAAAAGGGAATGCCCTTAAACACCAGATTGGATACCCCTAACAACGGATGCCAGCCTAGCAGGCTGGGGCGCTCACGTCCAAGGGCGGTTCGCGCAGGGTCCTGGACCGAGCAGGAAAAGATCTGGTCGATCAACAGGTTGGAATTGCGGGCGGTAGTCCTGGCACCTCAAGTTTTTCGACGGTGTCTTCAGGGGAATGCCATTCGAGTATTTTCCGACAATGCAACGACAGTGGCCTACATCAACCGTCAAGGGGGCACCAGCAGTATAGCGCTGGAAACCGAGGCTGAGCAGTTGTTCGAGTGGGCCGAGATACATCTGCTAGCATTGTCGGCAGTGCATGTTGCAGGAGTGGAAAACGTAGAGGCCGATTTTCTGAGTCGGGTAAGAGTAGATCTCGGGGAGTGGGTTCTCCATCCGCAAGTGTTCGAAATGGTGGTGCGCCGCTGGGGCCCGCCAGAAATTGATCTCATGGTAACATTCCTATCAGCAGAAGGCGGGAAAGAATGTCGGAAGGCCTGGATGCGCTAATACAGCCCTGGCCAGAAGGGCAACTCCTGTACGTATTTCCATCTTGGGTGTTAATAGGTCATGTGGTGCAGCGCATAGAATTGCACAGAGGACAGATGATCTTAATTGCGCCGGATTGGCCAAGATGTCCTTTGTATGCGGATCTGATGAGGCTCTTGGTAGACTAGCCATAGCAGCTTCCAGTTCGCAGGGACCCGTTATTCCTGGGGCTGCTGCTTATGCCTCAGGTGGATTGGTTCTTGCTTACAGCTTGGCTATTGAAAGGGCAAGGTTGACAGCAAGAAGTTATTCTGTGGCAGTGGTTGCCACCTTGTTGAAGGCTCAGAGGAGATCAACTTCCTTGGTGTATATTCGTATCTGGCGTGTCTTCGAAGCCTGGTGTGTTGACAAGAAAGTTAAGGCCTTAAAAGCTTCAGTACCTCAGGTGCTGGCCTTTTTTACAGGATGGATTTGAGAAAGGGTTAGCGGCTGCATCCTTAAGAGTACAGTTGGCGGCTCTTTCCTGTTATAGAGGTAAGATAAAAGGAGAGGCGATGGGAGGACATCCAGATATTAAATGTTTTTTGAGGGCAGTGTCACTTTAGCGGCCGCCGTGTAGGCAAGTTGTTCCAACATGGGATCTACATCTAGTTCTGGAGGCTTTGGTGTTCGAGCCTTTCGAACCTTTGTCTAGAGCGTTGCTAAAGGACTTTACTCTCAAGGTGGTGTTTCTGGTGGCTATTTCTTCGGCCAGAAGAATCTCGGAGTTACAAGCGTTGTCGTGTAGGAAGCCTTTTCTGGTTTTTAGTTATACAAAGGTGGTCTTGAGGCCAGTGCCGTCCTTTTTGCCCAAAGTGGTATCGCCTTTTCATGTGAATCAGGTAGTTTCACTACCGGTTTTTGAGGAAGGCAGTGTTGGTGCATCTTCGAAGCAGTTACATCGGTTGGATGTTCGCAGAGCATTAAATAAGTATTAAGAGGTACAGCATCTTTCCGCAGATCGGATAGATTGTTTGTTTGTTTTTGTTTGGAGGACCAAGGAAAGGAGAAGCAGCGTTAAAAGCTTCCTTTGCCAGATGGCTTAAAGAGGCAATAGTGTCCGCATATGTTTTAAAAGGTAAATCAGTACCGGAAGGACTTAGAGCTCATTCGACTAGGGCGCAAGCAACGTCGTGGGCAGAGTGCAGTTTGGTGCTGGCGGTTGAAATTCGTAAGGCGGCTACTTGGTGGTCTTTACATTCTTTTGTCAGACATTATCGTCTAGATGTGCAAGCGGAAAGGGGTGCCTGTTTTGGATCAGTGGTGCTACAGGCTGGTTTAGCAGGTCCCTCCCGTTGACTTTTTTTTTTTCTTCACTGCCCTGTTAAATCCCCAGAGGTTCGGGGCTAGACTGGAGGGACGATAAGGAAGGTAAAATTAGACTTACCTGCTAATTGTTGTTCCTTGAGGAACTCCAGTCTATGTCCGTATCCCCCTCTAGTACTTTCCTTGGACTATAGCCTGAAGCAAACTATATTTTACAGGTAAGCTGAATAAGTAGTTGTAAAGGTTATGTCCCATAAAGGGGGGGGATTGAAACGATAGGGGTTCAGATCCGGTCAATATCCTTCATAACAGGGAATGGGGATCTCGGCATTTCAGAGATTTTTAGGGCTTAAGTGGAACACGGAGGAGTCCGAAATATTTTCTCCTATTTTATAAAGTTACTAGTTAAGTTATGTTGAGCTTGTTAGTAGTGTTTACTACTTAATTGTTGCTCCGGTGAGTCTGCTTTGTTAATAGGTTACTGGAGTCAGGAGGCAGATACGGTGTCTTTATATTGGTGGCGTCAAAGGATGACGTTTCTCAGTCTCCAAGCTGCTGGATGAGGAGCAAAACCCATAGGTTTGGGACTAGACTGGAGTTCCTCAAGGAACAACAATTAGCAGGTAAGTCTAATTTCACCTTTTTTATTTGGCTTTGTCTCAAGGCTATAGTTGGGGGAGGAACCAGAACTACAGAGTGAAGGAGACCTTTAAGCAGGCAAAAGTTGACAGCATAATGTCCCCTAAGAGCACATAGGCTGGAATACAATCATTTAAAATCTTAAAGACAAAACATAATAATTTAAAAGTAATCCTGGCTGTTGTCAGCCAGTGTAAGTGAAACATAGAAACACGATGGCAGATAAAGATCATATGGCCCAGCCATCCTGTCCGTTCATACCAACTACTAAGCTCTACAGTCTTTTCTTTTTTTTTTTTTTTTTTTAGATCTTTGTTTGTCCCATGCTTTCTTGAATTCAAATAGTCTTTCTCTATTACCCCCACTAGGAGACTATTCCATGCATTTACCACTCTTTCTGTAAAGAACTATTTCTGCAAATTACTTCTGAATTTAACTTCTTTCACCTTCACCCTGTGCTTTCTTGTTGCTGAACTTTATTTCAATGGAAAGAGGCTCTCAAGTGCATTTGAGATAGACATTTAAATACCTCCGTGGTATATCGCCCCTCTCCAGTCTTTCTTACAAAGTATACATGTTAAGATCTTTTAGCTCTGTCCCAATATGCCTTAAGACGAATCCCACTAACCATTCTGATAGCCACTTTCTGCACCAACTCCATCCTGTTTATATCCTTTTGAAGGTGTGGTCTCCAGAATTGCACATGATACTCTAAATTAGGTCTCGCCAAAGACTAGATAGAGGCCATGCACCCAAGAATCCTTCTGGCTTTCACTGTCGTCTTTTCTACCTATTTGACCACCTTAAGATAATCAAACAATCACCCCTATGTCCTGTTCTTCTTTCGTGGACAGAAGTACTTCACCAATACTGTACTGCTCCCTTGGAATTTTACAGCCCAAAGGCATGACCCTGCATTTTTTAGTATTAAATCTCAGCTGCCAAATTCTCGAGCATTCTTCAAGCTTTGCTAGATCCCCTCATGTTATCTACTCCTTCCCAGGTGTCTATTGCAGATTTTATCATCTGCAAAGAGGCAAACTTTAACCAACAGCCTTTCCGCAATATCACAAACAAAGATGTTAAAAAGAATCGGAAGAAGGACAGATCCCTGCGGCACACCACTGAAAACATCTTTCTCAGAGTAAGCTCCGTTTACCTGTGCCCTTTATAGCCTCCCAATCAGTTTCTAACCCAGTCAGTTACTTCATCCCTAGGGCACTCAATTTATTTGTAAGTCACCTATATGTGACAGTGTTAAAGGCTTTACTGAAATCTAAGTACAATATATCAAGAGTTTTCCTTATCGTCCCTCCAGTCCAGTCCTGCACCTCTGGGTAGGTGTACTTCTTCCAGCAGCTTGGAGACTGAGCATGTCATCTTTTGATGACATTGGTACTAATGCAGCAGGGACCGCCTACCAGAAGGGAGGTAGTGAGCCAGGATGCTGGATTTACCGAAGGGCCAACTAAGGAGATAGGTTTAGTTAGTTTCCTTGTTATTTCCCCTGTTAAGGTACAGGTTTCTTTATTTTTAAATGCAGAAAAGAAAAAGGAAAAAAACAAAACAAATGGATCAGAAAGAACCTGGGGGACAATAGGGCTGAGGGGAGGATATTCTTTCTCCTCCCTCCCTCCCCCCAGGATTTCGGGGGGGGGGGAGTTCTGTGGAGGCATTCCTCAGTCCGACACTTCTGGAAGCTCCCAAACCCATTTATTGGGTGAGAAACTACCACGGGGGCAACAGTGGATTGACGAGAGTGAAAGCCGGAAGCCCCGAGTTGCCCCCTCAATTCTGAAGCCGGGAAGGAAGGCTGAGCGCGAGGGGTAGAAAAGTCACGTGGCAAAAAGGCTCCAAGGTAACCGAGAGGCAAGTGGGGAGGACAGCAGGAACCCCTAGCAACCGCCGGAACATGAGGAGACAGACAGTGGCCTGCAGCCGTGTGTTTGGGAGCCTGCAGCAGCGAGGAAAACTCCCCCCCCCCTCCCTGCTGTGTTCAGGCGTGATTTCTTCTTCAGGCCCGCATGCGTTTTAACCCCCTGCTGTGTTTTGGGTGCCCGGGAGAGGCAGCCACTGGAGAATAAAGCAGGACAGAGCAGCTTCTTCCTAGGGGTCCATTTGCCGTTTCCTTTCAGTTTCTGTTAATTAGATTTCGGTAAATTGGTTTTGTTTTGTTTTATTTTAGTTCAGGTACTCTAGTGCTCTATGCCTAAGCCTGTGGATGTGCACTTTGCTAGGGATTTTTTTAAATTTATTTATTAGCGAGGCTTTATATACCGCCCAAACTGAAGTGTTAGGGTGGAGTACAATAAGAAAACAAAGTGGCTACTAGAAAATCAAAGAAGGAAAGGAACGCCATTGGATTAATAGGAAAGCAGTAGCGAAAGAATGAGAGGAGGACAGAAGAGAAGCAAAGGTAGACACACAAACAAGGCTGGCTGACTGAGGGGATGGAAGGAACAAGGGGTAGGGGGAGTAGAGGCAGTGTACAGCATCATGACCATCATGTGGTGTCAGGGAGATCGAAAGCCTGGCGGTAGAGAGAGGTTTTAAGTAGAACTTTGAAGCGAGGAAATGAGGGCTCAGTGCGAAGAGAATGTGGGAGAGAATTCCACAGGGCAGGACTTAGAAAGAAGAATGCAGAGTGACGAGTGAGTTCGATGTGTACTTGTGATGGAGAGGGGAGAAAAAGACGATTACCATGAGCAGAACGGAGAAGACGAGCGTACTGGAGGAAAATAAGATCGGACAAATACTGGGGGACACCCGTGTGGAGAACTTTGTGGTGATGAGGTACTTATAGACAAATCTGAATTTAACAGGGAGCCAATGGAGGGTGAGAAGACAAGGGGTAATGTGATCAAAAGGAGATGAGTGGGTGACAAGACGAGCGGTAGTGTTTTGGATAAGCTGAAGGCGATGGACCTGGTAATTGGGAAGGCCGGCAAAAATTGAATTTCAGTAGTCCAAGCGGGAGATCACGAGGGAGAGAACCAGGGTGGTGAGGGATTTTAAAAAGGGTTCGAGGGGTGATCCGGGAAACTACAGACCGGTGAGCCTGACGTCAGTACCGGGAAAAATGGTAGAAACCATCATAAAGAATAAAATTACTCAGCATATAGATAGTCATGACCTAATGGGAGACAGCCAACATGGCTTTAGACAAGGAAGATCTTGTCTTACTAATCTGTTATGTTTTTTTGAAGGAGTGAATAAACAGGTGGACAAAGGTGAGTCGGTTGATATTGTGTATCTGGACTTTCAGAAAGCCTTTGACAAGGTCCCTCATGAGAGACTTTTGGCAAAACTAAAGAGTCATGGGATAAGAGGCAGTGTACTACTGTGGATCAGGAACTGGTTAAAAGATAGAAAGCAGAGGGTAGGGCTAAATGGCCAATTTTCCCAATGGAGAAAGGTGAATAGTGGTGTACCCCAGGGATCTGTGCTGGGTCCGCTGCTTTTTGACATATTCATAAATGACCTGGAAAGTGGAATAACGAGTGAGGTTATCAAATTTGCTGATGACACAAAACTATTTAAAGTTGTTAAAACCCAGGAGGATTGTGGAAAATTGCAAGAGGATCTTGATAAATTGGAAGACTGGGCATCAAAATGGCAGATGAAATTTAATGTGGAGAAGTGCAAGGTTATGCACCTAGGGAAGAACAACCCAAACTATGGTTACACGATGCAAGGTTCCACATTAGGAACCACCACCCAAGAAAAAGATTTAGGCGTCCTTGTGGATACCATGTTAAAACCCTCGGCCCAGTGTGCAGCGGCGGCCAAGAGAGCAAATAGAATGCTAGGTATGATAAGGAAAGGAATGGAAAATAAAACAAAAGATATTATAATGCCTCTATATCGTTCCATGGTGAGACCGCACCTTGAATATTGTGTGCAATTCTGGTCGCCATATCTTAAAAAGGATATAGCAATTTTAGAAAAGGTTCAGAGAAGAGCCACCAAAATGGTAAAGGGGATGGAAGGCTACTCCTATGAAGAAAGGCTAAAAAGGTTGGGGCTCTTTAACCTGGAAAAGAGACGGCTGAGGGGAGATATGATAGAAGTCTATAAATTAATGAACGGAGTGGAACGGGTAAACTTAGATCGATTGTTTACCTTATCAGAATATAGAAAGACTAGGGGACATGCAATGAAGCTACAGGGTAAACTATTTAAGACTAATAAAAGAAAATATTTTTTCACTCAACGTGTAATCAAACTCTGGAATTTGTTACCGGAGGATGTAGTAAAGGCTGTTAGTGTAGCTGGGTTTAAAAAAGGTTTGGACAAGTTCCTGGAGGAAAGGTCCATAAACCATTATTAAGAAGGGACCCAGGATATCAATGCTTGAACCAATACAAGCATTGTGGAACCTGTGTCCCTTGGGGAAACTGCTAGGTACGTATGACCTAGATTGGCCACTGTTGGAAACAGAATACTGGGCTTGATGGACCTTGGTCTGACCCAGTATGGCATATCTTATGTTCTTATGTTCAGAAAGGTATGACCGTAGACTCCGAATCCTACGGAGGTGGAATAAACAGCTACGTACGAGGGAGGAAATATGTGGGTGGAAAGACATTGAGGATCCTTCTACCTACCTGGGTACAGATTGAGGGCATTCCTGGGGAGAACCCACAGCCCTTTCCATCATGCTGGCCAGACTGCAGTGCCTGGTATGTGATATTATCAAAGGGGGGGGGGGGTGAACCCCACTTCATACAAAATATTCCTTGTGTTATACAGCTCAAAACCTATTCAGTGCACAATGACCTGTGGCAGAAGCCTAACTAAATGTGCCATTGTCTTGTTGCTGGGCAGATTTCAGAGAGCCGTTGTGCATGGTCAGGTGGGTCAGGAGATGTAAGTGACAGTTTGTTGAAACATTGTGACTTTTTTCCAGAGAAGGATCAGGCAAAAAAAAGTCAGACACAGAAATAAATGACAGAAATAAATGAAAGATAAGCAGAAAAAAGTGCTGAGTAGCTTTGTTCTGTGAAATAGGAAGTACCTGCATACGAGAAATGTATATAACTAGAAAGACAAAGATAGTCAGTGGCTAGGAGACAAATGAAATCCTTCTATCTGTCTATGGTCAGTGAGTAACCTGACATCATCTTTTGTCTCTTAGTCCTTATATTGCTTGTAAGGGAAGCTGTACCCCTTACAGCCATTGGTATTACTTATAATAAAAATGTAAACTTTTACTCGGAGAAAGTGTCAGAGTCTGATTAGACCAGTGTGTGGTCCATTTCATATCATTGAGGTACAACACTGCAGCATGATCTAAAAATCCTCAAGATATGCGGGACCTGACGGGGAGCAGTCTTGGAGGCAGGTGTCTGCCTAGGCTTCATGCAAGAGGCTAGGTCATTGGAACAGGGCCTGCAGGACAAGACGAGGCAGGAGAGTCCCTCCCAGTTGCAAAAGACCCTGGATGCAGGGGGGGGGGGGGTGCCATGTTACCTTCCATGGATCCAGTCCCTGTGCGATGCCTGGACCATCCACCCCTCAAGCTCAGGGAGCAATAGGCTTCCCAGGAGAGTTCTCACTGGAGTTTCTTACTTTTTCTTAAGGCGTTTTGCTAAGTCAACAGGGCTTGGCAAGTGGCTCCTCAGTCCCGGAACACGGGGCTAAGAAGGCATTGGACGCAAAAGAGCATGAGTCAGGGGCAGTGGCGACTAAGCAGGCTAGAGGCTCAGAGGAGTGGCAGCAATTGTCATTATCAGAGGGGCTGGATGGGGAAGACCTCAATATGGAGCTAGATCTGCAGGAGGAGTTGGAAGAAGGAGAGATCACAAAACAGGAGGATCAGGGCCGGATTGTTCAGGTGTTCCGCCGGAAGGAGTTGCCAGTGCTCATTTTGGAGTGCCTCACGGCTCTGAATTTGCCTACTAATCTCCCAGCAGAGGAAGAGGCACTGTAGGATCTTCTGCTCCAGGCGGTGTGGAAATCATGGAAAGTCTTCCCGGTACGTAGAGTAGTATGACAGATGATTCAGGATGAGTGGGATCTGCTGGAGGCCTGTCTTAAATGGGTGCGATCTATGACGCACCTGTACCTGCTACTGGAGCAAGAACGAGCTCCTTCGATCGCCCGAAGTGGACCCAGTGGTGTTGGTGGCAGTAGAGGAGACCTTGACTCGTCTCCTGCAGCTAAGAGCTGTGGAACCAGTTCTGCGAGACCAGTACGGCTACAGTTGATACTCCATTTATTTCGTGGTGCCCAAAAAGGAAGATTCCTTTCACCAGATTCTCAACCTCAAGGGCATGAACCGCTGTCGCTAGGTACCACATTTCCACATGGAAACGCTGAGATCAGTAATGGTGGTGGTAAGGACCGGAGAGTTCTTGACATTTCTTGACCTGATGGAGGCATATCTACACATTCCAATCCATCCGAACATCAGCAGTTTCTTCGCTTTGTGGTGCCAAGGGGCCATTTTCAGTTTTGAGCGATGCCCTTCGGTCTGGCGACCGGCCCCAGCTCTCCGCAAGGAAGGGGTGGTTTTCGTCCACTCGTACCTAGATGATTGGCTGATCCGGGTGAAGTCCAGGGATGACAGCGAAAGAGCATCAGCGCAGGTAGTGGAGTTCCTTCAAAGTCTCAGTTGGGTGGTCAACCTGGCCAAGAGTCAGTTATGGCTGTCCCAGGAACTAGAGTATTTGGGAGCGTGCTTCGATACCTGCATGGGCAGGGTTTTCCTGTGGATCGCCGGATGCAGGAGCTATGACAGTTGATATGGCACTTCCTGAAGATGGTGAGACCGTCAGCGTGGCATTATCTGCATGTTCTGGGGACCATGGCAGCCACTCTTGAGCTAATCCCATGGGCAAGGGCACACATGGGACTGCTGCAGAGGTCTCTGCACCGATGGTGGTCCCATCAGAGTCCAACCCCTGTTCCAAGTACTTCCCTGCCCGCAGAGCATCAAGAGAGCTCTCCAGGTGGTGGTTGCATCTGGAGAGCCTGGAAGGGGGGGGGGCATGCCAGTCAAGTCCCTGGTGTGGGTTCCGCTGGCGACTGATGGTTGGGGAGCCCTTTGCGAAGAACGTTTTGTTCAGGGACAGTGGAGTCCATAGGAGGCCCTGTGGTTGATCAACAGGCTTGAGATGTGAGCAGTGACCTTGGCGCTAAAAGATTTTAAGCCATGGTTTCAGGGGAAGGCGGTCCGAATCCTCCCGGACAATGCGATCACGGTGGCTTACATTGACCGGCAAGGAGGCATGGGCAGTGCAGCCCTGGAGGAGGAGACCAAAAGGCTGTTTGGATAGGCAGAGACTTGTCTCCAGGCGTTATTGGTGGCACATGTACCGGGGGGAGTCAATGTGACTGCAGACTATCTCAGCCAAGTGCGCGTGGACCCCAGAGAGTGGCAGCTCAACCTGGGGGTGTTTGAGCAGGTGGTCTGCCTATGGGGCACACCGGTCATGGACCTAATGGCAATGTTCGAGTCGGCCAAGGCGTGCCAGTTTTTTCAGCAGAAGTTGAGAGAGGATGTCTGAGGGCCTGTATGCTCTAATTCAGTAGTGGCCTGAAGAGGGTCTTCTCTTTTTTTCCCCCCAAGGGCCCTCATAGCACGGGTAGTTCAGTGGATAGAGGCACACCGAGGATTAGTAACTCTGGCACCGGACTGGCCGAGATGCCCGTGGTATGCTAACCTGATTCGGATACTGGTGGATGGATGGACACTGGCGGCTTCTGGTTCAGAAGGACCTTGATGCAGGGACTGCTTCGCATGCCCCAAGTGGATCTATTCTCGCTTAAGGCATGGCTCTGGAAAGGGTGAGGTTGAAGAGAGGATATTTGGGCTCTGTGATGGCGACCTTGCTACAGGCCTGGAGGAGGTCTACGATCCTGGCGTACATCCATATGTGGCACATCTTTGGATCATGGTGAGGGGAAAGGCAGGTGTGCCCTTCCACTGCCTCCGTCCTGAACATCTTGGCGTTCTTGCAGTCCGGTTTTGATAAGGGCCTAGCCGCCAGTTCCTTGAGTGTGGAACTGGCGGTGAATTCCTGTTATCGCGGGAAAGTCCGCAGGGTGCCATTGGGTACACACCCAGACGTGCTGAGATTGCTAAGGGCGGTGACCCACCTCCATCCGCCGAGAAGGGCAGTGGTAACGTCTTGATCTCAATCTGGTGCTGACGACGCTGTCTGGGGAACCCTTTGAGCCGAGCTTCCCTGAAGGATTTGGCTCTGAAAACGGTATTCCTGGTGGCGATTTGCTCGGCATGCAGGATTTTGGAGCTTCAGGCCCTGTCGTGCCCGGAACCATTCCTTTCCTTCTCCAAGGAGAAAGTGGTACTGCGCCCGGTACCTTAATTTTTGCCCAAGGTGGTGTCGACATTTCATGTAAATCAGTCCATTTCCTTACCGGCTCTGGCGAGCGCGGATGTGGGCCCTGCCACTCCGCAGCTGCGCTGCCTGGATGTTAAGAGTCCTGCGAAGGTATTTGAAAAGGACATCGTCTTTTCAGAGATCGTACAGTCTGTTCAATTTGTTCTGTTTGGCAGGCTGTGCAAAGGTGAGGTGGTAGCTAAGGCCTCCATTTCCAGATGTATCAGGGAGGCAGTTGCATTGGTGTACATCTTGAAGGGTAAAGCGGTGCCAGTGGGGTTGTGGGTGCATTCCATGAGGGCTCAGGCAGCCTTGAGGGCAGAGCATAGTTTAGTTCTGCTGGTGGAGATCTTCAGGGCAGCAACGCGGCCATCGCTGAACACTTTCCCTAAGCATTATTGCCTGGATGTCCAGGCGGCGGGGGATGCTCGTTTCGGATCAGTAGATCTTCAGACTAGTTATGTGGGTCCCTCTTGTTAGTTTAACTGCTCCAATACATCCCAGAGGTGTGGGACTGGACAGGAGGGACAATAAGGAAAGAGAAATTAGACTTACCTGCTGCTTGTTCCTTGAACTCCAGTCCAGTCCCGAATCCCTGCCCATGTGCTGGTTGTTTGTGACTGGAGCCTGAAGCAGAGTTTCCTGGACTTGGCCAGTGTCCTGGGGGGTCCGCAAATGTGGGGAGTATGGGCTTGAAGGGGACCCGAAGGGGTTGTGTCTCTCAAGTTCAGTTGAGATACAGTTGCCTGAAGGGGCTACAGGTAAGCCGCCTCATTCGGAGGGTAGGGGGAATCTCTTCTTGGGTGATGGGGATGTTGGTGTGTTAAGATGTAGAAGAGTATTGTTCCAGTATTAACTACTTATTTGTTGCTCCTGTGAGTCTGCTTTGTCAATAGGTTATTGGAGCTGGTAGGTGGTCCCTGCTGTATCAGTACTGGTGTCATCAAAAGATGACATGCTCAGACTGCAAGCTGCTGGAAGAGGTACGCTATCCAGAGGTGCGGGACTGGACTGAAGTTCCTCAAGGAACAAAAATTAGCAGGTAAGTCTAATTTTTCTTTCCCTCTGTCCAACTCTTGGGTCACCCCATCAAAGAAATTTAATCATATTTGTCTGTCAAGACCGGCCTCTAGTAAAACCATGCTGCCTTTGATCCGACGCTGTGGAACTCACTGCCAGACCCCCCATCAGGTCAATCAAAGATCTACAGACATTTCGGAAAGAGCTAAAGATGCTACTCTTCGCTGAACACTACAACAGCAATGACTGAAGTATATTGTTCACTCTTGCCTCTCCACAACCCATATATACATGTACTTAGTTGATGTTCTTCACCTAATCTTCCTGATACAGGAAGCTACCTTGTACATAGTTGAATGGTTGTATGGTTTGTTTTCTGATAATTGTTCCCTGTAACTGGTTTGTTCAATGTAAACTGGAGTGGAGGAGTGGCCTAGTGGTGGGGGCAAGGTACTTCAGGCCGGAAGGTCGGGGGTTCAAATCCCACTAGAAGACAGCAACCTTGGGCCAGAAGGACTGGGATTTCTAGTCCCACAGGTGCTCCTTGTGGTCTTGGGCAAGCCACTTAACCCTCCATAGCCCATGTTCCCTGTAAAATAGTTATCTCCAAGTTATAATGCCCTGTTCAATGTAATTTCAGTTTGTTCAGTGTAAACCGCACTGATGCAGAATAGCGCGGTATATAAGAGAATGTAAATAAATAAATAAATAAACTGTCCCTGATCTTTGGAAGGGGCAGTATAGAAAAACTGCTCAAATAAATAAATTGGATCCTGCAATCCATTGGACTCCAGAAATCTCACTATCTTCTGTTTTAGCAGCATTTCCATTAGTTTGCTCGCTGCAGAGGTCAAAGTAATGCCTGTAGTTCCTAACCTCATTCTTACTGCCTTTATCTAAACGGATCACATGCGCCCTTCTCCAGTCCTCTGGAATCACTCCTGACTCTAAAGAAGCATTGGAAAGGTGAGACAGTGGAGCTGCTAGAACGTCCCCAAGTTCCTTCAATACTATTGGATGTGTCCCATTTGGCCGCATTGTTCTGTTTACTTTTAGTTTAGCTAGTTCTTCACGAACACAGACTTCTGAAAATTATTCGAGGCCTTCTTCACTTCTGTTCCTATTTGTGGGTGCTCCTGGCCCTTTATCTGTGACCACAGAACAGAAATATTTAAGTGATTCTGCTTTATCCTCAGTTTCTAAATATTCCTCCCCTTCTCCCTTCAATCTGACAATAACATTTTTGCACTTCCTCCTCCTCTCGCTAACATATCTGAAAAATGTTTTGTCCTCCATTTTACTGCTTTGGCTATGTTTTTTATTTTCTTCCATTTGCATGAGGTAAGAAGTGGCCTTGTATTTTTTTACCTTTTGAAAATAGGCTTGGCTGCCGTATTCTGCAATACTTGGTTGCATTAGATGTTTCTTAACAATATCCAAATGATGTTGCAATAAACTAATTGTGACATGACGTAAGAGGTTGTACCAAAAGATTCATATGATCAATTTCAAAAATTGGTCTTATTTGTCAAAGATGGCAGTTTATAGAATACCTTTCTTGTCAGTGTTTTTCTCTCTTCTATAGACAAGTTAGAATCCAATATATTGATGCTCCTCAATCTTGTTCCACTACTTGTGTGTGTCTTACTGTACTCCTAGTCTCCAGTTTTGTGATATGTTTTTGTCTTGATTAGATTGTAAGCTCTGATGAGCACTCTCTTACATCTATATGTGCAACACTGCATACGCCTCGTAACGCTATACAAATGAGGAGGGCGAGGAGTAGTAATAGCAATACAATGTTTTACAATACCTTCCTCTCCCTCAGAGATCCTCTATACTTGTTCCAGTGGGCAAAACTGAAAGGGGATATTTTAAGGGCAACCAACCTTTTTGCTAAAATGGTAAATAAAGGTAAAAGGAAAAGGAGACTGCTATGATTTTCGAAAGAAGTAGAACATAAGAACATAAGATATGCCATACTGAGTCAGACCAAGGTCCATCAAGCCCAGTATCCTGTTTCCATCAGTGGCCAATCTAGGTCAAAAGTACCTAGCAGTTTCCCCAAAAGACACAGGTTCCTTAGTGCTTGTATTGGGTCAAGCAGTGATATCCCGGGTCCCTTTTAATAATGGTTTATGGACCTTTCCTCTAGGAACTTGTCCAAACCTTTTTTAAACCCAGCTACACTAACAGGTTTTACTACATCCTCCAGTAACAAATTCCAGAGTTTGATTACATGTTGAGTGAAAAAATATTTTCTCTTACTAGTCTTAAATAGGTTACCCTGTAGTTTCATTTCATGTCCCCTTGTCTTTTTATATTCTGATGACACAATCGATCTACATTTACCCATTACACTCCATTCATTAATTTATAGACCTCTATCATATCTCCCCTCAGCTGTCTCTTTTCCATGTTGAAAAACCCTAACCTTTTTAGCCTCTCTTCATAGGAGTGTCCTTCCATCCCCTTTACCATTTTGGTGGCTCTTCTCTGTGCCTTTTCTAATAACGCTATATCCTTTTTAAGATATGGCGACAAGTAGCTGAAAAAGTGAAGAAAAAGAGGGAGACCTTCATGAAATACAAGCGATCACAGAGAGAGGAGGACAGGCATCTATATTTGGAAAAACTTAGTGACGCTAGCAAAGTAGTCAGGAAAGCAAAGATTCAAAAAGAGGAGGAAATAGGCAATGCAGTAAAATGGGGGGATAAGACATTTTTCAGATACTTTAGTGAGAAGAGGAAGGGCAAAAGTGTGAAGGGGAAGAATATGTAGAAGCTGATGAGGATAAAGCAGAATTGCTTAACAAATATTTCTGTTCTGTGTTCACAGATGAAGAACCAGTAGCAGGACCTCAGAAAACACCCAAAAACAGGAACACAAGCGAGGGGCATTTTGAACAATTTTCATAAGACTGTGTTCATGAGAAACTAGCTAAATTTAAAGTAGACAAAGCGATGGGACCGGATGGGATACACCCTAGAATACTGAGGGAACTTGGGAATGTTCCAGCAGCTCCACTGACTGACCTTTTCAATGCCTCGTTGAAATCAGGAGTGGTGCCAAAAAACTGGAGAGAGGCACGTATGATCCCTTTACACAAAAGCGGAAGTATGAATGTGGTCAAACTACAGGCTGGTTAGTTTAACTTTGGTGAGTAAATTATTGAAAGCGCTGCTGAAAGGGAAAATAGTGAGGTTTCTGGAGTCCAGTGTATTACAAGATCCGAGGCAGCATGGATTCACCAGAGGCAGGTCTTGTCAAGACAGTTATTCAAGACCAGGCGAATTTCTCACATCCCTGGACCTGGGGGAAGCATATTTTCATATTCCAATTCGCCAAGATCATCAACAGTATTTACGTTTTGTGGTCCTCGGTCAACATTATCAGTTTCGTGCCTACCCTTTGGTCTTGCCACAGCTCCTCACACTTTCTCCAAGGTGATGCTTAGTAGTGACAGCTTCCCTGCAGTGCCAAGATATTTGGGTTCATTCTTATCCAGATAATTGACTGATCAGAACAACAAGTTTTGAGGAGGCTACTTCTGCGGTCTCTCAGGTCCTCTCCTTTCTGGACGGTCTTGGCTGGGTGGTCAATTATGCCAAAAGCAATCTGTGCCCAGTTCAGTCTCTGGAATTCCTCGGCGCCCGCTTCGACATCAGAGTGGGTCGCATCTTTCTCTCTTACGACAGATGCAAGAAGCTCTGCATACGGGGGTCCTTAGTATTCCTTCCCAATGAGATTTACAACCCACTACAGACAATCGACCTACAAACACAACCTGTGTCCTGGTCTGATCACTACATAATCAAATTCCAACTCCATTCTCACATCCCTGCTCCCCCACCAATGCCCAGCACTACTCCTTACAAGAAATTCAAGAAGTTTGACAAAGAAAAATTCATAGACCAGATTATCCCCCACCTAGATCCAGATTCAACAAATTTAGATGAATTACTAACAAACTGGAATGACGAAATATCCAATGCAGCCATCATTACAACTCCACGCTTATCTATCAAAAAACAAAATGCAGCATGGTACACTCCCGAACTAAAAATCAAAAACAATCTGCGCAAAATTGAGCGCAATGGAGATGCAAAAAATCGATAACACTTCAAACTCTTTGAATCTCTGTAGATTTTGTAATGTATTCATATAATCAATAATATGAAGAAAGAATACTACTTTAATATTCTAACAAACTCACTCAACTGCCCCGGTGAACTTTTTCAAATTGTAAAAACTCTTACATACAACAAATCTGACCAATCAAACATCACCATTGACCCTCAAATTTTAGTGGACTTCTACAAAGATAAACTACCCCCACACTTCCTATAATATCCTCACAAACAATACCATGGTCTTCCTTCTCCTGCACCAGAAAAAATACTTAACAGTATACTATCCAAAATAAACACCACCACATCCAGCATCGATCCTTGCTCCATCGGCTGGATAAAAGCCGCTAAAGCTGAATTATTCACATTCATACTCAAAATAATTAATCACTTCCTTGAACAAGGCTACATGCCCCCTCACTAAAACATGCAATAATTTGTCCCATACTAAATACCAAATCTCTCGACTCAACCCCTCAGCTTACCGGCCAATATCCAATCTCCCTTTCCTGGCTAAAATAATTGAAAAGGCAGCCCAAATCTAACTCCAAGACCATATTGATACCTATGCCCCGCTTGATGAACATCAATATGGCTTCTGCCCTTTTTATGGGGTGGAGACCCTATTGCTTGCCTTATTTGATAACCTAATATGCGGAACATACAACTATAAACAGGCCTTCATTCTAATATTTTTAGATATCATGGCCTTTTTTAATAGCATCTATCATAATCTGATGATCTCACGACTGCAACAGATAGGACTGAAAGATACAACCCTTAATTGTCTTCAGTCTTATCTCTCAGACAGAACTCAACAAGTAAGAATAGGCCAACACACATCCAATCAATACAATCAAAAACAAGGTCTACCCCAAGGTTCCACCCTGTCCGCACTCTTGTTTAGCCTCCAGCCACTCTGTACCATATTTAAAAAATTCAATATATCATACCACATTATATGTGAATGATATAATGTTATATCTTCCAGTTAACATATCAGATCCAGTAAAAAATTTTGGGGTCATACTTAACCAAGCCGACAACATACTCTCCCACATCAAATACAGAACTAAAAAAATCTACTTCAGATTCAAACTGTTAAAACATTTACACCCTCTACTTATCCATCCAAGATTTCAGATCAGTACTTCAGGCATTAGTCACACCACATTTCAACTATTGTAATAGCACACTACAAGGGTTAACCAAACAAAATATTAAATAACTTCAATCTGCCCAAAATGCCGCTGCATGAATTCTCTCATTCAAAAATATCTGAACATATCACACGGGCACTACAGTATATGAACTACATTGGCTCCCTATACAAAGCAGAATACAATACAAGATAATTGTGATAACATTCAAGCTCCTCAGACAAATAGCCCCCTCACATCTCTCTTCATTAATCATCTTACATGAAGAAACACGCTCAAAGTGTGAAAACAACAAAAATAAACTTAGAATATCACAGACTTCCGGTGATCCATTAAAGTAAAAAATAATAGAGCCTTCTCACACTATGTGCCTATAATCTGGAACGACCTTCCAACCGACCTAAGAGAAACCACTGACCTCTCCACTTTTTGAAAAAAACTAAAAACCCACCTATTCAGGCAATATTTTGGTCTTTCTCCATCTCTCTGACAATGACCAAACCTACACCACATAATAATTGAACATACCTCTCCCCCCCCTACCCAGATTTAATCCTCCCACTGCTCTTCCCCCTTTACAAAGTCTTTTTAAATATTGATTTTGTAAAATAACCATACAAATTGCACTCTGTACATAGTTAAATGTTTATCTGTATATAGTAGCGCTGTTCCCTGTAACTAATTTTGTTCTATGTAAACCGCTTTTACTTTATTGGAAAAAGCGGTATAAAAATTACAAATAAATAAAATAAATGTCTGTCAGAGCTACCAAGCTCTGCTCTGCCCTTGAGGATGCTTTCGCTCGGGTAGAATGGGCGCACAAACCTTCTGAAACCAGCCTGTTCCGTAACAGATACGCTGAGGCAATAGTTTCCTTAATCCAGCACTCCAGGGTCGACTTTACCATCGCCTCATCCTGCCACAGGCCAGCAACAACACAAAAATATGGTCTGGTTTACGAAAAGAATTTGTAACTTCCAAGTACCGAAGAAGCACTCTCCAGACATCCATGTGGAGAAATCTTATCCTTCCCCGGCACTGCTCCTTAAAGAAGGAGGGCAGGCAAACCACCTGGTCACATAAAAGGGAGACAGCACGTTAGACAAGAAGGAAGGCACTAGCTGAATGGAAAATGGCCTCATTTGAAAAGGACAGATAAGGATCTCAGCAAGACAGAGCCTGCAGCTTGGAGATCTGCCTTGTGGAACAAATCGCGACCAAAAAGACAGTCTTGAGCTTCAAATCCTTCAAAGTAGTGCGTTTCAGTCGCTCAGAAGGGGCCACCATCAGAACCCAGAGCACCAAAGACAGATCTCTGGAAGGGATCACAGATCAAAGGGGGGGGGGGGCAGAAAGTTGAACCTCCTGGAAAACAGGAGATGTCCGGAAGCAAGGTAAAGGGCTTGTCTGCCACCAGACCATGGAAACAGGCCAAAGCTGCCACCTGAACCTTCAGGGAGCTAAGTGAGAGGCCCTTCTCTAGGTCATCCTGCATTAAGGCCAACAAGGAGGATGCTGTGTACCGTACCAGCACTTGAAGAGGCACCATATCTGTATGTACGCTAACTTGGTAGACCTCCAGGCACAGAGTATAGTAGAGATTACTGCTGGAGAGTAGCCCTTATGAGTTAGCAGTCTCCTTTCAAAAGCCATACCTTAAGTGAGAAGGTACGATCGGTCCCCGCCATAATAGCCCCTGAAACTGAGGCAGCCGAAGAGGAGGCACTTGAAGAGCCGCATCAGGTCATCGAATTATGCTCTCTGAGGCCAATGCAGCACTACCAGAACAATCCTTCCCGGGCAGCGTTTTGTACGCTGACCACAAGCTCCACCAGGGGACCCGGAGGAAATACGTACAGCAGCCACTGACTGAGCCAAGGCTGGGTCAGGGCATTAATGCCCTTGGACACCATCTGTGAAGAAGCGGCACACTTGGCATTGGAGCGGGTCACCACCAGATCTAATACGGGGCAACCCCCAATAGTGCACAATCAACTGAAAGGCTTCTTGACTCAACTCCACTTGCCAGGATTCAGGAAAACCTGACTGAGGAAGACCACGTTTGCGTTGTCTACTCCGGCAATGTGTTGAGCCGACAAGGCTATTAGATTCTTCTCCACCCAGGCAAATGGGAGATCCATCTCCAGAGCCACTCTGGTGCTTCTTATGCTGCCTTGCCGATTGATATAAGTCACTGCCATGGTATTGTTGGATAACACTCAAATAACCCGGCCCTCGACCAGGGACAGGAAATGCATTAGAGCCAACCTGATGGCCCTCGCCTCGAGGCAGTTGATGGACCACACTGCTTTCCTACAATTCCAATGGCCCTGGGCTGTACAGTCTCGGCAATGGGTTCCCCAGACCGAGAAACGTTGTCAGGATTGAAGAGAAATCATCCAGCGGAATAAGTACATAAGAGATGCCATATTGGGTCAGACCAAGATCCATCAAGCCCAGTATCCTGTTTCCAGCAGTGGCCAATCTAGGTCATACGTACCTAGCAGTTTCCCCAAAAGACACGGGTTCCACAATGCTTGTATTGGGTCAAGCATTGATATTCTGGGTCCCTTCTTAATAATGGTTTATGGACCCTTCCTCCAGGAACTTGTCCAAACATTTTTTAAACCCAGCTACACTAACAGCCTTTGCTATATCCTCCGGTAACAAATTCCAGAGTTTGATTACACGTTGAGTGAAAAAATATTGTCTTTTATTAGTCTTAAATAGTTTATCCTGTAGCTTCATTGCATGTCCCCTAGTCTTTCTATATTCTGATAACGTAAACAATCGATCTACGTTGACCTGTTCCACTCCATTCATTAATTTATAGATTTCTATCATATCTCCCCTCAGCCGTCTCTCTTCCAGATTAAAAAGCCCTAACCTTTTTAGCCTTTCTTCATAGGGGTATCCTTCCATCCCCTTTACCATTTTGGTGGCTCTTCTCTGAACCTTTTCTAATAACCTTTTTAAGATACGGCGACCAGAATTGCACACAATATTCAAGGTGCGGTTTCACTATGGAATGATATAGAGGCATTATAATATCCTTTGTTTTATTTTCCATTCCTTTCCTTATGATACCTAGCATCCTGTTTGCTCTCTTGGCCGCCGCTGCACACTGGGCCGAGAGTTTTAACATGTTATGCACAATGACGCCTAAATCTTTTTCCTGGGTGGTGGTTCCTAATGTGGAACTTTGCATCGTGTAACCATAGTTTGGGTTGTTCTTCCCTAGGTGCATAACTTTGCACTTGTCCACATTAAATTTCATCTGCCGTTTTGATTCCCAGTCTTCCAATTTATCAAGATCCTCTTGCAATTTTCCACAATCCTCTTGGGTTTTAACAACTTTAAATAGTTTTGTGTCATCTGCAAATTTGATAACCTCACTCATTGTTCCCTTTTCCAGGTCATTTATGAATGTCAAAAAGCAGCAGACCCAGCAGAGATCCCTGGGGTACACCACTATTCACCTTTCTCCATTGGGAAAATTGGCCATTTAGCCCTACCCTCTGCTTTCTATCTTTTAACCAGTTCCTGATCCACAATAGTATACTGCCTCCTATCCCATGACTCTCTTTAGTTTTGCCAAAAGTCTTTGAGGGACCTTGTCAAAGGCTTTCTGAAAGTCCAAATACACTATATCAACCGACTCACCTTTGTCTACCTGTTTATTCACACCTTCAAAAAAACATAACAGATTAGTAAGACAAGATTTTCCTTGTCTAAAGCCATGTTGGCTGTCTCCCATTAAGCCATGACTATCTACATGTTCAGTAATTTTGTTCTTTATGATGGTTTCTACCTTTTTTCCCGGTACTGACGTCAGGCTCACCGGTCTGTAGTTTCCGGATCATCCTTGGAACCCTTTTTAAAAATTGGTGTTACGTTTGCCATCCTCCAATCTTCAGGTATTACAGATGATTTTAATGAAAATTCACAGATTACTAATAGCAGGTCTGCAATCTCATATTTCAGTTCTTTCAACACCCTTGGATGTATATCATCCGGCCCAGGTGATTTGCTACTCTTCTGTTTATCTAACAGTTTTAATGCATCTTTCCGATGTATCTATTTCCTTCAGTTCTTTTGCACCTTTAAATACCACTTCAGTCATGGGTAACATCCCTACATCTTCCTCAGTAAAGAATGAAGCAAAGAATTCAGTCTCTCCGCTGTCGCCTTGTCGCCTCTTAGTGTCCCTTTAATCCCTTTATCATCTAATGGACCAACTGACACTCTTACAGGTTTTTTGCTACGAATGTACTTGAAAAAGTCTTTATTACGCGTTTTTGCTTCCGCAGCAAGCTTCTTCTCAGATTCTCCATTTGCCTGCCTTATCAATGCCTTGCATTTAACTTGCCAGTGCTTGTGCTGTTTCCAGGTTTTGTCGTTTAGCTCTTTTTTTCCATTTCCTGAATGATGCTTTTTTGGCAACAGCCTCTCTGACCTCACTTTTAAACCATGCTGGCAGTTTTTTGGACTTCCTTCCACTTTTCTTAAAGCGTGGAATACAGCTGGTCTGGGCTTCCAAGATAGTATTTTTCAACAACACCCAAGCTTGATGCAAGTCTTTAACCTTTGCAGCTGCTCCTTTTATTTTTTTCTTAACTATTTTCCTCATTTTATCATAGTCTCTCTTTTGAAAGTTAAAAGGTAGTACTGTGGATTTCCTTACCATCCCTCCATTAATTAGATCAAACGCGATCATGCTATGATCACTATTGCCAAGTGGCCCCAACAACCTTATTTCTTGCACCAGATCTGGTGTTCCACTAAGGACTAGGTCCGATATGGCTTCCCCTCTGGTCGGTTCATGAACCAGCTGCTCCAAGAAGCAGTCATTTATTTCATCTAGGAACTTTATCTCCCTAGCAAGTCCTACCGTGACACTGACTCAGTCGATATCGGGGTAATTGAAATCACCCATTATTATTACTGTGCTGTAACTTTTGTTTCCTTGATTTCTTTGAGCATTTCATCATCCATTTGTTCATTCTGGCCAGACGGTCGATAGTACACCCCCACTGCCATCGCCTTCCCCTTTTTACATGGAATTTCAATCCATAGAGTTTCTACAGCAAATTTTGTTTCCTGCAAAACTAATCCTTTCTGGCTCAATGCCTTCTCTAACATGGAGCGCAACCCCTCCACCTATTTGATCAGCTCTATCATTACGATGTAATTTGTACCCAGGTATCACAGTGTCCCTCTGGTTGTCCTCCTTCCACCATGTCTCTGAGATTCCAATCATATCTAACCTCTCATTTAGTGCTATATATTCTAACTCTCCCATCTTATTTTTTAGACTTCTAGCATTTGCATACAAGCATTTTAAAGACTGTATTTTATTCATATTAATTTGGCTATTGGTAGGCATTGGTAATTTGGGATCTTTAAGCTCTGTCTTTTCCATATTCGAGGGCATTTGGACTACTTTACTCTTTTTTTTTGGAACCTTTTCTGCTTTTGGTAGTATCCTTCAAGGATACATTCTTCTGAACCATGCGCTCTTGTGTGATTGTCGGCTTTCCCCTATTATCTAGTTTAAAAGCTGCTCTATCTCCTTAAAGGTTAATGCCAGCAGCCTGGTTCCATCCCGGTTAAGGTGAAGCCCATCCCTTCGGAAGAGTCCCTCCTTTCCCCAGAATGTTCCCCAGTTCCTAACAAATCCAAAACCCTCATCCTTGCACCATCGTCTCATTCACGCATTGAGACTCCGGAGCTCTGCCTGCCTTTTGGGTCCTGCGCGTGGAATTGGATGCATTTCGGCGAACGCTACCCTGGAAGTTCTGGATTTGAACTTCCTACCTAAAAGCCTAAATTTAAACTCCAGAATCTCCCTGCCACATTTTTCTATGTTATTGGTACCGACATGTTCCAAGACAACAGACTCCTCCCCAACACTATCTAAGACCACCAGCCACCCAGCTATCTACATGCCTAATGAGCGAATCGCCACCTATAACGGCTGTCCTATGCCTTCCTTCATGGGCACATGGCCCTGGGGAAACTTCCTCGGTGCGAGAGCATTTTACATCACCTGGAGGACAGGTCCTAGTTACAGGATCACTTCTTGCCACACCAGGGTGGTGCTCTCCTGTCACATGACCTCTCTCCTCCATTGCAACAGGGATGCTGCCAGACTGGAGGTGGGACTTCAGGACTATATCCCTGTAGGTCTCGTCTATGTACCTCTCTGTCTTATGTCTTCCAAGTCTGCTACTCTAGCCTCTAGAGAATGGACTCGTTCCCTGAGTTCAAAGAGCTCCTTGCACCTAGTGCACACGTAAGACCTCTCACCAACTGGGAGAAAATCATACATGTGACACTCAATGCAAAAGACTGGAAAGCCCCTATCTTGCTGCTGGACTGCTGTCTGCATCTTAGTTTTAAGCTTGTGTTTTAAGCTTCCTCAGATGATGGGGCAGCCGCCACCACCGCAGACTGTATTTTACCATCAATGAGAGTGGGAGCCGAACTTGAGGACCACAGTCAACAAGGACCATTGGGGTAGTCGCATGTGAGCACATGCCCAGAGACCATCTCTATGGTTGCTGCTATCCATTCGAAGAGCTGAAGATAATCTCCGATTTTGTGGGCCTGCTGTGCACAGAAAAGCTCTAGGCAGTTCAACAGTCTTTCTGAATTTGTCTTCTGGCAGGAAAGCTCTGCTCACTTGAGTGTTGAATCGTGCTCCCAGAAACTCCAAGGAATGGGAAGTCAAAATCTGGCTTTTTTCCTGATTGATCACCCAGTTGAAAATTTCCAAGGAGGACACGATTCGGGACATCACCCGAGATACTTCTGACAGAGAATGGGCCCGGATGAGCCAGTCATCCAGGTGTATGTATGTTTATCTTTATTTGATATTTATTTTATTTATTTAACCAGTTTTTCTATACCACCCCTTCCAGAGATCAGGGGTGGTTTACATTTAAACAAACCATGCCGCAAATCTGCAAACAAGCTGTGCGGTTTACAATGAAAATTAATACAGAAACCAGGAAAGGAATGTCAATTCTATAGACTGGAAAGGAGAGCAGAGAGAGAGAGAGAGCAGGTGATAGGACAGGATTTACATAAGGATGGACACAGATCCCTTGGTGCTGCAGCTGCCTCTACCACCATGACCTTTGAGAATGTCCTTGGGACAGTGGAGAGCCTGAAAGGAAGGGTGGCATACTGATAGTGAGATCCAAACATAGTAAAACACACATACCTTTGCTGATACGCTCGCATCAGGATGTGAAAATATGCCTGGGCTAGATATAGAGATGCTAAGAATTCTCCTTGGTGCACTGCTTGTATCACAGAGTGCAAGGTTCCCATTTGAAAGCGCAGGACGCTGGCCATTTCTTTTTCTATGCACCCAAGCATCCTTCTGGCTTTTGCTGCTGTCTTTTCTACCTGTTTAGCCACTTTAAGATCATCAGAAACATTCATGCCCAGGTCCTGCTCTTTTGTGGACAGAAGTACTTCACCCCTTATACTGTACCACTTCCTTGGATTTTTGCGGCCAAAGTGCAAGACCCTGCATTTTTTGCATTAAATCTCAGCTGCCAAATTCTTGCCCATTCCTCAAACTTAGCTAGATTCCTCCTCATGTTATCTATTCCTTCCTGGGTGTCTACTCTATTGCAGATTTTGGTATCATTTGCAAACAGGCAAACCTTACCTGACAGCCCTTCCGCATTATCACTAACAAAAGATGTTAACAAGAATCGGACCAAGGACAGATCCCTGTGGTACACCACTGGTAACTTCTTTCTCCAGGAACAAGCAGGAAGTCAGCCCTCACATATGGGTGACGTCGGCGCTGGTGGAGCCCTCGTGCGGAGCAATTCCCCAGCTTTCAAAGAAAGCCCTTTGGGATTGCATCGCACATGTGCGGTCCCCTTCCCGCCTAAGGGTGCCATGTTGCTCAGTCTCCTTTTTTCCACGGAGGTCTGAATTCCCTCTTGGAAAAAGTGCGTCAAACTTCACAGAAGATTCTTCGACCTGGTTTGATGCCGGTTCCCCTCCCCGCCTCGGTTCGGTACACCGGTATCGAATCCGGTCACTATTTTTCGGTTTTTGTCCTTGGTAAACAGCATTCGCGCTCTTTTTATTTTTCACTGGCAGCCCGGTCGTTTGACCTCGCATGGGCCCTTTTTCCCCCGATGGCTGCCAGCGGGTTTAAGAAGTGTGATCGGTGTAAAAAGTTAATGTCCCTCACTGACACACATGACTGCTGTCTCCGATGCCTCGGGGCCGACCATGACCTGGTGGCTTGTGGCCCGTTCGGCAAGATGTCTTCTAAAGCTCTTAGAAGTCGGCGGCAGCAGCAGCGTGAGAGGATTTTCTCAGTCCACCTCCTCTTGTGTCCGGACCTCGTCAGAAGTCTCAACGTCTCGGGAGTTGTCAGACTCCGAGCACCATCATGGATCTTCTGAAAGGGGGTCTCCCTCCAGGTAATACCGGAGGTAGAAAAGCCTAAGAGCTCGATGCCCTCCAGTATGATTTTCCACTGAAGGAAGCCCTTACTATACCAGTTCCTCCAGTGTTGGAACGGCTGTTATTCCGTATGTGGGAAACCCGGCCTCGATGCCGGTGCTGAGCAGGTAGGTCGATTCCATTTATCGAGTCCGCAAGAGCCCTGGGTTCCAGAAGGCACAGCTGCCGCACAACTCCATGGTTGTGGAATTGGCCATGCAAAGGCTCAAGAGCCAAAAAATGCACTCCTCGGTGCCTCCTGGAAGGGATGCCCGGAACCTGGACGCCCTCGGCATAAAGTGCTACCAAGGCTCGATGCGCTCATGCCGTGTCCAAACCTACCAGCTGTACATGGGCATGTACTTAAGGGACCTGGCAAAGGAGATTGCCCGGTTCTCAGCTGTCCTCTCAGAGGAACCCTTGCAGAGATTCAAGGCCTTGTCCATGGGGATTCGAGAGTGCTTGAAGTTTGAAGCTTCGAGGCTTCGGCCCAGGTAGCCGCAGCTGGCATTGGTGCCCGACACCAGGCTTGGCTGATGTCGGACCTGGAGTTATGGGTACAGGAAGAGTTGGTCGATGTCCCCTGCCGAGGTGAGAACCTGTTCGGCAAACCCATGACTAAGAAGGCTGCACAAATCGAGTCTGAGTACTTGACTCGGACAAGGCTATCCAAAAAGACCTCTGCCCCTTCCAAAAAAGAGCTCGGGTAAAAAGCCCTTTTTCCCAAGGAAGGGTACTGCTTACTACAACTACCCCACTCACCAGGCCTCCCCAGCTCCCCAACATGAGCAGCAGGCCAAGGGACAGGGGCATGGCCCACGTAAGCAGAAGACCCCCAAGCCTCAGGCACCAGCTCCCTCCCAGCCGGTTGGGGTTTTTTGACAGGCGCAGTATTTTATTTATTTTATTTATTACAGTTTCTTATATACCGCGCTATTCGGTATCAGCGCGGTTTACATCATAACATAACTACCATAACGACAAGTTGTCAGGTTTTACATCGAACAGGGATACAAACTTGGATAACAGGGTAAACTATGTACATAAGCTATTTACACGGCAAGGATAGGTATAGTCTCTCTCCAACCAGGGGTGGGACTGAGCACAGGAGGGAGGCTTGCCCTGTACGCCTACAGGTGGCCAGCAGTCACCTGAGGCACCTGGGTCTTGCAAATAGTCCAAAAAGGCTACTTGCTTCATTTCAGCCAGGTGCCCCCCTCCTACTTTCCAGGAGAACCTCTATGGCCTCCTCTGCACAGGAACCTCCTTCTGCAGGAGTTAGCAGGTCTCTTAAAGGATCAGGCGATGGAACCAGTACCCCACCACCTGCAAGGCCAAGGCTTCTATTCCAGGTATTTCCTGATACCAAAGAGGACAGGAGGCCTCAGACACATCCTCGACCTGTGAAATTTAAACAAGTTCCTGGTGAAAGAGAAGTTCAAGATACTCTCTCTTGAAATTTTGCTGCCATACCCCCACCAGGGAGATTGGCTCTGCTCCTTGGATCTGAAGGATGCCTACACACCCATCCTCGTACATCCAGAACACAGACAATATCTCAGGTTTGTCGTGGGAGGAAACCATTTTCTGTACAGAGTACTTCCATTTGGCCTAGCCTCCGCCCCCAGAGTGTTTACTAAATGCCTGGCAGTGGTGGTGGGGTTTCTCAAAAACCAGGGAATCTTTGTCTTCCCGTACCTGGACGACTGGCTTATCAGGACCCCATCGCCTCAGGAGGCACAACAGGCCACATCTCGCACTATACATGTACTGCAACATCTAGGCTTTGTCATAAATCAGGCAAAGTCCACCTTGCTCCCCACACAGTACTTAGAGTTCATAGAGGCGAGACTAGACACCATGCAGGCAAAGGCTTACCTGCCACTAGACAGGGCACAGAGGCTTCTAGAGCTAGTGCGCCAGATAAACCACAAGTCTCAAATATCAGCAAGGCATTTCCTGCGTCTGTTGGGACACATGGCTTCCACAGTACATGTGACCCTAAACGCCTGGCTCCACATAAGGACAGCTCAGTAGTGCCCCCAGGAGCAGTGGACGCAGGCCACCGGTCAGCTCCGAGACAGGATAAGGGTGTCCAAACGACTCCTCAAGTCGTTGGTTTGGTGGCATCACTGGCCCAACCTGCTCAAAGGAATGCCTTTCCAACCACCAATGTTCTCAAGGGTCTTGACGACAGATGCAGCCCTGCTGGACTGGGGAGCCTATTGTCAGGACTCCTGCACGCAAGGGCGGTGGTCTCCTCAGGAGGGGACGCAACAGATCAACCTCTTAGAGCTCCGGGCGATACGCCTGGCTCTGCAAGCCTTCTGCCATGTCCTCTCACATCAGTCTGTGCTTGTACATACAGGCAACCAGGTGGCTATGTTCTACGCGAACAAGCAGGGAGGGACAGGATCCCGTGTCCTGTGTCAGGCGGCACTGGACCTCTTCTCCTTTGCCCTCAGACAGGGTATGTCTCTCAAGGCAGTTTACCTGCCAGGCCAAGAGAACTACCTGGCAGACAAACTAAGCAGAATTCTTCAACCTCACGAAAGGCAACTGAATCGGGAGGTAGCCCAGCAGATTTTACATTGCTGGGGGTATCCGTCCATAGACCTCTTTGCCAGTCCGCAGAATCATCAGTTGCCTTGGTTCTGCTCCAGGCAGCCACATCCCCCGGAGGTTGGCTGTAGATGCATTTCTGATCTCCTGGTCAGGGGGCCTCCTATATGCATTTCCTCCCACAACCCTGGTGGCCCAAACACTGTTCAAAATCCTTCGGGACAAGGCCTCGGTCATTCTGGTAGCCCCCAGATGGCCGTGACAACCTTGGTTCCCACTTCTCCTCCAGCTGGCAGTGGAGACCCCACTCCCGCTGGGGACAAGGCCTAATCTCCTGTCCCAGGAACAGGGCTCTCTTACCCCCCATCCTGATGGCTTGGCTGCTGAAAGGGTAGTGCTGGCACCCCTCCTCCTACCTAAAAATGTAGAAGTGTTACTGGCCTCCAGGAGGCAGTCCACTAGAAGAACCTATGCCTTCAAATGGCGTAGGTTTGAGGTATGGTGTAACTAGCACAACGAAAACCCTTTCTCTGCCTTGTACCTGTGGTGTTGCAGTACCTGCTTCACCTCTTCGACTTGGGCCTCAAGTCTAATTCTGTGAGAGTCCACCTGAGTGCTTTGTCAGCACATCACTCACCAGTAGAGGGACATCCTCTGTCACTTCACCCTTTGGTATCCAGATTCCTGAGGGGTCTACTTCTGCTGAAGCCCCCGGTTTGCCTTCCGGCGACCGAGTGGGTTCTGAATGTGGTCTTGCAGCAGCTTACTTGCCCACCGTTTGAGCCAATGTCTACTTGCCATCTGCGCTTCCTCTCCTCGAAGGTTCTCTTCCTTTTGGCACTCACGTCTGCAAGGCGAGTGAGTGAACTGCAAGCTTTGGTTTCAGAAAGACCGTTCACACGGTTTTACAGGAATATGGTGATTCTGTGAACCCACCCTAAGTTCCTCCCGAAGGTAGTCTCTCCATTCCACCTCAACCAGGTGGTGGTTCTTCTGACATTCTTTCCCAGACCGCATACCAGCCGGGTAGAGGCGGTACTGCATACCCTTGACTGTAAGAGGGCATTGGCCTTCTACTTGGAACGTACGAGGGGACAGCGAAGGGCTTCTCAGCTCTTCATCTCTTTTGACCCCAGTAAGCTGGGGCTTCCCGTCTCCAAGCATATGTTGTCCACTTGGGTGGCAGACTGCATCGCCTGGGCGTACAGGGCGGCCAAGCTCCCTTTTGCAGGGTAGTCACGACCCACCGTGTCAGGGCTAAGGCCGCCTCAGTGGCTCACCTCTGCTCTGTTCCACTGGCAGACATCTGCCGGGCCGCCACCTGGTCTTCAAGCTTGGATGGAGAGTCCCGCCGAGACAGTGCTTTTTGGCCAGGCAGTACTCCAAAACTTATTTGAGGTTTAGGCAACTCTGGCCCTCTGGGGTCAGGCTACCGGGGGTGGTGTGTCTCTGCTGGATTCCTATCACAGCTGCTGTGGCTGTCCTAGAGGGAGCCATTTTTCAGCTATGGGTTCTCGGTAGCCTATAGCTAGGGAGCCCCATATGTGAGGACTGACTTCCTGCTTGTTCCTGGAGAAAGCATAGTTACTCACCTGTAACAGGTGTTCTCCAGGGAAAGCAGGAATCAGTCCTCACAACCCTCCCTCCTCCCCTGGAGTTGCTGTCCTACTATTGCTTTTCTTCTTTTTCCTGTCTTTTAGCTATGTCATTAGACTGAGCAAGATGGCACTCTTGGGTGGGAAGGGGACCGCGCATGCACGATGCAATCCCAAAGGGCTTTCTTTGAAAGCTGGGGAATTGCTCCGCACAAGGGCTCCGTCGGCGCCGACGTCGCCCATATGTGAGGACTGATTCCTGCTGTCCCTGGAGAATACCTGTTACAGGTGAGTAACTACGCTTTCTCCTTGGAGTGAGCTTCATTTACCTGTACCCTTTGTTGCCTCCCACTCGACCAATTTCTAACCCAGTTGGTCGCTTTAGGCTTTTCTGAAATCTAAGTACACCAACCCCCATCATGTCCAGCTAACTCCCTATTTCCCCTTCCCTTGGTGGTCCAGCCTCCATCGTTTCCACCCCATCCTCTGCATTTCCACTCCATCTTTGTATGCCCAGGGTTCAGTATCTGCCTTACCTCTCACCTCTCCCAGTGGTCAGAAAATCACCTATGTGTGTATGCCTCTCTTTCATTGCCTCCACCCCTGCAGCCATCATCCATGTGTCTGTCTCTCTCTTTCATTGCCACCCCACCCCTCCAGACAGCCATCTCCCGATGTGTGTCTCTACTACTACTGAACATTTGTATAGTGCTACAAGACGTATGCAGCACTGCACAGACACATGTAAAAGACATTCACTGCTCATCAGAGCTTACAATCTAGTCAAGCCAAACAACACAGTAGCTGTAGATAAAGGATACATCTAGGGGGAATGGTAAGGAAACACGAAGGAGATCAAGTGAGTCAAGATCCGAAAGTGGCAGCAAGGAGGTGAGTTTCCAGTCTGGTTTTGCAAAGGGTCAGAGAAGGTGCCTGATGCACAGACTCAGGTAGTTTGTTCTAGGTATAAGTAGCAAGGTGAAAGGAGCGAAGTCTGGAGATAGCAATAGGGCACAGATAGAAGCAATTTGCCAGAAGAACGGAATTCCCGAGGAGGTGTGTAGGGAGAGATTAAAGTAGTGAGGAGCTGCAGAGTGAATACGCTTCAGCAGGAGAAGTTTGAACTGGATGCGGAAACAGATAGGGAGTCAATGAAGTGACTTGAGAAGGGAGTAGTTTGAGCATGACGAGGCTGGCAGAAGATTAACCGCGCAGCAGAGTGTTGAACAGATTGAAGGAGAGAGAGACGATTCAGAGGGAGACCAGCAAGGAGTAGCTTACAATAGTCTAGATGGGAGGTGACTAAGGAGTGGATAAGTGTCTTTAGTAGTGTGTTTAGAAAGGAATGGGTGAATGTTGTTGTAGAGAGAAAAAAGGCAGGTTTTAGCTATCAGATGGATGTGTGTGGAGAAGGAGAGATGGGAGTCAAAGATGACCCCCAAGGTTGCAAGCCGAGGAGACAGGGAGGAGTAGAGTTATCCAAAGAGACTGGGAGAGGAGGATTTAGGTGGAAAAATAAAAGGTTTAGTTTTGTTCATGTTCATCTTCAGGCGATGGTGAGACATCCAAACAGCAATGTCAGAAAGGCAGGCAAAAATCCTGGCCTGGATTGACGGAGAGATTTCGGGTATAGAGAGATAGATCTGTGAGTCATCAGCGTAAAGGTGGTGGTACTGAAAGCCTTGGGAAGACCTGAGTGCACCACAGGACTGGATATATAGAGAAAAAAGGTCCCAAGACAGATCCTTGGGGTACATTTGTTTGACATCATTGTCCTCTCTGATGGTTGGGTTGGTGCCTACGGTAATCTTGGTCTGCATAGGGTGTGTGGGGGGTGCTGCCGGGGTGGGCTGGGGTGTGGCAGTTGGGGTTTCGTCATTAGGCTGTGAGTAATGTAGAAGAAATAGGTGATGCTTAAGGGCTTTCCTGAATTGGGTGAGGTCCATGATCGCTCTGATATTGGGAAGGAGGTTATTCCAACACTTTGGGGCATAGAACGTGAAGGCTCTGTTCCTTGTTGCCTGAGAACATTTTGTTGTTTCCATGGGGATTACAAGTGTATTGTGGCTAATGTCCTTCTTGATCTGTTGTTGGAAGTGGGGATGAGGAGGTCGGTGAGGAAGGAGGAGGAGGATATCTTATTGATGGCTTTGAAGGTCCGGAGTAGTATATTGTATGTGAGCCTGCAGTTGATCGGTAGCCAGTGTAGGTCTTTCAGGATTGGGGTTATGTGGTCTCTTCTGGATATCCCGCAGAGGACGCGGGCAGCAGCATTCATCGTAAGTTGTAGTGGGTTTAATGTGCTCCTGGGGAGACCGTGCAGAATGGCGTTAGCATAGTCAAAGTGAGGAGTTGCAAGTGCTTGGAAAATTGTTCGGAAGTCCTCTGGCAGCAGCATGGGTCTTAGATGTCGCAGTGTCCTGATCTTGTGGTATATAGCCCTGACGGTGTTTGTGCGCTTTCAAGTCAAGATGCTGGTCTAGCGTGACACTCAGGTAGCGTATTGTGGGTTTACTTGGGAGCTCTTCATCTCTCACTTTTATTGTCATGGGGGGAGAAAAATTTTTGTTTCTTGTGATGAACAGGACCTCAGTTTTTTTGAAGTTGATTCGGAGGTTCTGTGAGTGGAGCCAGTCGGTGATTGCATTGAAGCAGTTCACTAGTGCTGAAAAGTTGGGTTGAGTGATGTTGAATGGGGCAAGTAGCAGTACATCATCCGCATAGATCAGGCAGGAAATTTTGAAGGAGCGGATGATTTCACATATGGGCTGCATGTATATGTTGAAGAGTAAAGCTGATAGGGAGGAGCCTTGGGGAACCCCTTGACCTTGTTGAAAAGGCTCAGAGGTCTTGGAGCCCATCCGTATGTGCTGCCATCTGTCTGCTAGGTAGGATTTGCACCAGTTCCAGGCCAAGCCCTGGATTCCCTTCTCATGGAGCCGTGTCAGGAGCTGATCGTAGTTGACGGAGTCGAATGCAGCGGCGATGTCCAGGAAGATAAGTGCAAACCCATTTCTGATATTGTCTATCCCTCTGCTTAAGGTATTGATTAGCGTGGTAAGTGGAGGAGTAGCCTAGTGGTTGGGGCACGGTACTTCAGGCCGGAAGGTCGGGGGTTCAAATCCCACTAGAGGACAGCAACCTTGGGCCGGAAGGACTGGGGTTTCTAGTCCCACAGGTGCTCCTTGTGGTCTTGGGCAAGCCACTTAACCCTCCATAGCCCATGTTCCCTGTAAAAAAAAAATAGTTATCTCCAAGTTATAATGCCCTGTTCAATGTAATTTCAGTTTGTTCAATGTAAACCACACTGATGCAGAATAGCGCGGTATATAAGAGAATGTAAATAAATAAATAAATAAATAAAATAAGTAGCATCTCAACTCCATGTGATTCCCTGAATCCGTGCTGGCAGGGGTCGAGGGGCTGTGGTATCGATGTGTTGCTGGATCTGCCTTCTTTATCTTTATCTTTATTTGTCACTTGATATACCGCCCAAGCATGTGCGTCAGAGCGGTGTACAATACAATAATCAAATACAAGCAGGAAGAAAGGAAAGGAACGCCATCACTTTGGACAGGACAGAGAGAGACAGAAAAGATAAGAGCAAGAAAATAAGTTAAGATAGATACTTGAAGAAATACCGGTTTTAAGGGTCTGGGAGTTCAAAAGCCTGCTGAAACAGATGAGTCTTAAGTAAGCATTTGAATTTTTGAAAAGATAACTCTGTGCGAATGGCAGTCGGGAGTGAGTTCCAGAGGGCAGGAGCCAGGAAATAAAAAGCAGAGTGGCGTGTTGATTCCAGGTGGGCAGAGGATGGGGCAGGAAGGTAGAGGCAATAGCTGTGTGCTGACCGGAGCAGACGGGGAGAAGGTTGAAGACGGATAGAATCAGCAAGATACTGAGGAGAACCTGTGTGCAATGCTCTGTGGGTGACTGTGAGGATTTTGTATTGAAAACGGAAATTGATTGGGAGCCAGTGTAAGCGAAGGAGGAGGGGGGTGATATGATCGCGGGGGGAGGAGTAAGTGAGCAGACGTGCGGCCGTATTCTGGACAAGTTGAAGACGTCGAAGCTGACATTGTGGGAGACCTGTGAGGATGACGTTGCAGTAATCTAACCTGGAAAGTACTAAGGAGATAACTAGTGAGGTGAGAGAGGAAGAAGGGAGATAAGGGCGAACAGCACGAATTTGGCGTAAGAAGAAAGAACGACGGATAAGTAAGGAGATGTGGCAGTGGAAAGAGAGAGAGGCATCTAAGGTGACACCAAGATAGCGAAGGGAAGAGACTAGAGGTATAGGAGTTGAGAGAAAAAGAGGAGAGCAGATAGGAGGGGGCGTGCTAAATGAGAACCAGAGTGCAGCTGATTTAGAGGGGTTCACATGAAGGAAATTAGAAGTGATCCATGCAGCGACTCGGGTAAGACAGAGGTATAGGGCAGACAGGTCTGGTGAATGAGAACTGGTATGGTGAACAAGAAGGATGTCATCGGCATAAAAATACCAAGAGATCCCTGACTGTTGGACAGTGAGTGCTAAGGGGGCAAGAAAGATATTAAAAAGAAGGGGGGCAAGGACAGAACCCTGAGGAACACCACAGGAAAGAGGTGAAGGAGAGGAGATGGAAGAGCTAGTCTTTACGGAGAAAGTGCGTGAAGAAAGGAAAGAACGAAACCAACCAAGAACAGACCCACGAATCCCAAGGTCAGTGAGCTGAGTTAGAGTACGGTGATCCACGATATCAAAGGCAGCAGAAAGGTCCAAAGTCACCACAAGAGAAAGATCACCCCGATCGTGTGCCTGATGAATTTCACTCAAGAGAGAGATAATGATAGTCTCTGTGCTATGACTCGTGCTGAAACCGGATTAAAGCAGATGAAGAGAGAGAGTAGAGTCCAGGTGAGTGGAAAGCTGAAAGAACACAAGTTTTTCCAGGATTTTAGAAAGAAAAGGTAGGTTCGAGACAGGACGCCAGTGAGCAGGTACTCAGGGATCGAGGGAAGGATTCTTGAGCAATGGCCGGATAAGGGCGTGCTTCCAGGCAGAGGGGAAAATACCAGAGGACAGGCTATTATTTAAGATTTGAAGAATGTATGGGAGAAACATGAGAGAGGAGTCAGACAGCCAAGAGGAAGGTACAGGATCAAAAGGACCGGTGGTTTTGTGAGAAGAGGCAATAGCCTTGGAAAGCTCTGCTGAGGTGAAGGGGGGGAGGGAAACTCGGATACAGAGGAAAGAGGCGAAGGAAAAGGGGACAATGGTGGAGGGCAAGATTGGAAAGTAGCACAAAGAGAATAAATTTTTCCGGAGAAAAAGGAAGCAAGGGAGTCTGAATCAGGTGCATTTGGACAAATTAGGTGCCTTTGGACAAATTTCTTGATTATTTTGGCTAGCAGGGGGATACTTGAGATTGGACGGTATGATTCAGCCTTCTGGGGGTCTAGTCTGTTCTTCAGAAGGGGTCGTATGGAAGTCTGTTTGAGGGTTGATGGGAAGGTTCCTGTTGAGAAGGATAGGCTCATGATCTTGACTAGGATTGGGCTAAGTTCTGTGCCATCGCTCTTATCCAGTATGCTGGGCAGGCGTCGTTTGGTGCGGTAGTGGTGTTGATGGCAGCAATGATGTCCTCGATGCTTCTCTCGGATGGTGGCGTGAGTTCTGTGAGCGGTGACCATAGGCATGGGTTATGACTAAGTGTGGGTCTTGTGGCTGTATCGGCTTTGATGGATTTGGCCTGTAGGTAGTCTTCATATACCTGGGATTGTATTAGGCCTAGCTGGGGGGACGATGGTTCTTTTGTTAAGGACTTCACTAAGTTGAAGAGGTCCCGGCGCTTGTTTAGGGAGTGGTGAAGGAGCTCAGAGTGGTGGTCTTTCATTTTCTCTGAAATTGTTTCACGGTGTACTTTTAAGTGGGATGTGTATGCTGACTGGTCAGCTGGGGAACGGGAGCGTCGCCATTTTCTCTCAAGCTTCCTGAGGAGGAGAATAGAAGTCCGCAGCTCTGCGGAGAACCAGGGGGCCAGCTTCCTTCTTCTTGTTGGTCTGTCTGGATCAGGTGGCTTGTCCGAGGAAGGTAGCCGAGGGAATGAGCTCAGGGTGTCGTTCCACGTGGCTGTCATGTCATTGAGGTTGGCTGATGGCTGTTTGAAATTTGGAAGTACGCACTTGATGATCTCTTCTTTGCCAAGGGACCTGAAGCGTCCTGCAGGTGCCCGTGATGCATCGCTTGTCCTGCTGGTCGAATTTTATTTATTTATTTAACAACTATTTCTATACCGCTCTTTCACAAGTATCAAGTGCGGTTTACAATGAACAATGTGTTATATGGTATGAATAGTATCATACCAAGTCATTTTACATAAAACAGATGAACTAGATACAAATAACGGTATAAATTTGAACAGTAAATTATTAAACTATCATAACATATATACATAGTAAATATATACAAATTGTATCATATGTCGCGTGTGGTTGTATACTTTATATAGGCTTCAGGCATGTGGGTATAAGTTGTTTGAAATTATATTAGTTAACCTGCGTCTCTTTGTGTCATCTGTCCAGTCTCTGATCCATGGTTGTAATGTAATGAGAATAAATGGGTTTTCAGTTTTTTTCTAAATTCCTTTATGTCTGATAGTGAGCGAATATTGTCAGGAAGGTTATTCCAGAGGGTAGGAGCTGAGTGTGAGAATGCTCTCATGTTGGTTTGTTTTTTTGCTTTTGTGTAGTCTTTTGGTACTGCTATAGTATTAGTGTTTCTACTTCTTTGTGATCTTTTATCTATTTCTGTCTTGATGAGTGTATTGAGTATAGTTGGCGCTAAGTTATTTATTAGTTTAAATTAATAACAAAACCAATGGGATTTATTAGTTTGAATTAATAACAAAACCAATGGGATTCTCCACAAAATAGGAAATCCTTTAGAAGAGAATCCTCATAGTGAAAACACCAACATACCTGTGCTAAATTCCTTCCACCCATACTCTGCTGAGCATATTGAGGACATAATAAGAGGGCTCAACTCCACTACCTCACCAGCTGATCCATGCCCCTCTCACTGGATCAAGTCAGCCTGCGCTGAATTAAGTACTTACATCTCTAGAATTATACACCTCTCCTTCTCCAAAGGTCTGGTACTAACACCACTAAAAACTGCCACCATTAGACCCCTACTAAAGAATCCCAAGATGGCCTCACGAGACGTAAACTCCTATAGGCCCAAATCTAGCCTTTCTTTCCTGGCTAAGATAACGGAGAAGAGAGTCCAGCAGCAGATCGAAGACCACATTGATGCCTATGCCCTTCTGGACCATCAACAGCATGGATTTCGCCAACAACATTGTGTCAAATCAGAATATAACTTAGCATAAAAAGCTAAACAGGGTCATAATTTGTTCAAGGAATAATTTCTAGAGACCTTTACAAAGAGGCCTTCTACATGGGGGGGGGGGGGGAGAAGAGACCTGTGACATTTTTAAAATAGATGTTAAAACCAGGTGGTAGATCAAAGGGACATTTTGTAAGACTACCTCTATCCAAGCAAGGACTGTTAATCACCCAGGAAATTGGTCACAGCTTACCTCAGAAGCACAGGCATAAATAGTTCAACCAGAGTTATGTGATTCTCAGTCTCGGACTACAAAAGGGGCCTGCTACCTCTGGAGAGAGATCTCCAATTGTAAGTATTTATGTCTGGAAATTTTTCTAAATGTTGGGAGAAAAGGAATTCTTAAGATTAAAGCTGATTAATCTGTAAACACAGTGTATTTGTTAAATCAGTCAGAGCCTAGTAGCAGCAAAGAGCTTTCAGTTTAAATTTAAAACACAGCAGAGTGCTTTCAGGTTAAATTTAGAACCCAAGGCTCCCTCTATCCAAGAAAGGGCTGTGGGACTCCCCCTGAAGATTGGTCACAGATTACCTTAGAAGCACAGGACAGGGTACTGTATAGCAGCCAGCTTTTAATAAGTCATCTTTCCATCCCTCCCTCCCTCCCCAACACCCATCCACCCCTGGGATAATCATAGCTTTATAGGTGCTTAAACCTCTTAAAGGAAAGGAGGTGCCATATTCATTCTCAGATGCAGCTGTTTATTCTCATCAGCATACATTAAGGACCCGAGATTAATTAAGCTTCAGGTGAACAAAGTACATTAAACGTATTAGGTATAGTTTTATTAGTATTAGTATCGCCAACAACCCTTAGCAAGTAAATAACTTAAATATCTAAACACAACCTTAAAACTAAGATGCAGGATCCAAGATGGCGGATTGAGGGGGAGCTTTTGCAGCAGCGTTTTTCTTACCTCTCTGAAATATGGGCAAACGGAAGGCTAAAGGGGCTAAGAAGTCCTCCTCTAGCCCGGCAGCCTCCTCTGCTTCTTCCCTGGTTGTTGGACCGATTGACTCTTTTGTAGCGCCGTTGCGGCAATCGCAGATGTCGGTGGTGCAAAGCCCAGCTGATCCCTCCTCGGAGCGGGAGTGCTCGATTGTGGGTTCTGGGCCGGAGATCTCACCGCCGGAGCAGTGGCGACCTCCCAAGGATCCTCTGGTGGGGCGGAGTCCTGTGCAGTCAGGGGTTGTGCTTTCTTCCAAAGTTGTAGAAGGCTCGGACCCTGGAGGAGCGGCAGCACAGTTGAGGAGCATGGAGCTTCGATCCGCAGATATTTCCAACCCTGAGGATGTGATGTTGAGGGAGGTTATTGCAGGCAAACCGGATACCATCTTGGGTTTGTCCCGGTCTGGAGAATCGTGGAGTGAACGTCGTACAGCAGAGGGCTCTCTGGGATAGGTATCTACGTTTTCTTTACAGCGACCTGCTGAATTTACCCTTGAATCGATATGGACTGCTATAGTCAAGCTTGGGGAAGCGCTTGCTCCCCAAGTGACGGCTGTGGCTGCACAGGTACAGGGACATACTGTTTTGCTCCAACAGCATACCCTGGAAATATCAGCTTTGCAAACATCGGTTACAGAATTGCAACAGAAGGCTACCTGTTACTTGGAAGGTGTTTCATCGTCTCAGAAGGACATGGTGGCTTTAAAAACTCGAATTGAATTTCTGGAAAATAATTCCAGATATTGTAATTTACGTTGTATTAATTTTCCTAGAGTACCTAATATTTCATCTAAGGATATGTTTAAGAAGTATTTGTCAGAAGTACTTAGCGTTTCAGTTGACTCTCATCCCCCTATGATTAAAGTATATTATCTACCATCTGGGAAGAAAGATCCTGGGGCTGGAGTTATTGAAGGGGTGAGTCAGGCAGATTTGTTAAAACGTTTCAGCTCTGTTGGAGTCCTCGGTTGAGGAGGTGGTTTCTCCCTCTACATTGATTGTTGTATTTGCCTTGTCCTCTGATAGGGATTGGTTTTTACGAATGTTTTTTAGGAAGCGTTCTATCCAATTCTATGGTTTAACTGTTAGGGTCTTCCCAGATCTTGCAAAGGAAACTCAAAAACGTAGGAAGGAGTTTCTTCTCCTTCGACCTGGGGTTTTGCTGTTGGGAGGGTTATATTTTTTAAAGTACCCTTGTAAATGTATGGTAAAAATTAATAATGCCTCCTATATTTTCTATGAACCGTCTCAGTTATTGAGCTTTCTAAATGCCCGACGGACTCCTAATGAGACCCCGGACACCCTGCCTACTCTTTAGGTTTGATTGCCTTAATGCTCCCTTTCTTATGCTTCTCATTTGTTTGGTTATTTGTTATTTCCTACTTGGATCTTTGTGTGGTGGGCTATAGTAGGACTTGGAATTGTTTTTTCCTAGTATTATTTTCCTGTTAAAAATTGATTTATCAATGTTTTTCAGACCATTTGTCCTAATTTCCATGAAGCTTGTGTAATTCTGCTTCTTTATGTAAAAATTAATAAAGATTAAATAAAAAAAAAACAAAAAAACTAAGATGCAGACAGCAGTCCAGCAGCGAGATGGAGGCTTTCCAGTCTTTTGCATTGAGTGCCACTTGTATGACTTTCTCCCAGTTGGTGAGGGGTCTTACGTGTGCACTAAGTACAAGGAGCTCTTTGCTCTCAGGGAACGAGTCCGATCTCTGGAGGCTAGAGTAGCAGACTTGGAAGACATAAGGAAGACAGAGATATGTAGACGAGTCATACAGGGATATAGTCCTGAAGTCCCACCTCCAGTCTGGCAGCATCTCTGTTGCCATGGAAGAGAGGCTACATGACAGGAGAGCAGCACCCTGGTGTGACAGGAAGTGATCCTGTAGCTAGGACCTGTCCTCCAGGTGATGTAAAACCCTCTTGCACCGAGGAAGTTTCTCCAGGTCCATGTGCCCAAAAGAGAAGGGTTAGGACAGCCGTTATAGTTGGTGATTCAATCATTAGGCATGTAGATAGCTTGGTGGCTGGTGGACGCCTGCTAACATGCCTGCCTGGTGCAAAGGTAGCGGACCTCATGCACCACTTAGACAAGATCTTAGGTAGTGCTGGGGAGGAGTCTGCTGTCTTGGTAGATGTCGGTACCAATGACAGGAAAATATGGTAAGGTGGTTTTGGAGGCTAATTTTAGGCTTTTAGGTAGGAAGTTGAAATTCAGAACTTCCAGGGTAGCATTCTTGTGCAGGACCCAAAAGGCAGACAGAGCTCCAGAGTCTCAATGGGTGGATGAGACAATGGTGCAAGGATGAGGGTTTTGAATTCTAGTAACTGGGGAACATTCTGGGGAAAGGAGGGGCTCTTCCGAAGGGATGGGCTTCACCTTAACCGGGATGGAACCAGGCTGCTGGCATTAACCTTTAAAAAGGAGGTAGAGCAGCTTTTAAACTAGATAATAAGAGAAAGCTGACAGTTGCCCAAGAGCGCATGGTTTGGAACAATGTATCCTTGAAGGATACTACCAAAAGAATGAAGTTAGGGCACATCAGCAGAGAGGTTGCAATAAAGACAAAAGTAGCCCAAATACCCTTGATTACGGAGCAGACAGAGCTTAAAGATTCCAAATTACCCCTGCCTACTGATAGCCAGATTAATATGAATAAAATACAGTCTCTAAAATGCTTGTATGCAAATGCTAGAATTCTAAAAAATAAGATGGGAGAGTTAGAATATATAGCACTAAATGAGAAGTTAGATATGATTGGTATCTCAGAGACATGGTGGAAGGAGGACAACCAGTGTGACACTGATACCTGGATACAAACTATATCGTAATCATAGAACTGATCAAATTGGTGAAGGGATTGAGCTATATGTTAGAGAGGGCATTGAGTCACAAAGGATTAAAGTTTTGCAGGAAACAAAATTTGCTGTAGAATCTCTATGGATTGAAATTCCATATAAAAAGAGGAAGGCGATGGCAGTAGGGGTGTACTATCGACTGCCTGGCCAGAATGAAAAAATGGATGATGAAATACGCAAAGAAATCAGGGAAGCTAGCAAAGGTTACAGCACAGTAACAATAATGGATGCTTTTAATTACCCCGGTATTGACTTGGTCAATGTCACGGCAGGACATGCTAGGGAGATAAAGTTTCTAGATGAAATAAATGACTGCTTCTTGGAGCAGCTGGTTCATGAACCGACCAGAGGGGAAGCAATTTTGGACCTAGGTCCGTAATGGAACACCAGATCTGGTGCAAGAGATAAGGATGTAGGGGCCACTTGGCAATAGTGATCATAGCATGATTGCATTTGATTTAATTAATGGAGGGGGGATGGTAAGGAAATCATTTTTTTTTTTATAAACTTTATTTAGTAATCACCAAAACCAAACTCCAGTGGAGTGAACTCTGATCCCCAGCTAGAGAAAAAAAACACATACAGGTGACGTATACATTTTTAAATTCCCCCCTCCCCCCCCCAGATCGCACTCCACACCAAACTAAACCCAACCTTAGCGACAGCCTCTCTCCTATGCAGCCCACTCACCACCATTTCACACAACCGCTCTCAACTACCAATGTGCAAAATCTCATTTCGACAGCGAGCCCCCAGGGTGTGAATGTAGGGACCCCACACCAACAGGAAGGATGTCCAGCGTTTGACACTGCCCCGTGCCCTCCACCGTTCCATCAACATTAGCTGATGAAAGCAATTGCGCCATTCCCCAAACGTAGGAGGATGCTGCTCCCACCACGTGCGCAAAATAGGGCCTTTACCTACCAGACAGGCCTTATGCATCAACAAGCATTCCGCTTTCCCCCTAGGGCGAGGAGGGCCAATCCGATCTAATACCACAAAAGCTCCAGTCCATTTCAACCTCTGCTGTACCAACCCACTGACATAAGCACAGATCTTAGCCCAATAGGGTCTAATATAAGGACAGCCCCACCACATATGCAACAGGTTTGCCAAAGGCTCCAGGCAACGCGGACACCGACCATCAGAGGTCAGGTGGCTATGCAGCGCTCTTCTGGGCGAGAAATGGGCCCTAGTTAGGCATTTAAATTGCACCTCCCTCCACCGCGCCCCTCCACAATTTCAACTATCTGTCGCAAAGCCTTACGAATGGTATCGGGAAACACCTCCCACCCCAGTTCCACCCCCCAAGCAACCTCTACGCCCCGATAATCTGCAAGAGGCCGAAATCCATCCAGTCAAGATTTCAGTTGCACAATAGAAGGAGGGGTCTCCCCTCCCAGATCAAAAAAAATCCAAAATCTGTGCCGACCTCTCTAGCAACAGCGCTTCTCTAGGCAGGGAGGATACATAGTGGGAGACCTGCATAAACGCAAAAGCATGCTTGGAAGTCAGATCATATTCTTGACATAAAAACTGAAACGATTTACACTTCCCCGAGGGGTCCACCAGGTGCCCCACACTTCAAATGCCCCGCTCTCCATTCCCGAAAACTTCGAGACCCAGATCCCGGAGTAAAATGTGTATTTCCCTGCAATGGCAGCCAGCTTGAGACAGGAAGGATCCGCAGCAGTTTTACAGGCAATTTCTGTTCAATGTAATGGTATACGAATGTATACAAAACTGTTAATTTGTTCCATGTAAACCGCCCCTGATCTCTGGAAGGGGCGGTATAGAAGAAATAGATAAATAAATAAAATAAAATAAAATACATGCACAGCCGCGGTTCCCTAAGAGTCAGGGAGCCGCAGCTGCATTAGAAGGGAGGCAGACATGGGGAGAGGGGATGAGGGGGCAGGGAACCTGCAGCACGGCTGACATGGACAGGGGGGGGGGAGGGGGGCTGATATGGAGGGAGGGAGGGAGGTGGGGCTGACATGGAGGGAGGAGGGGCGGACATGGAGGGAGGGAGCTGATATAAGAACATAAGATATGCCATACTGGACCAGACCAAGGTCCATCAAGCCCAGTATCCTGTTTGCAACAGTGGCCAATCTAGGTCATACGCACCTAGCAGTTTCCCCAAAAGAGACAGGTTTCACAATGCTTGTACTGGGTCAAACATTGCTATCCTAGGTCCCTTCTTAATAATGGTTTATGGACCTTTCCTCCAGGAGCTTGTCCAAACCTTTTTTAAACCCAGCTACACTAACAGCCTTTACTACATCCTCTGGTAACAAATTCCAGAGTTTGATTACACATTGAGTGAAAAAATATTTTCTTTTATTAGTCTTAAATAGTTTATCCTGTAGCTTCATTGCATGTCCCCTAGTCTTTCTATATTCTGATAACGTAAACAATCGATCTACGTTTACCCGTTCCACTCCGTTCATTAATTTATAGACTTCTGTCATATCTCCCCTCAGCCGTCTCTTTTCCAGGTTAAAGAACCCTAACCTTTTTAGCCTTTCTTCATAGGAGTATCCTTCCATCCCCTTTACCATTTTGGTGGCTCTTCTCTGAATCTTTTCTAAAATCGCTATATCCTTTTTAAGATATGGCGACCAGAATTGCACACAATATTCAAAGTGCAGTCTTACCATGGAACGATATAGAGGCATTATTAATGAGATTTGAATCTCTACTTCTGGGAAAGTTGGGTTATAAGAAAGTGGTGACCCAGATTGACAAGCTGTTTCTGGGGGACACACAGGCCAAACGTCCCTACATGCTGAAATGCTTCAGGGGTACTGAAGGATGGTGGACACTGGGTGAGGAGTTGGGTTATTTGGAGTGAGACTGGAGATAGCAAAAGTCAGAAGGAGACTGGAAACATCCCATTTTCCAGAACTTCATTGACAGGCTACTTTGGGTATGTATCCTGAATGGGTTTATAGCTCAGAGGAGGGGACAGTTGGAGAAGTTCAGGAAAATCTGGGGTCCTTTTTACATATAGGGGGGGGGGGAGGAGAGCATGGCTTGAGGGTCCTAAGTGGATTGGGTAGGGTGAACCCTTTGAAACATAAATAGGGCCCTCCTTCCTTCTCTACTTCCTATTCCCTTATTTTTTGCTGCTGCTCTTTTTTTTTCTTTCCTCTTTCTATAACTTGGTGTGCTGGGCTCATAGTATTGGGCAGTAAGTCATTTTCAGGGTGGATTTTACTATAGGGGATGTTATTTCCTGAGATGGTATTGGGTGGGGGAGGGAGGTGGGGAAATAGGGTTAAAGATAGCGAGGGACTTTTTTGGGAGGGGAAAAAAGGAAAAAATTGCATGGGGGTATACAGTATTATGTCTTTTAAGGGAAGAAAATATCTTTGTACAAGAAAACATCTGTGGACAAGTGCAAAGTTATGCACCTAGGAAAGAACAACCCCAAACTATGGTTACATGATGCAAGGTTCCACATTGGGAACCACCACCCAGGAAAAAGATTTAGGCGTCATCGTGGATAACATGTTAAAACCCTCCGCCCAGTGTGCAGCGGCAGCCAAGAGAGCAAATAGAATGCTAGGTATCATAAGGAAAGGAATGGAAAATAAAACACAGGACATTATAATGCCTCTGTATCGTTCCATGGTGCAACCGCACCTTGAATATTGTGTGCAATTCTGGTCGCCGTATCTTAAAAAGGATATAGCGTTATTAGAAAAGGTACAGAGAAGAGCCACCAAAATGGTAAAGGGGATGGAAGACTACTCCTATGAAGAGAGGCTAAAAAGGTTAAGGTTCTTCAACCTGGAAAAGAGATGACTGAGGGGAGATATGATAGAGGTATATAAATTAATGAATGGAGTGGAATGGGTAAACGTAGATTGATTGATTACGTTATCAGAATATAGAAAGCCTAGGGGACATGCAATGAAGCTACAGGGTAAACTATTTAAGACAAGAGAAAATATTTTTTCACTCAATGTGTAATCAAACTCTGTTAGTGTAGCTGGGTTTAAAATAGGTTTGGACAAGTTCCTGGAGGAAAGGTCCATAAACCATTATTAAAAAGGGACCCAGGATATCAATGCTTGACCCAAGACAAGCATTGTGGATCCTGTGTCTTTTGGGGAAACTGCTAGATACGTATGACCTAGATTGGCCACTGTTGGAAAGAGAATACTGGGCTTGATGGACCTTGGTCTGACCCAGTATGGCATATCTTATGTTCTTATAATATCTTTTGTTTTATTCTCCATTCCTTTCCTTATGATACCTAGCATTCTATTTGCTCTCTTGGCCGCCGCTGCACACTGGGCCGAGGGTTTTAACATGTTTTCCACAATGACGCCTAAATCTTTTTTCTGGGTGGTGGTTCCTAATTTGGAACCTTGCATCGTGTAACCATAGTTTGGGTTGTTCTTCCCTAGGTGCATAACTTTGCACTTGTCGACATTAAATTTCATCTGCCATTTTGATGCCCAGTCTTCCAATTTATCAAGATCCTCTTGCAATTTTCCACAATCCTCTTGGGTTTTAACAACTTTAAATAGTTTTGTGTCATCTGCAAATTTGATAACCTCACTCGTTGTTCCACTTTCCAGATCATTTATGAATATGTCAAAAAGCAGCGGACCCAGCACAGATCCCTGGGGTACACCACTATTCACCTTTCTCCATTGGGAAAATTGGCCATTTAGCCCTACCCTCTGCTTTCTATCTTTTAACCAGTTCCTGATCCACAATAGTACACAGCCTCCTATCCCATGACTCTTTAGTTTTGCCAAAAGTCTGATGAGGGACCTTGTCAAAGGCTTTCTGAAAGTCCAGATACACTATATCAACCGACTCGCCTTTGTCCACCTGTTTGTTCACACCTTCAAAAAAACATAACAGATTAGTAAGACAAGATCTTCCTTGTCTAAAGCCATGTTGGCTGTCTCCCATTAGTCCATGACTATCTACATGCTGAGTAATTTTATTCTTTATGATGGTTTCTACCATTTTTCTCGGTACTAACGTCAGGCTCACCAGTCTGTAGTTTCCCGGATCACCCCTGGAACCCTTTTTAAAAATTGGAGGATCGCCAATGTAACACCAATCTTCAGGTATTAGAGATGATTTTAATGATAGTTCACAGATTACTAATAGCAGGTCTGCAATCTCATATTTCAGTTCTTTCATCACCCTTGGATGTATACCATCCAGCCCAGGTGATTTGCTACTCTTCATTTTATCTAATAGTTGTAATACATCTTCCCGATGTATCGGTATTTCCTTCAATTCTTCCGCACCTTTAAATACCACTTCAGTCATGGGTAACATCCCTGCATCTTCCTCAGTAAAGACCGAAGCAAAGAATTCATTCAGTCTCTCCGCTATCGCCTTGTCGCCTCTTAGTGCCCCTTTAACCCCTCTATCATCCAATGGACCAACTGACTCACAGGTTTTTTGCTACGAATGTACTTGAAAAAGTCTTTATTTCCGTTTTTGCTTCCGCAGCAAGCTTCTTCTCAAATTCTCCCTTTGCCTGCCTTATCGATGCCTTGCATTTGGACTTCCCAGTGCTTGTGCTGTTTCCAGGTTTCGTCGTTTGGCTCTTTTTTTCCATTTCCTGAAAGATGCTTTTTTGGCAACAGCCTCTCTGACCTCACCTTTAAACCATGCTGGCAGGTTTTTTTGGACTTCCTTCCACTTTTCTTAAAGCGTGGAATACAGCTGGTCTGGGCTTCCAAGATAGTAGTTTTCAACAACTCCCAGGCTTGGGAGGTGATGAGGGATCAGGGGGGCGTTCCAAGATGGCGGCAGTCCTTCGTACAGTGTGAGCACGATTTCCTGATTGGAAGGAAGCAAAAAGGCAAATCTGGGCCGGTGCCCCCCAGCCCTCTGCTGCCTCAACGCCAGTTTCTGCTGCTATTGGCCCTTTGGACACTTACCTCTTGCGACCCACACGGGGTTCAGACGTCGTCGGTGGAGAAAGCCGGTTGGCGGTTTTGTCGGAGCTTGATAGCTTGGCAACTGCCTCGGCGTCATCGCTCTCCCCGTTACTGAGCCCGGCGTCAAAGGTCTTCCGCACCCACGCATTGCCGGAGGGCTTCCTGGAGGTTCCCTCCCCTGCTATGTCGGAGGATACTGGTGCCTTGGGTGGGCCAGGAAAAGATGTGTCGGCGGAGCTGAAGAGTAAGCTCCCAGGTATTACACCAACATTGGCGCCTGATGGAGAAGTGTGCGTGAGGCAGGTTGCTTTTTCTGCCTCGCGGGACGATTTGCAGGCACACTTGGAAGTGGAGGATTCAGTGCTGAATATGGATGTCGTGTTTTCTCTACAGCGTCCATTGAATTTTACATTGGAGTCAATTTGGACTGCTATTGCCTCGTTAGGAGAAGCTTTATTTCCTCACGTATCTTCTTTAACCACTAAGGTTAAATCTACTATGGGATCTGTGACTGTTTTGCAAAAAAAAGTGTCGGATATATTTGTGGAAGAAGAAGAGCTACGAAGTAGACTATCTAGTCTGGAAGATCATTCTGATACTGTTAAAAAGAATTCTTTGTCGGTACTTATGAAGTTAGAACAGTTGGAAAATATGTCTCGTGTTAATAACACAGGTACACTACCAAAAAACTGCCTCCAGTTTTGCAACTGATTCCTATAGATTTTGGGGTGCTGAATCCAGGAAAAATAGTCAAAATGTTCCATCACGTCACGTTTTCTTGCAAAATTAGATTTCTTACCCATATAAGGAATGTTCACATAATTTCTTTTTAGCCTACTGCAGTTTATTTTCTTGGCCCAAAATAGAGGTTGTAATGGTTAACTAACTAGAAACACTCCCTCATGATATTTTAAAGTGTTTTGTATTCATTTTATACATTAACAGGACAATTGGGAGGCGGGGGGCTAAATCCAGTACTCGCGCTGGCGCATGTTCTTTCCTGTTCGCCTCGCCTCGTTCGCTCGCTCAAACACGGTGGTTGCGACATGAACGTTCCTGTCAAATTTCAGTTTCTTGCAAGTTCATTATTACCTTTTGTTTGCTCAGTCGTAATCCAGCTTTATTCCGAAGTGGTTCACTAAATTGTAGTTTGCAGTGCTGTGTATTTGTGATGGCTCACAGAGACAGAGGTTGCGTCAACTCTCCGGACAGTTTTTGTTTTATTTGTGGGGAATATACCGTGAAAAAGCGGCAGAGGAACATTTCTGCATTTATTAAAAAAGTATATTTCACCTATTTCGGTTTGAAGTTAGGCGATCAAGACAAACCGTGGGCTCCTCACAAAGTGTGCAAGACATGTGAGGAAGATCTACGCTTATGGATGAAAGGTAAAAAACAAGCATTTCGTTTCGGAATACCTATGATGTGGCGTGAACAAAGAGACCACAGCAGTGACTGCTATTTTTGCTCTTGCATTGTGAAGGGATACAACTTAAAAAATAAGAACGTAATAAGTTACCCCAACCTTCCCTCAGCAATTAGGACTATGCCTCATAGCAACGAAGTACCTGTGCCTGAACCACCAAAATCTTTGGATCATATTTGTGTGGACGGTTCTGATCATGATGAGACTCATCAGATGGCTTTTCCCGATGAGTCCAGTACTTCCGAGTTTGAAACTGAACCAGATCCGAAACCTGAACTTTTCTCTCAAGCTGAATTGAATGATTTAGTCCGGATTTAGGACTCCCAAAAGATGCTGCCCAACTGCTAGGTTCTCGGCTTAAACAGAAAAATCTATTGTCACCAGGAACAACTTTTTATTGGTACCGCAACCGCGAGACACAATTTTTGAAGTATTTCAGCAAAGAGGAAGATTTGGTATTTTGCAACGATATATACGGAGTGATGGAAAAGTTTAAACTCAAGTATGATCCTGCTGAATGGCGGCTGTTCATTGATTCGTCAAAAGACAGCATAAAAGGTGTTGTTCTTCATAATGGCAACACATTCGCTTCAGTTCCTATTGCTCACTCTGTTATTCTCCAAGAAAAATATGAGAATTTGGCCCTGATTCTTCAGAAGATTCGTTATGATGAGCATAAGTGGATGATTTGTGGAGACTTTAAAATTCTATCCATGCTATTAGGGCAGCAATCCGGTTTCACCAAATATCCCTGCTTCCTTTGCTTGTGGGATAGCCGGGCCCGCGACCTACACTGGGGGAGAAAAGACTGGCCAATTCGGGAGTATTTGAGACCCGGTGAGAAAAATGTTCTTCATGAGAGCTTGGTACCTCGTGATAAAATTCTATTACCACCTCTCCACATTAAGTTGGGTCTCATTAAGCAATTCATCAAGTCCCTTCCAAAAGATGGTGAGTGCTTTCGGTACCTTTGCTCAAAGTTCCCCTGACTTTCTGAAGCAAAGCTAAAGGAAGGAGTGTTTGTTGGCCCTGATATAAGGAAACTCATTTCAGATGGAGCATTCGCTGAAACGATGTCTGAGAAGGAAAAAGAAGCCTGGGATTCCTTCAAGGATGTTGTTCTCAAATTCTTGGGGAACAGGCGGGATGAGAACTATAAGGATATTGTTGCCAGGATGCTCAATGCCTTCAAAGAACAAGGCTGTAACATGAGCCTGAAAGTCCATTTCTTGCACTCCCATGTGAACTACTTTCCCGAAAACTTGGGGGCGTACAGTGAAGAACAAGGTGAAAGGTTTCACCAGGACATCAAGGACGCAGAGAGAAGGTACCAAGGAAGATGGAACACCACTATGATGGCTGATTTCTGCTGGTTGCTGCTGCGGGAAACCCCAGATGAAAAATACGCCAAGCAGCGCACCAAGAGAAGCATTCGGGGGAAGAAGAAACGGGCCCACCAGGAGATTGATTGACCCAAGAATGACTTTAAAATCTAAACTGTGTTGACAAATATCGTGTTTTTACTAAACTTTGAAATAAAAATTTGCTAGTTATTACCACAGTGTCTGATCTCATTTATTAGAATTTTATTTTCACACCATCGGGTGTTTGTCTTCATGTATTGCAATGGTGCGGTTTGCGTTTTCTATTCTTACATACATACCTGTACAACATTTTTTGCACATTTCTTTGCTTTGCTTTGTGTCTAACCTCGCTCTTATATGCTCAATGTTTGTGCACATGTATGTGGCTGTTTTAAATGCAGACAATTTTGCTACCATCACAGTGTGTTTTGTTGACATTACTCTATTCTTATGTGCTGCCTTGTTACAATTTTCTTTATTCTTATTTGAATAACTACTAAACAATTAGTATAAAGAATTCATCCAAGAAACTTTTATCTCGATCGCACTCAATCTGAAACGTTCACCTCAAACTGCTAACCCAATGTAGCAAAAAATCTGTACGTGATGGAGCAAATTGGTTACCAGATTTGGATTCAGCGCACCAAAAAACGTAAAAATCAATCGAAACATTAGAGGCAGTTAAAAAAAAAATTTTTTTAGTGTACCTGTGTAATTTGAGAATTGTAAATTTTCCTAGATCCTCTTCTACTGGGGCCAAAGAGATGTTTAAAGAATATCGCCTGGACGTTTTGGGGGTTTCCCCGGAGTTAATGCCTCCCTTAGTTAAACTGTATTATTTACCTAAAGCGAAGCGTATTACTTCTAGTAGTGCTTTGGAGGGGGCTTTGATACAAGGGGATGTGTTAAATGTTACCAATTTGTTGGAGAATTCTCAGGATTCTCTGGAGTCTTCCACTCTCCTTGTTACTTTTGCTTTGTTATCAGATAGAGAGTGATTATTGAAGCTTTTCTTTCGTAAAAGGAAAATTCCCTTTCGTGGTTTTGCAGTCCGTATTTACCCTGATTTATCAAGAGAAACACAGAAATGTCGTAGAGGGTTTTTGTTACGGCCTGGGGTTTTGCAGTTGGGGGGGGCTCTTTTTTCTCAAACATCCCTGTAAGTGTTTGGTAAAATACCAAGACGTTTCATATGTATTTTCTGAGCCTTCCCAACTGCTAGCCTTCATCAGTGCTAGGCGTGTAGAATCCTCTATTCTCTCTCCTTAATGGGCTCAGATATGAATTAGTTTGAACTATTGTGCTGCCTGTTTCTTTTCATATTTGGTATATATTACATTTCCTGTGATTGGTCCCCTCTTCTTTAGCGGACTAGAGTGGTAGACACTGTTATTTATTTATTTATTTAACACTCACTTATATACCGCATCTTCCAGCGATCAGTTGCGGTGTACAATTAACAACAATTAACAAAGCGAAGTTTGTTTTACATAGAACATAGAACATTTTAACTTTTTACATAGAACATCTATGTTGTTTTGTTACTAATGTATACTTTTTCTTTTGGATTTTCTATGTGTCAACCTGTTTCTTCAAGTGAGTGCTTTGTTGGCTTTCTTGATTTATTTGTAAAATTGCATAAATACATCAAGCTTGGGTGTTTTTTTTTAATTTTGTAAGTCTTTAACCTTTGTAACTGCTCCTTTTAGTTTTTTCTTAACTATTTTCCTCATTTTATCATATTCTTCCTTTTGAAAGTTAAAAGGTAGTACTGTGGATTTCCTTACTATCCCTCCTCCACTAATTAAATCAAAGGCGATCATGCTATGATCACTATTGCCAGGTGGCCCCCAACAACCTTATCTCTTGCACTAGATCTGGTGTTCCACTAAGGACTAGGTCTAATATGGCTTCCCCTCTGGTTGGTTCATGAACCAGCTGCTCCAAGAAGCAGTCATTTATTTCATCTAGGAACTTTATCTCCCTAGCATGTCCTGCCGTGACACTGAACCAGTCGATACCAGGGTAATTGAAATCACCCATTATTATTACTGCGCTTTAACGTTTGTTAGCTTCCTTGATTTCTTTGAGAATTTCATCATCCATTTGTTCATTCTGGCCAGGCGGTCGACAGTACACCCCCACTGCCATCGCCTTCCCCTTTTTATATGGAATTTCAATCCATAGAGATTCTACAGCAAATTTTGTTTCCTGCAAAACTTTAAGCCTTTCTGACTCAATGCCCTCTCTAACATAGAGCGCAACCCCTCCACCAATTTGATCAGCTCTATCATTACGATATAGTTTGTACTGTATCACTGTGTCCCACTGGTTGTCCTCCTTCCTCTGATATTCCAATCATATCTAACCTTTCATTTAGTGCTATATATTCTAACTCTCCCATCTTATTTTTTAGACTTCTAGCATTTGCATACAAGCATTTTAGAGACTGTATTTTATTCATATTAATTTGGCTATTGGTAGACATGGGTAATTTAGGATCTTTAAGCTCTGTCTGATCCATACTCGAGGGCATTTGGGCTACTTTATTCTTTTTTGGAACCTCTGCTTTTGGTAGTATCCTTCAAGGATACATTCTTCCGAACCAAGCGCTCTTGGGCAACTGTCGGCTTTCCCCTATTATCTAGTTTAAAAAGGAGATAGAACAGCTTTTAAAGGTTAATGCCAGCAGCCTGGTTCCATCCCGGTTAAGGTGAAGCCCATCCCTTCGGAAGAGCCCCTCCTTTCCCCAGAATGTTCCTCAGTTCCCAACAAATCCAAACCCCTCATCTCTGCACCATTGTCTCATCCACGCATTGAGACTCCGGAGCTCTGCCTGTCTTTTGGGTGCTGCGCGTGGAACAGGAAGCATTTCGGAGAACGCTACCCTGGAAGTTCTGGATTTCAACTTCCTACCTAAAAGCCTAAATTTAGCCTCCAGAACCTCCCTACCACATTTTCCTGTCATTGGTACCGACATGTACCAAGACAGTAGACTCCTCCCTAGCACTATCTAAGACCTTATCTAGGTGGCACGTGAGGTCCGCTACCTTTGCATCAGGCAGGCATGTTACCAGGTGATCCTCACGCCCACCAGCCACCCAGCTATCTGCATGCATAATGATCGAATCACCAACTATAACGGCTGTCCTAACCCTTCCCTCATGGGCACATGGCCCTGGAGAAACTTCCTCGGTGCGAGAGGGTTTTAGATCACCTGGAGGACAGGTCCTAGTTACAGGATCACTTCCTGCCAAACCAGGGTGATGCTGTCCTGTCACGTGACCTCTCTCCCCCATGGCAACAGGGATGCTGCCAGACTGGAGGTGGGACTTCAGGACTATATCCCTGTAGGTCTCGTCTATGTACCTCTCTGTCTTTCTTATGTTTTCCAAGTCTGCTACTCTAGCCTCTATAGAACGGACTCGTTCCCTGAGAGCAAAGAGCTCCTTGCACCTAGTGCACACGTAAGACCTCTCACCAACTGGGAGAAAATCATAATGTGACACTCAATGCAAAAGACTGGAAAGCCCCATCTCGCTGCTGGACTGCTTTCTGCATCTTAGTTTTAAGTTTGTGTTTAGATCTTTAAGCTCTTTACTTACTAAGGGTTGCTATGGATATTTATACTAATAAAACTGTACCTAATACATTTAATATACCTTGTTCACCTGAAGCTTAATTAATCTCAGGTCCTTAGTGTATAACTGATTTGGGTAACGAGCTTCACCTGAAAGCATCTCCTGTCTTTTAAGATGTGTAAGTACCTATAAAGCTACGATTATATGGATGGAGGGAGGGGGGCTGACATGGACAGAGGGAGGGAGGGGGCTGACATGGAGGGAGGGATGGATGGAGAGAGGGGGCTGACATGGAGGGAGGGATGGATGGAGAGAGGGGGCTGCCATGGACAGAGGAGGGCTGAAATGGAGGGAGGGGGGCTGGCATGGACAAAGGGGAGACAGACAGGGGATAAATGCTGAACAGAGGCAAGAGACAGTGCGGGTTAGGATTATAATGGGCTGATGGGGGAGCTAGCACTGGTAATGGGCAGATGGGGGGGGTAGGACTGGTAATGGGTTGATTAGGGAAGGCTAGGACTGGGAATGGACTGATCAAGGGGGGGGGCTGACAGGAGTAGGACTGGTAATGGACTGATGGGCAGCTAGCATTGGAAATGAGCTGATCGGTGAGGTTAGGCCTGGAAATGGGCTGATGGGGGGTTAGGACTGGTAATGGGCTGATGGGGGGGGGGGGTAGGACTGGTAATGGGATGATTAGGGGAGCCTAGCACTGGTATGGGGTTGAGGGGGGGACTAGCACTGGAAATGAGCTGATTAGGGGAGGCTAGGACTGGTAATGGTCTGATGGGGTGGAGTAGGACTGGTAATGGACTGATGGGAAGCTAGCATTGCAAATGAGCTGATCGGGGGGTGGTATGACTGGAAATGAGGTGATTAGTGGAGGCTAGGACTGGTATTGGGCTGATTAGGGGAGGCTAGCACTGTTAATGGGGTTTGAGGGGGATTAGTACTAGAAGTGAGCTGATTAGGGGGCTTTGTCTGGGAATGGGCTGATTGTGGGGCGTGGAGGATAGAGCTGATGGCCCTGGAAGAAAACTGGGGGCTAAGGCTACAAATGGGCTGATACGAGGAGATGGGAGAATGGAACTGGAAGGGAGTGGATCTGAGAGGGGCTGCCATGGTATTTGTACTAGAAGGGACTGGTCAGTGGGGAAGGAGGGGGACTGGAAGGGAATGGACACCAGTGGCAGTCATGGGAATGCAAATTGACATTGGAAGGTACTGGGAGTGAGTACTGGAAAGGGGCTGATACTGGGGAGGGTTACTGGGACTGGAAATAGGCTGATGGAAAGAAGTGAAAAAAATGAAAGAAGAGATAAGAAATGACAGATGGACCATATAGACCACAGAAAGAGAGCTAAGAGAAGACAGGAAAGCAGAAGCCTCAGATCGGGACCAGCATGATCAGAGAATAAATTGGTCAGACAACAAAGGTAGAAAACATGATTTTATTTCATATTAGTGATTTGACTACAAGATCATCATAATTTTGAAATCAAATATTGTTATTTGTTGTGGTTTAAATAAGTAAATTTTATAAATACAAACAAATTGCAAAGGCCTATAATATATTAATAATTCAACAAATGATTACAGCGACAATGCGTTAACGTTAAAGGAAGAGAGACGCGTTTGATTTTATCATTGGGGGCCACCACAAGTTGACCAATGGTAAAAGGGGTCACGGTACAAAAAAGGTTGAGAACCTCTGCTCTTATCATACCTCACTTTGACTACGCAAACATCATTCTACATGGCCTACCAGACTGTGCACTTCATCCCCTTCAAACGGCCATGAACACTGCAGCACGAACCCTGTACGGAGCTACCAGATATGCACATATGACACCTATCCTAAAGCAACTTCATTGGCTTCCTATAGCTAGCTGCCTTTAGTACAAAGCCCTCCTAATGATGTTTAAAATCCTGCATAACCTCTCTGCCATCTCCCTGGATGAACTCATACACTGGACAATAGAGTTAGGAGGTCTATTATGACAAACACACTCACCATTCCGTCAATAGTGTGTTAAAAAAAAAAAAAGCTCCTAAGCGGCTAGGAATTGAGCCTTCACACATGCCTCCTCTCTGGAACTCCTTCCCTGCCTCAATCTGTGCCATTTCCAACCTGTCCACCTGCACAAAAGCAATAAAGACACATCTTTTCCATCTATGCTGTGAACATATAACATAGCCTGCTTTGGATCCACATCCTTGCCATAGCCCAGACCCACCCACATATCATAGCCCTGTATCTATCTTGTAAATAGTTTGCCCAGTTACTACCCAAGTTGACACTCCTGTTGTAATATTAAAGGCTCTGTTCACTGTAATATAAAAGGCTACTGTTCTCTGTAATTCCTATTGAGTTCTTTGTACTTGTTCTTTGAATACCTGTTTCATGTAATGAGCTGTGACTTGTTCTCTGTAAACCGCTCTGATTTGAAAATAGTGCTGAAAATAAAATAAGATAAATAAATAAAATAATGTAAAGGGCGAAAGCTGGATTGCAGAGGATCCAGAAGGGCTTGAGAGGAGAGAAAGTCGAGGCAACAGCAGGGAACTGCACGTTCAAGTAGTTCAGCAATGAAGGGGAGGAGAGAGATGGATTGATAGTGAGGACGACGGGTAGGGTCTCATTTGCCCCCTCGCAGCCATCACCCTATGCGTGTGTTTCTCTCATTCCCCTGCCAGCCATCACCCGATGCTTCTGTCTCAGCCCTCATTCCCCACCATGTATCTCTCATTTCCATCCTCCTCTGTGCAACTAGGCTAACCATTTTTTTGCCTTTGCTGCCCTCCACTGCGATCGGCTCTGTACATGCAACTTGAGCTGTGCAGTGATGTAAGTTTTGCTGATCATGCTACTTCAAGTCTTACACTATCAGAAGAAGTTCCTGCATGTGCTCAGTCTATGTGCACGGATCTGATCGTGATGGAAATCTGAAGAGCCCTTGAAGATCAGAGCAGGGCTTTGGAGTCCATGCATATGCAGAGATGCAACGTGCGCATGGGCTTCAAAGCCTCATACTGATTTTTAATGCTGACCTCTCCTGATCCTGGACTGGCTCTTGTGGCCGTGACCTCAAATTAATATTTTGTTACCCTCCCCCCCCCCCCCCCCATTTGGGAATTGTTGGTCTAGAGTTGACCCCAAGGTATCCGAAGAGGGAGGATGTTAAGGGAATCTGGGTCCCATTGAGTAGGGGCAATAGAGAAGGTGAACTGATAGGACCAGTAAGCAAAGTCACTGTTAAGTCATCACTTGGTATATCCTCTGGTACAGTACTGAGAGAAGTCAGTATTGGCAGCCTCCAGAAGGTAGCAAGGTGTATGGACTGCTACAGCTGTGAGGATAGGCCTGACTCTTCTCGCTCACACTTTGATACAGAGGCTGTGGATTGAGATGTTTTTTCCTCACCCGCACTGCATTGTAGAGTCTTGGATTGAGTTCTGAAAGCCCAATGCCTTGGAGCGCAGGTATGCCTGTGTTTCTGGAGCAGACAGCTGTCTTGGTCTGCTTTTGTTGCTAGTGGACCTCTGGCTCTGCGATATTACACTACTGCTAAAGACCAGGAGAAGGTAGATGGGCTTTTAGGGGAGGAAACTTTGAGCTGGACCCCTGTGGTTCTAAGGTCCTGTCTTGGCTACTCCCTCATCCTGTGGCAAACTGGGATCAACCTGTTGGGCCACTGAAATGGAAGTATGGTTCTCTGCTGTAATGAAGTGAATGGCCATCCCAGGAGCTGGGGTTGCTGTGTGTATGGAATCTCTCTTTGGAAGACTTGGGGTTGTTCAGGGGGCTTTGACGGTAGCCACCTTCAGTTTTCGGGCAATGCTGTGTGGAGCATGCCTGGAGGTTAGCTTTCAGATGAATGCTCCACTCTCTGCTGGTAACCTCAAGGCTCCAGTCATAAGGGCTATGGCCCTTGCTCCCAAGGTTGCAGATTTGTTCCTGTGAATATCTAGCTTGTGTTGGGGCAGAGGGTCAATGAGCCCAGTCTTCTCCTGGAAAATAGCAGGTTCACAGCATCTTGCTGAGGTGGCAGCTGCTGGTTGAGGCTGGTTCAGAAGTTCTCCCAGCTCCATGGTAGTGGTACTGGCTGTTTAGTTCTGATGTTTTTCAGAGGATGGCTCCATTCTGTAGTGAAGCACTTCCCCCTTTCAGTTTGCTTCGTAGAAGCTTGACTATAGCCACTCTGGGAGGACAGACTTAGAAGGGTCAGGGGATCTTTTAGGGCTGCATATACAGTCTGCAGTTGTTGTCCGATGAAGGGAGCCATTAGTAGCCTCCATTGTAGTAGGGGCAATCCTAGTGGAACTTCTCATAGGCGCGCTCTGGTCACCTCTAGGTCCCCTTGGGAGTCTGTAATTCCACTCGCTAGATGCCAGCAGTCCCTCCTGGGGTACAGTCTGTTGGGGCTCAATCTGTTTCTTCTAAGTGCACATATATTACTTTAAGCTAGTGAGTTTTGGGGTCCTTTAGGCAAGATTGGAATTTGTCAGCTCCAACTACAAGCGACCTATCATTGGTCCTTCTAGTTGCTGGTCCACACCAACCCTGAGACTTCTGAAGTGCATTATTTGAGTGGCAATAGTGATTGCAAGATCTTCCCGGAAGCATCTCCTTGAGACTCTCTGTTCATTTGGGGGACTGTGTGGATGTTCTTTACCACCTCTTGCAGTGACAAGTTGTTTCTCTCTTCCTCTCTGTGGTAGGGCTAAGGATGTTTACCAAGATTCACATATATGGAGTGGAGGAGTGGCCTAATGGTTGGGGCAAGGTACTTCAGGCCGGAAGGTCGGAGGTTCAAATCCCACTAGAGGACAGCAACCCTGGGCCTGAAGGACTGGGGTTTCTAGTCCTACAGGTGCTCCTTGTGGTCTTGGGCAAGCCACTTAACCCTCCATAGCCCATGTCCCCTGTAAAATAGTTATCTCCAAGTTATAATGCCCTGTTCAATGTAATTTCAGTTTGTTCAATGTAAACCGCACTGATGCAGAATAGCGCGGTATATAAGAGGATGTAAATAAATATCGAGGTTGGGAGGTTCTTTCCAGCATGTTCTGGTCCTAGAGCTGGTTTTCTTCAGACTTGTGTGTGTCATTTTTATGAGGCCCTTTGGGTCTGTTATCATATTGATCCAGAAGGTCTGCTTCCACCTCCTGGATCTCGCCGGGGCATTTCTCATTTTGCAGCTCTGTGCCTGTCTCAAGGTAACAGTGGTGATAGCAGTGCCTTGCTGCAGGCAGAGGGCTCTGTTGCTTATGCCTAGATATCAAGCAGGCCTGGTTTAGTGTCCTTGATGAAGGACACAAACGACGCAAGCCAGTGGAGCTCGGGCTGAAAATCAATCAGATTTGTCTGACAAGACATGCCTCTGGTGAATCCATGCTGCCTCGGTTCCTGTAATCCGCTGGACTCCAGAAACCTCACTATTTTCTCTTTCAACAGTGCTTCCAATTTACTCATTACCGAAGTTAAACTAACTGGCTTGTAGTTTTCAACCACATCCGTACTTCCACTTTTGTGTAAAGGTACCATATGTGCCCCTCTCTAGTCCTTTGGCACCACTCCCGACTCCAACGAGGTATTGAAAAGGTCATTTGGAAAGAGGAGATGGCACTATCATCCATACTTGATGTAGTCTACAGGCCTCCAACTCAAACCAAAGAAATGGATAGAGACTTCATTATTGATATTGCAAAGGTAGCCATGAAGGGGGAAGTGATTATATTGGGTGATTTTAATCTACCCGATGTGGATTGGAGTATTCCTTCTGCAAATCTGGAAAGAAGTAAAAAAAAAAAATTGTGGATTCCTTCCACGATGCATTGCTAAGACAAATGGTGATGGAACCAACCTGGGAAAGTTTGATGCTGGATTTAGTACTCACCCATGGAGATAGTCTGTTGAATGTCCGGGTTGGTGCCCATGTGGGCAGTAGTGATCATCACACTGTGTGGTTTGAGATAAAATCCAAGGCAGAGTCCAATCACAGCAAGCTCAGTCCTAGACTTTATAAACACTGACTTCAGTAAAATGGTCAAGTGCCTGAAGGAGCAGTTGGCAGGGTGGGAGGAGGTAAGTAAGAGAAGTGGAATTGCAGTGAGCTAAACTAAAGGAGGCAGTAAAAAGTGCAACAGATACATATGTAAGGATTCATTCTCCAAAGAAATAGCTGCACAAATAAAGTAAAGAAGCACAACTTTCACAAAATTACAAAGTTCACAAACAGAAGAACACAGAACAGAATGCAGGATAAAGCTAAAAGAGACAAAAAGAGAAATAATGATAGCAAAATCCAAAGGCAGAAGAAAAGATGTCTGAAGATCTGAAGCATGGAGACAAAACTTTTTTCAGGTATATTCAGGAGAAGAGGAAGATAAGAAAATAAGATATGCCGAACTAGGTCCGACCAAGGTCCATCAAGCCCAGTATCCTGTTCCTTTTCGTTCCTCCAATTCAGTCCCGTACTGCTGGGTATTGTACCTCTTCCTGCAGCATGGAGAATGGGCATGTCAGAAGCTTCATACATCTACCGGTGGCACCTCCCACCAGCTTCCAGTGTGTCCATTCTCCATGCAGCAGGCGGTTGTGAGCCTACGGGGTAGGTTCAGCATGAGGAACACAAGGAAAATTAGTTGATTGAATTTTAAAATTTGGATTTTAGGGTAACTTTAATTTTGGGTATGCTGTACCCTTAATTTATTTTCATTGAGGTTTAAAAAAAATAAATAAATAAAAAAGTCGGGCAGGGAAGGGGGCAGTGGAGGGGATTCCTGCTCTACCTTCCCTTCAGTGGTCTTTTAATTTCAAGCCCTGTAGCACTCTCGGCCTGGTCAAGACGGTGGGGAGCTCTTTAGGCTGCTCTGAGCTGTCTTCCGATCCAGTCTGCAGCATCGGAGGGAGCTGTCGGCCTTCGGCTGCAGTTTTCAGGGCATCTGAGCTGGCCAGCAAGGTGAATTAACAGCTACTGGAATCCAGGTATTTACTTTCCATTTTTTTGCTCTGAATCGTGGGGGAAGCAAACAGGGCGTTCGTGAGAGGCTGCAGGGCCTTTCTCTGCCGGCTGAGGCCTTCTCCCTCATGTAGAGCTGGGGGCTAGATTTTGAAGATCCATTTTGTCGGCACTAGCGTGTTTTCCCGTGGTTTTTTGAGTCAAGCATTTTTGGCATGCAGGCAGTCTCTGAGAGTCCAGGACTTCAGATTTTGATAGAACATTGATTTTGGTGCTTGCTCCAAGCCTCTGTAGTGCATGTGGGTAGGCATTCGAGGTTTAAAAAAAAAAGGGTTTAAGGCGATAGTTTAGTTGCTTGAGTGTTAGGGGCAAGCTGTGGCTGTGGGACCATTCCCGGTCCTTGGGAAGCCTCAATATCTGGTAACGGGGATTTTGGAAGCTAATGCCTGCGCATCCACAGTGCCTGGTGTGCGGAACCCGTAGAGGGACAGTTTCCGTCGGTGGCGTGTGTCGTGGCTGTGCATCTGAGGCGGTGCAAATGGAGCAGGAGTTGCAAGACCAGAGTAAGGAAGCACCTCTCTCCAAGCCCCAGGGAACTGGAGGGGAAGAAGGGGAGGAGGTGGGGCGAGAGGCCCCTCTCTCGCCGCAGGCGTCTGCTTTGTCTCGGCCAGGTATGAGTGCTCCTTGGGGGACGCCTGCGCGGCATTGGAAGATTTTACCCCAGAGTTTGTGCTACTGCTACATCAGGTGTTTTGCCTTCGTAAGCAGGGGTGGTGCCGGATGGCTTGGGGTTGAGTCCCGGAATAGTTAGGACAATAACATGTTAAAACCCTCCGCCCAGTGTGCAGCGGCGGCCAAGAAAGCAAATAGAATGCTAGGTATCATAAGGAAAGGGATGGAGAACAAAACAAAGGATATTATAATGCCTCTGTATCGCTCCATGGTACGACCGCACCTTGAATATTGTGTGCAATTCTGGGCACCGTATCTTAAAAAGGACATAGCGTTACTAGAAAAAGTACAGAGAAGAGCCACCAGATTGGTGAAGGGGATGGAAGGCTACTCCTATGAAGAGAGGCTAAGAAGGTTAGGGCTCTTTAGCCTGGAGAAGAGACGGCTGAGGGGAGATATGATAGAGGTCTATAAATTAATGGAGTGGAATGGATAAACGTGGATCAATTGTTTACGCTATCAGAGTATAGAAAGACTAGGGGACATGTAATGAAGCTACAGGGTAAACTATTTAAGACAAATAAGAGAAAATATTTTTTCACTCAACGTGTAATCAAACTCTGGAATCTGTTACCGGAGGATGTAGTAAGGGCTGTTAGTATAGCTGGGTTTAAAAAAGGTTTGGACAAGTTCCTGGAGGAAAGGTCCATAAACCACTATTAAAAAGGGACTCAGGATATCAATGCTTGACCCAGTACAAGCATTGTGGAACCTGTGTCTTTTGGGGATATTGCTAGGTACGTATGACCTAGATTGGCCACTGTTGGAAACAGGATACTGGGCTTGATGGACCTCGGTCTGACCCAGTATGGCATGTCTTATGTTCTTATGTTCTAATAGTGCAGACAGCTGCAAGTTCGCAGGTGAGGCCAGTTAAACGGCCACGGATGCTGGAAAATGAGACCCTTCGGAGTGTTTGGACGAGGGGGTTAGAAGGGGAGATAGAGGATCTGGGAGAGGATCTAGAGGAAGGTGAGATTCAAGAATCTGAGGATCAGACCTGGATTAATCGGGTGTTTAGGAGAGAGGAGCTGACAGCGCTGATTTCGGAGTCGCTGCAGGCCTTTAACCTGTCCTGTGACCGCGTTGGTAGAATAAGACAGTGTAGAAGATCCACTCATTCAGGCGGTGAGGAAATCCCAGGCGGTGTTCCCAGTTCATAAGGTGGTTAAGCAGATGATTCAGGATGAGTGGGACATGCTGGAGTCAGCTCTCAGGGGTGGAAGGTCAATGGCTCGGCTCTATCCATTATCTGACCAGGAGCGAGAGCTGTTTCGCTCTCCTAGGATAGATGCGGCGGTTTCGGCAGTTATGAAGAAGACTACCATTCCGGTGGAAGTAGTGCGGCCATTGAAGGATGGACAGGACAGAAAGGTAGACTTGATTGTGAGGCAGGCCTTTGAGGCCAATGCCCTGGCGCTACAGGCCTCCATTTGTGGGGCATGGGTAGCGAGGGCTTGTCTTCGTTGGTCTCAGCGTTCTCAGGTGGCAGAAATGTCGCAGGACCAGTTGCAGGACTTGTCCAGATTGGAGTCTGGAGCAGCCTATTTAGCGGACGTGTATTATGACCTGGTCAGGACATTAGCGAATAGTATGTCTTCATTGGTGGCAGTGCAAAGATATATTTGGCTGCAAAATTGGTTGGCCGATAGTTCCTCCAAGTCAAGACTTAGTAAGCTTCCTTTTAAGGGGAAGCTGCTTTTCGGTGAAGATCTGGACAAGCTGGTTAAGGACTTGGGGGAGTCCAGAGGTGGTCGGCTGCCGGAGGGAGGACAAGCTGAAGATGGGGGGAGGCCCGGAGCGATAGTGAGGGGCCAGACTCGCGATTTTTGCCATTTTCGGGCTTTGCGTTTAGGATCCTTTCTTAGAGGGCGATATCCCTTTCGTGGACAAGGTTTTCACGGGTTCGGAGGAGCAGGCAGAGGGTTCACGAACCCTCCACCTACCAGTTTCAAGAAGTCGCAATGAAACGAGGGGAACTCAGGCAGGATTGCAAACCGTAGGAGGTCGGTTGCGGGAGTTTTTGCCTACCTGGGTTCAGATAACATCTGATCAATGGGTATTGGAGGTCATTCGCGAGGGCTATGCTCTCGAATTTGCTTGACTGGTTCGGGACTCTCTTGTTGTTTCTCCTTGCAGGAGGCGGAACAAGGAGTATATAGCAGAAAGGGAAGGTTCTAGGAGCCATGAGGAAGAGAGAGGGTCAAGGGGACAGGTAGTTTTATGAGAAGAGGTGATGACCTTAAGTTCGGACACAGTGTTAGGGTGAAAAGTATGCCATGTGTGAGGAAAGGCAGGAGAAATGGGGGAGGGGGAGGAGCCAAGGAAGGAGGAAGTGGGGAAAGGGGAGGAGGACAAGAGGGAAAGGAAGCACAGAGTGAAAGAACTTTCTCTGAGAAGAAATAGACAAGTTGGGCAGGACTGGGGGGGTAGAGTTGGAAGGAGCTTGACAGGAAGCACAGAGATAAGGGATGATGGAGCGGAGGACACGGTAAAGCTTCCGGGAGGAATTGAAAGAGGAGGAGATCAGGTCTGAGTAGTATACTTGCTTGGCAGCATTAATAGCAGTGCGGTAAAGTTGCTGACAATGACGGTAGGCAGAGAGGCTGGGTGGGGTGCTTGTGCTAAAGTCGTTTTGCCCGGCAAAGATGAGTACGGTGTAGAAGCAGACCGGGATGATACCAAGGGTGGTGGGTGGATGGGCAAAAGATTGGGGAGGAATGATAAGGGGCTTAAGCAGTCAAGGGCAGAGGAGAGGGTATTGGATCAGGCATCCACCTGCCCATCCACAGAGAGAGAGGGGAAGTCGGGGGGGGGGGGGAAGAGTGTCAATAGACAGGAATTGCTGCAGAGTGAGGGGGTAATATGACGATGATGAAATAAGGGGGAGATGGAGTGGGAAGCAGGGGGAGAGGGTGAGATATGGAGAGGAAAGGAGAAGAAGAGGCAGGAGTGGTCTGACCAGGGAAGAGAAAAGGGGGAGATGGTAGACGGAACAAGGGAAGCATTAGTGGGCGTGATTGACCTGGATTTCAGCAAAGCCTTTGATACTGTTCCCCATAGTAACGTAGTAAATAACAGCGGATAAAGACCAGTATGGTCCATCTAGTCTGCCCAGTAAGATGGCAAGAGTAGGTGCACCTACTGCTCCGTGCAGGCCACCCCTCCCATGTCTTTGTTTAGGGGTGAACCCACCGCTCCGTGTAGGACACCCCTGTTTGTTGAGAAATTAGATATTTAAGTTTATTTTGATTTATTCTGTTGCTGTAAAGGGATCCACTGTGTCTGTCCCAATAAGCCTTATCAATAAACTTTACAGCCTGGGGATGGGTCCCAAGGTGGTGACCTGGATCATGAATTGGTTGACTGACAAACGACAGAAGGTGGTGGGTAAAGGAACTCACTTGAATGAAAGGAAGGTGATTAGTGGCGTGCCCCAGGGATCTGTCCTGGGACTGGTACTGTTCAATGTGTTTTGTGTGTGATATTGCTGAAGGACTGAATGGAAAAGTCTTCCATTTTGCAGATGACACAAAAATTTGCAACAGTGGACATTTCCAAGAGTGGACAACATGAGGGAAAAGATCTAAAAAACACTAGAAGAATGGTCCAGTGCTTGGCAATTAAGATTTCATGTGAAGAAGTGCAGTGTCATGCACTTGGGATGTAGAAATCCAAGGGAATTGTATGCAATATGGGACGAGAACTTGGTGTGCACAGACCAGGAGAAGGACCTTGGAGTGATTGTTTCTGAGGATCTTAAGGTGGCAAAACAGGCGGTGGTCAAAGCCAGAAGGATGCTGGGTTGCATACAGAGAGGAATTACCAGCAGAAAGGAGGAGGAATCGGTGGCACTATATGAATTGCTGGTGAGGCCTCACTTGGAATATTGTGTTCAGTTTTGGAGACCATATCTTGCAAAGGCTATAAAAAGACTGAAAATGTTTCAGAGAAAGGCGACCAAAATGATTTGGAGTTTGCACCAGAAGACTTATGAGAAGAGACTTGAAGACCTAAAGATGTATGTGCTAGATGAGGAGGGACAGGGGAGATATGATTCAGACCTTTAAATACTTAGAGTATTTATGAAACAAACAAACCTTTTTCAGACACGGGGAAGCTGTAAAACTAGCGGGCATAACATGAAACTGCAAGGGGGTAAACGGAGAGGCAACATCAGGAAATACTTTTCCACTGAAAGGATGGTGGATGCTTGGAATGTCATGCCGATGGAAGTCGTGAGGGTAAATACAGTTTCTGAATTCAAAATGGCACGGGACAGACACAGTGGATCCCTTTTATAACAGGATAAAATCAACATAAACTTAACTATCTCTTATATCTCAACAAATAAGGGTGACCTGCACGGAGCGGTGGGTACACCTCTAAACAAAGGCATTGTGGAAGGTGACCTGCATGGAGTGGCAGGTGTACCTACTCTTGCCACCTTGCTCGGTAGACTAGATGGGCCATGCTGGTCTTTATCTGTCATCATAAGCTGTTACATGGGGATTTCGTGGCTATCAGGCTTGAAGGTTCTTCCTTTGAAACACCCTAATGGAGGGATGCTGTGCAGCCTCCTCTCCTGATCCAGGTGAGCAGTCTTCTGCAAAGGTTATTGACCCATTTGATTCTGGTTCCTAGGGATCCTGGATTGAAATTGCAGACTGTTCGTCCAAGTAGGGTACTTTTCTCTAATTTATCATTTATGGGCCTTCATAAGAAGCATGGCTGGGGCTCACTGGTAAGGCAGTTTCCCGGTACCTTCTCCTTAGGACCTGGCCCTGTGGGTGCATGCTGGTCTTTTTAAGCTTCTTGGCAACTCTCTGCTTGGGATAGAGCCTTTTAGCAGTTCAACCTAGATGGTGGTTTGGCCTAGAACCCTTGGGGTTCGAGTGGTGGCCTGTTCTACTATAGGCCTTGCCTCCAAGGGACTCTTTGGGGGGGTATCTCAGCAAGACTTCCTTCATCAAGAATGAAGTAGTTCTGCCCACCTGATTGTCCTATTTGGATCATTGTAAAGGGTTCTGAAAGGATCCTTCTTGAGGTCCATGAGAAAGGCCTCCATGGGGGGATTGTTCCTTTATTTATCTCTGCCGTCCATTGAAGGGTGTCTGTGCTGCGGCCCTTGGCTTCAAGTATGCCTTTCTGGTTCTTTGGATGGCTTCTTTTTGCGGTGAAGCCTTTGCCGTCTTTTACTTCAAGGAGATTGTGCCCCTCCTTTTCTCATTTTGTCTGGATTGTGGTCCTACCTTCTTTCGCTGAGAAGAGTCTTCAGACTGACTACTTGCTGTTTCTGATGAAAGGTGTTGCTAGAGTTCATTGCAATATCTCATTCCTCCCCCTCCCTGTCAGTCAGACCAACTCCATCCTTGGCAGTTTACAGGAAGTACTGGTAGAGGGCTATCCTCTCTCCGTTCACCCCTGGAGACCTTTGGGGGCATTGTGCATCTGGCCCAGTAAGCACACTCAGGAGTGAGTCACAGCTCAGCAGTCCCTTTGGGTGAAGTCACAGTGTTGGCTGCAGAGAATAGTTATAATCCGCCTGTCTTTAGTTTATTACTCGGGGTAGTTTTTCCTAATGGGTTAGTTTTTCGCATACTATGGCAGTCATGAACCTCACTTCTAAGCCCCAGGGTATGTGGAGTATGATCTTAGTCTCTCAAATTTACTGCTAGTGCTCGGCATAATACTTGCATCCGTGCCAAAGAGATCCTCCTGCTGGAGTTTCGTAAATGGTAGCATGTATGGGTAGTTTGTCAAGATGTGTTTGGAAGTTCTTCTTTATCAAGCCTATGGCTCCCAGTACAATGGGAAATATTTCTGTATCTTTCTGCCACATTTTCTTGATTTCTGACTGCATTTCTTGATACTTCAGGATCTTCTGCCTCTCCACGTGATTCACCAGAATAATCCACTCGGTACAGACACTTCTATTATCAATGCCGTTCTGGTATTTTTCTCCTTTACCACGATGTCAGGTTTTCCTGGCATCCAGTTTTTATCTGTCGGAATGGGAATGTCCCAGGTGATCATAACATCTGCATTCTCTGTTATTCTCTTAGGGTCATGATCCCAGTGCTTTTCAGGGACAGTCAGGTAATGTTTACAGAATTTCCAGTGGAGGATGCATGCTACTTTGCTGTGCCTTTCTGTATAGAAATTTTCCGCCATTAGAACTTCACAGCCTGCTATTAGATGAGTTGCTGTTTCCAGCTCTTTCTTACAGAATCGGCATATGTCTGTTGTGCCAGTTTTTTCAATACTCGCCGTAAACCATCTTGTCCGTAATCTGCTGTCCTGGGCTGCAACTATCAATCTTTCATCCTTCAGTTTCAGTTCACCTCTCCTCAACCATTCATGAGTTCATTCTTGTTTGACAAAAGGTTCTTGAAGTAACACTCAGTATTACCTTTCTGAGACCCCCGGGGTGCTTGTGGAGGTTATTCAGATTCTCTCTTGGCAGGGTAGTCTGTCCTGTTTGTCGTCTTCCTCCTGCCCTGAGTCTTGGCTCATCCTACATCCTACTTGTCTGAACTAGTCTCAGGATTTATTTTATTTGCACAGATTTGATATACTGTCATTCAGTCTGCACATAACCATCACAGTGGTTTGCAATTCATAATAGGCCAGAAAATAAGACTGACACAAGAGCCTGGGGATTACATAATACAATAGTAGTATACCTTACACCAGTGATTCTCAACCCAGTCCTCTGGGACCTCTAGTCCAGTTTGGTTTTCAGGATATCCACAATGAATATGCATGAGATCTGCATACAATGGAAGTAATGCATACATATTCATTATGGATATCCTGAAGGGGAATCTGTCTCGGTGTTTCAAAACACAACTTTAAAACTTAAATATTTTCTGATTGGATAATTTTATTGTACAAGATTAACAAGCTTCTTTTATTTGTAAACTGCACTGATCCAATGAATATTGGTAATGTTGGCGGTATAAAAGTATTTAAATAAACAAACCTGACTGGCCTGGGGGTCCCAAGGGACTAGGTTGAGAACCACTGGCCTTACACAATGTCGAAACCAGAGACACACAAGGATAGTATGCAAAACCAAACAAATCTCCCCCCGCCCCCAATACACTACAAACTAAATAGCCTAAATCTCTTCAAATGCCTTCTACAGAAGCCAGTGCTGCAAGCCTAACAAAGGTCCCAGAGATAAGGAATTCCAAAGGGATGGATGGGCTGCAAAGCCAAATGCCACCGAACGTGTTAATTCCAATTGAAATTGAGATGGTGAAGGAATAGTAAGTAAATAAGACTGTAAAGATCTTAACAGCCACTGGACAGTAGGGAATAATGAGGTCCGACTGCCAGTAAGTTGGAGAACCAGTATATCTTCGTACAAGAGAGAAATTTTGTATTTAATCCTATAATAGATCGGTAACCAGGACAACCCTTTTCTTTATCTTATCTTTATCTTTATTGTCACATTTAATATACCGCTCTTTACTGGTGGCACCAGAGCGGTGTACAACAGTAAAATATATAGGCTGCTGAAAAGGCAAAAGGAACGCCAAAATAATGAAAAGGACAGGATAGGGTGAGAGAGAGAGGTAAAGCAACAGATAAAGCACCCGACGCAGGACAAACAAAGGCGAAAACATGAGCTGTACACTTAGCCCTACACATAAGCCTAACGCCCGTTTAGGCTGAAGCAAGTTGAAGCGCTTTAAAATATAAGCGGTACAGCCAGCCAAGACAAGTTACAGTAATCCAGTTTGCTGAAAATTACATCATTTTAGATGAGAAGCATTTTAAATCTTTTGTAGGAAGACAAGCCACACAGAGCGAATAAGTTGCACAAGCGGTAAAAGAATTCCTGACCATCTAGAAAATATGAAATTGAAAAGACAATGAAGAGTCCAACAGCCCGCTGAATGACCGTATTATAAAAACCTCAATTGGAAGTGGGGGTACTGGAAATTACTGATTGGAAACACAGAGGCACATTATGGTGAGACAATCACATCGTCATCAGGCTGTGAGCAGTGTGTAACGCACATAACTTGTGATGAGAGAGCCATGCAGTAATTGTCCTAAAGACCTGACTGAAGTCAACGCCAAAGGAATTCATAACTAGATGTTTTTTGTGAGCAATCAAAATTTGAATGTAATCCACCAAACAAAAATTGGACTGACAACTATAGTCCTGACTCACTTGCCCACACAGTGGTGCCTGGAATACATTAAACCAGTAAGGAGGCCAGGGAATAACTTGTGGCGAAAGCATGAATCAGCTATAACCATGGATGTTCTAGAGCAACAAAATATGGTATAAACCACTGAAGAGCAATTCTCCAGTAACCCCCACTTCACAGTCTCTGAAGCAACAGACTATGGTGTGACCAGATCAAATGCCGAACCTAAGATCCAGCTGGAGTTAAAAGCACATCCGGGTCCCTTCTCCCCAGTGAATATACACCTCATATTAACACAGCCAGGAAAAGTCAATACTGTACTAGACCCATGATGAAAACTCGATTGCCTGGATTAGAGGACCTTACTAGCTTTCCACAAAGGTCGGACAACTGTTGATAGAACCACCTTACCTGTAGGATCTTTGCCAAAAAGTTAAAAAATTGGAAAATTGGACTGGGTGAGCACCATAGGGTCCAAACCCTGCGTTTTTTGTTTTGGTTTTTTATCCTTTTTTCTTCCAGGAGTGGTCTGTCACATATCTTTCCTTTTCAAACAGGTGGCAACTACTCCCTTGGGCCCTGGCTAAGATTTGACCCAATGCAAATCGCCTTAGGCGGATAAGGAAAGAGAGATTTTAACATACCTGATGATTCATCGTTCTTACCTTGAATCCTACTAGATCAGTCCAAGGACCTACCTGGAAAGACTCCTTTTTTGCAGGTGAGAAAGTCCTCTGCCTTTTTAGCATAGTAAGATGTTATCTGCGCATGAAAGTGAGAGTCAGAACCCTGTAAAGATGTCTTAAGCATAGGAAAAATGGAACGTACGAAGCATGAACCAAGGGAAGTTGGAGGGTTGGTTCAAGAATGAAATGGAATGTGTACAACTTGAATTCTGTGGGGGTGTCAGCGACACTGAAATGGACTTGCATGGGGCACTTTG